>JAOUQZ010000022.1:10298500-10317718 GCA_028564935.1 Neosilurus hyrtlii
CCATAGACAGTGAGAGACATGGCCGGCATTTGATAACCCAGTTAGCTGCACTGGGGGGACAGCAGTGACAACCCGTTAATAGTGGGGCTTGAACCCCCGACCTTGGGATCAGTAATCCAGCACCCTACCTCCAGGCCACCACTGCCCCCTGAACAGTCTCTGTAACGGTTAAATAAAAGTTGTGGGGTTTTTTTTTCTGTCTTTCTTTTCTTTCTTTACACTTTATGCAAAAAATTAAGTGTGCAAACACCTTTGCGGAGCCAGTAGTCTTATGTGGCTGTGTAGTATGTACTACCTCTGGATAAATATACTAGGCTTAATCCGTAGCGCGTATCAATTCCGCTTAAACCACATGGTTCACCTGATCAGTCTCCCTCATGGTTATATGACGTAAAAGTCTTGTTTTACTTTGTTTTTCTATATAGTACTTCCACAACAAAGGGTTTAAAGAGACGTAACACGGCTCTTAGGCTCTGCACCTGCCTGTCCTGGGAAGTCATCTGAGTCCGTCCTGATCTTAAAAAAATAAATAGATAAACCATAATAATCTCTTTTTAGACGTTAATGTGCCGCAGTGGTTAGCACGTTTGCCTCACGGCAGGAAGGTTTGATTGAAGGTGAGGGCGTTTCTGTGTGTAGATTGCCTGGTTTCCTTCAGGTACCCTGGTTTCTTACTACAATCCAAAAATGTGCACAGTAGGCTGATTGGCTTTTCCAAATCGCCCCTAGGTTTGAGAGTGATTATGAATGGTTGTGTGTTGGCCCTGTAATGGTCTGTTGAGCTGTTCATGATGTACCCTGCCTTCACCCAGAGTCAGCCAAGATGGTCCCCAGCCTTCCTCCAACCCTAATTAGAATTAAGGGGCTTAGAGAGTGAATAAATGAGTGAATGAATCTCGTTTTAGTGTGCTTTTTTGCTTAAGTGATGTGTTGTGTATATACTTTGTCGTTTGTGCACCTCGGTCTCAGTGGATGTCGCAGAAATAAATAAATACATACGTTCTTGTCTCAGGGAAAGTTCAGCGACATCCACCTCACCTTCTGTGCGTAATTTTCACACCGTTCCCACAGGGTGTATACTAATGCCGTATTGACACGAAGGCTGGATGTATGAGCAGTCCTGTACACCTCTAGTAGTTTAAATCGTCACATCCCCCTTTCATTTTTTGACCACCGTTTTACTATTTATTCCTCTTTATAGCACACCTTTTCATTGTTGATTTTGTACTCTGTAAGAGACAGACTTATCACACGTTACACTATCATACATGGGATTTTAACCGTTCTGTGTACGAGACGTTATGCAGCACCCAGTGAAACTATATTTTGCCCCAGCAGTAAAATATCAGTCATAATATCATGCACATGTTTACTCCAGCTGCAGAAAAGATAATATGGCACCCTGGCGGTTATTGGAATAGCTTTTCTTTGCCCTGTTTCAGTGGTTGCCATGACAACCATATTCACCTGAGAGATAACTATGGTAATGGTGCAATGTAAAAACACAAAAGGAAGGAAGCAAAATTATTCATGACATTAAATACCCCCCCCCCAGCATCATCCCCGATGGGTCCTTTCCACCATCTCAGCCAGCAAATGCACAGAAATTCTGCAGCTCGGGAGCCAGTGTATGTCATTAGTAAAATAAATAGGGATGCAAGATAAATTTTGCAGTGATTGCAGCCCCTTATTTGTTTGTTTTTCGGGGCAGAGTTTCACTTATTGCGAATTTATAAAGATGGTGGAGGAATAGATTGACTTGTGTTTCACGATTATTTTCTTTGATGAAAAGCGTAGTACAACACTGGCTCCAAAATCATGTTTAAATGTAATTTTTATTTTTTTAAAAATTCTTTTAATAACTCGATTTATATGGTTGAAGGCGAGGTGGTAAACATTGCTGTTCATATATAGTCCTACAGGTGGCACACTTTTCTTAATTTGTCACACTGGCAGTCAGCACAGCATTTATTGCTAACTTTAAGTAGAAACTACAAAAGAAATTCAACACTATCAGTGTTTTCAAGTTGTAACGAAAGAGCAAAAAAATTAATAACGTATCAGGAATATTTATGAAATCGCAATAAAATTCTATCAGGACTGAGATATTGTGATATCGTATTGGGTAGTTCTTTTTGTGTAGTACAAAATTCGGACGAACAAACAAACCCACACCCCTGAACCCTGTACAATGAAGTGGGATTACTGTCTAATCCGGGAAAATTCAGCTGAATTTTTTTTAATGTCGGGTGTAACATCTGGATTAACCGGGGTTATAAAAGCTGAGTAGGGTTTCTACGAGGTGTGTTGCCATGGCAATTTACGCTACATACCAACTCGGTTCCGAGCATGTTTTGGTTAACCTGATTATTTCTTGTTATCTGGAGTCTCCTGTCAGAAGGGCCTTCAACTCCCACCTCCAGCAGAGCTACCACCACATCCCAATGGAGTCCGGGGACATAGAGTCCGAATGGGCCTTGTTCCGTGTCTCCGTTATTGAGGCGGCAGCCCAGAGCTGTGCCTGTCGTGGAGGCTGTCAAGCTGAAGAAGAAGGCCCATCAGGTCCTTTTGGCCTGTGGGACTCCCGAGGCAGTGGACGGGTACCGACAGGCCAAACGTGTTACAGCTCGGGCTGTCGCCGATGCAAAATCTCACGTGTGGGAGGAGTTCGGTTGGCCTCGAAAAGGTTCTGGACCACCGTCCGGCGCCTCGGGAGGGGGAAGCAGTACTCCACAAACACTACAGTGGAAGTGGGGAGCTGCTCACCTCAACTGGGGATGTTGTCAGGAGGTGGAAGAAATACTTAAAGGACCTCCTAAATCCCACCGACACGCCCTCTGAGGAAGAGGAAGAGCCTGGGGGTTTAGAGGGGGGTCTGCCTATCACTGGGGCTGAGGTCACCTAGGTAGTTAAAAAGCTCCGTGGTGTCTGGGCTCCGGGGGTGGATGAGATTAATTGATTGAAATACATATTGTTTACCTTTAACCATCACGTCAACTTATGTATAGACTAGTATTTAAAATGCACAGATTGCTATGCAAATTCTAATTATATTATAAATTCATGTTGTGCATGTTGAAAGCTGTTTAAAAAAGAAATATTTCAGAAATGTGTATCACTAATCCGAGGAGAGAATGAATGTAGCTAGGAGCTATGCTAATTTGCTAAGTCTGTTAGTGAGATGTGACTTCAAAAGAAAAATAAGTTTCAACTTTAATGAATAATATTAAACTCCTGCATAATAGTCCATGGTACATAACACACATTGTTTTGTGTGTGTGTTCGCTTCAGATTCCAGGCTCCTGATCTGGAAGTGCAGTTAAGCGATGAACTCGCGAGCTCTCTGCGCACACTGAAGGTCTGTGTCGTCGCTATGGGAAATTTACACCATGTGCTCAGCTCATATTAGCATTTCCACTAATTATCCTGTGGGGTTTTTGTTTTGCAGCCAGAGGGCAGCGTATTAAAAGATCGCTTTAAGAGCTTACAGAAGAGGAACTTGATTGAACCCAGAGAAAGGGCGAAGTGAGTATTTATTTATTTATTAAGAATGTGGGTCTGTACAGCAGGCAGTCTGATATCACAATATTTAGAACTGCAAGCAAACTGTTACATTATTAAAAATTTAACTTGAATTTCTAAAAAAAATTATATATATATATGTGTGTGTGTGTGTATATATACAATGTGTGCACAATTAATAGGCAAGTGATTATTTTGACCATATCATTTTATTCATAATTTCCAACTCCAAGCTGTATAAACTTGAATGCTTATTAGATTTAATGCATATCGGGTGATGTGTATTTGTGTAATGAGGGAGAGTGGGGCCTAAGGAGATCAACACCCTATATCACGGTGTGCATGATTATTAGGCAGATTCTTCTCCTCAGGGAAAATGGGCCAAAAAAGAGATTTAGAGAGAGTTCAGAGACGTGGGCGAGGTAAGAAAGGCTGAAACCCGACCACCTCTGAACGTATAATGTATAAAACGGCAAGAATGGGCCAAGAAACATCTGAAGACAGATTTTTCAAAGGTTTTATGGACTGTTGAGATGAGAGAGACTCTTGACGGATGATCAGATGGATTTGGCCCGTGGTTGGATCAGTAACGAACACAGAGCTCCACTTCGACTCAGACGCCAGCAAGGTGGAGGTGGGGTACTGGTATGGGCAGGATTATTAAAGATGAGCTAGTTGGACCTTTTCGATTTGAAAATGGACTCAAAATCAACTCTCAGACCTACTGCCAATTTTTAGAAGATACTTTCTTCAAGCAGTGGTTCAGGAAAAAGTCTGGATCTTTCAAGAAGATTTTTATGCAAACACAACATTCCATCACATGCATCAAAGTAGGCAACTGCGTGGCTGCCAGTAAAGACCTTAAAGATGAAAAACTAATGACATGGTCCCCTTCTTCACCTGAATTAAACCCTATTGAGGAATTTTGGGCTCTTCTTAAGCAGGAAATGTACAGTGAAGGTAAACAGTACACCTCTCTGAACAGTGTCCTAGGAGGTTGCCCTAATTGTGCACACAGTGTGTATATGTTGTCATACTAACATTTATACAGTAAACTCTTTCCCATGTAGCTAGTAATGATGCATGATATAGGGTTTATGTAGTTTTGTGTGGGGGTTGTTGCTTCGGTATTTAAAGATGGTTTTTCTTTTGCAGGTTTAAGAGGAAACACAAGGTGAAATATGTAGAAAAACGAGCTTTCAGAGAAATCCAGTGATCCCGAACCCACTGTTGGAATCATCCAGCCGTGCCATCAGTGCTAGCAGATACAGCCTTGCTAACTTGTAATGCAGATAACTTTGATTATCCTAATACCCCCCAGTGTGATCACAGAACTGTTAGCATGGACTCACCACTGAGACGTCTGCTATTCCTCCCAGGATCAGTGAATTAAACAAAAAAGGTTCCATGATATTTTTCAAGTGAAATGTTGTGGTGCTGTACGTTAAGGGAAAAGTTAAGAATTTCCAGAAAAGTTGCAGATTTTCTTCAGACTTCAGAATCAACATGTCTGTAAATGGGGGGTTATGATTTAATAAAGTACTATTTAATAGCTTTGGGTGCCTGCTGTTAGTTTTTTTTATTTTTTTTTTTTTTTTTTTGAGATGTCACACAAAATAGAGCCGCTGTTATGTGGGCTCGACTTATGGCAGTCATTACCCACCAAAACGTACCTTGGCCTTCATCCTTATGCATTGCTGTTTACTATATTAAATCTTTCACCGCTTAGGCCTGACACGGCTTATTACTTATGCAAATAGAGATATACATTTTCAGCTATACACCGATAAGCAGTTGCTTGGCTGCCGATATCTTGTAGTACGTTAATTAATTTCTGATTTGGCTGGCTGGTGGCTGATGCAGCGTTTTATCATTCCAGTCACGAGTGATGTTAACACAGACTAATTCTTACTGCTTCTGTTGATGCTTTATTAAATATTCATGATGTAATCTGGCTTTTTCCTGCTGTAACAGCTGTAGAATGACCGCCATTGGCTACTTAACAAGAAGGTAACGTAAACTTGGTCAGTATTTTATGTCATTACATAAAATTTCCTTCCGGGGACATAATTTCACATAGTTTTTCCTAGAGGATCCCAAAACTCCAGCAGAGGTGTTTCCCCTACACCCCCACAAGAGGGCCTGAGCGGCACCCTTGACCCCTGCACGTTTTCCTCCTTTTTCTTCAAAGCCTGTTCTCAACCCTGTAATTGGTTGCTTCAAATTGCCCCTGATTGGGTGGGGGTGTGTGTCTCTGTATTGAGCCTGGGATAGTCTGGAGAGCTGTTCATGGTGTAGGCTTTAGCCTCACTGTGACACTAGTAGGAGTAAGGGGTTTGGCAAACGAGTGAGACTTGGGGATTATACAAGACACCTACAATAACTTATTTATGTGAAAGGAGATAAAATAAGCTTTTGGGGGTCAAGTGTACATTACTGCTATTACTCTCTGTTCATATTTTTATTTAATAAATGATTTAAAAGCTTATTTTCCTTAAGGTTTTGTTCATCACATTTATCTGTAGACACAGTATTAAAAAGAGGATAGATGTTTGCCTGTTCAGATGTGTAAAAAAAAAAAAATAAATAAAAATTCTCTGCAGTGATTTATTTTTTAAACAAAGCAGCTCCATTACAAACTTATTAGACAGAAAAGGGCAGTAAAGTGGTGACATGTTGCCTATTTACAATTTCAGATTCTATAAATATGCAAATTGGCAACAGTACCAACCATACAAAACTGACCTCTTCAGAAAATCAGTGTTGCATGACTTACTTGTGTTTATAATTTCATCGGCCCTTTCATGAATCGACCCACTGTCATGGTGGGGGTTTGTGTACTGAGACTTTGTACACCCAGAACAAAATGATACTAAACTTCTGTGATAGACCTTTTGTACATTCTATGTATCCTTACCTTGTTTATGTAATAATAGAAGATGATTGATGTAGTATGTAATAATAGTTGCAAGTTTATTTGTCATATAAAGGTAACAATGAAACATCACTACCGGCAATGAAATTCTTGGACTCAGAGACCCCTCAATATTGCACTTGAGAAACAAATATTGCACATAAATTTAGCATTGAGATGAAAATACAAGCAAGAATAAAGCTATATAAGTGAAAGGAGTCAATATATATAAATACATACATACATATATATACATGTGTGTGTGTGTGTGTATCTACGTATGTATGTACATAATAGGATAGAAACAAAATGCTAGTGGAGAACACTAAGGAAAATCCACTAAAGAGAAACATTAAAAACACTAAAGTGGTTGTAGTGCAGAGGTAGTGTGTGCGCATGTACAGTGTGTACAGTGAGGGTGCAAAAAGTGAGCAGATTGTCCAGTATATCAGCAGTTCAGTAGCCTGATGGCTTGTGGGTAGAAATTGTCCCTGAATCTGCTGGTGCGAGTCCTGATGCTTCTGTACCGTCTGCCTGATGGCAGGAGCATGAAGAGTGTGTGGCTGGGGTCGGAGAGGATCCACTGAGAGCCGTTATTTCGCTGCTTTTGTGATCACACTCACGTGATGTGACCAGCTCAGATCCTCAGTGATGTTGATCCCCAGAAACCTGAAGCAACTGATTCTCTCCACCGCTGTCCCCTCGATGTGGATAGGGGTGTGACCGCCACCCTGCAGTCTCCTGTAGTCCACGATGATCTCCTTGGTCTTGCTGACGTTGAGCAGCAGGTTGTTGTCAGGGCACCCACCTCTGCTCTGTAAGCGGTCGAAGGTACTAGGAATAGAAGGTAAGAGGTTAGTCCTTAAGGTCAAATATACCCAAGGTCCAATGCAGTGGCAGTTCATCCTTACGGGCAGGTGAGGTCCTATCTTCTGACACATGACCATTATTATTGATCCTAATCATCAAAAAACATAAACTGCAGCAAAACAGCAATAGAAACCCATTGGGGCAAGAATCATAGTGCCCCAATCTAATATTTTGCTGGACCGCCTTTAGCCTTGATTACAGAGTGCAATCGCCATAACTTTTGTTTCTACAAACAGCATTGCAACATTTATTTTCATCTGATGTTGGGTTCATTTTTCACCGACATCTTGAATTGATGAATTGATGAGGGGAACGTTGAACAACTCCATAAAGTCTTGTCCAGCACATCCTAAATACTTTTAATAGGGTTATGGACTCTGTGGTGCCAGTTCATATATGAAAATGATTCCTTATGCCCCCTGAATCTCTCTTATTCTATAAGAGCCTCAGTTTTATATCTGTGCTATCAGAGAAGAAAAAGTCCAATGATGTGATAACCTGCTCATTCAGGTCATCAGCTGACTTCATTTTATTGCCACATTAATGTTGCTGAGCCTCGACCCGACCAAATGAAGCAACAAAGCCATGAGAATTATGTACCGTCACCAAGAGTGTGGACGGTGCAGAAGCCCAAGCAACCTATTATTATATTAGCCTGCTGAGTTTATTTTGTCTGTAGTTATGTAATTAATAACGGCACCCTACCACACCAAAATCTGTCCATGAGTTGCTGCTGTTGGTTTAATGATACTCTTTAAAATGTATGCATAATGTATACTATCGTCCCAAAATATGCACACAAAGTAATATAAACCCTTCAGGCTACCTCCACCAGTGGCAATGAAAAATACAGAGTAATCCTTATATCTAAGTGATTGTAGGAAAGGGTGTAATGTTGACAATTAGATACCAAGTCAGTGGAGGCAGTTTTCCAATCAACCCCCTTTCTGTGGTTGTGAAAGAGGAGCTCTCAGTTTACTGGTCAAGCTGCATCCCAATCCTCAAGATGAGCTGTAGGTAGTGACTGAGAATAAGTGTATGGAAATTAGGCTTCCCTGCTGAGCTTGCTGAGCATGATACTGTTTTCCAATGGATGCCACATGGTGCCAAGCTCCCACTAGAGCACGATCAGACACGCCCCACTTGACAGAATCCCTAGAGCAGACCCAGTACCCACTTGACAGCTTATATTTCACACTTGGCGTGGAAACATCTGGGGATCCCTCAGGAGATGTTGTGATCTGTGGCTGGGAAGTGGCAGAGAAGTCTGGTGTGGCCTTCCATGCTTGTTACCACCATGACCCCACCAGAAGAAATGAATGAATAGCTAATTTGTGTGGGGGCAGCAAGGTGGTGTAGTGGATAGCACGTCCACCACACAGAAAGAAGGTCCTTGGTTCAGCGAGGGCATTTTCGTGTGGAGTTTGCATGTTCTTCCTCGGTTTGCACTGGTTTCCTTCAGGTAACTGGGTTGTATATCATTTTTAAACACAGTTCTCAAAGTAATCCCCATTAATAAATGAAAATGAGTAAATTTTTATGTGTATGGCATGGCGGCCATATAGCAAGAAGGTACTGGGTTTGACGCTTCCTGTGTGGGTTTGCATGTTCTCCCTGTGTTTGCGTGGGTTTTCTCTGGGTACTCCGGTTTCGTTCCACAGTCCAGACACATGCACATTGGGCTAATTGGCTGTTCCACCACTGGCACACACTAATTAGCTGTTGCCCCAGGTGTGAATGGGAGTGTGAATTGTTGAGTGTGTTGCCCTTATGATGGTCTGGTGAGCTGATCAGGGTGTATCCAGCCTTCGTCCATTGTTGGATGATTGTTGGCTCCTGTCCTCAGGCAACCCTAATAGAATTAAGTCGTTCAGCAAATGAGTGAGTGTACACTTTTCAAAAACTTGTGTGATATCCATATTTTGAATATTTTGTTCTTCCCAAACTGTGTCTCTTTCTGAGCCAGTGCTATACGGTGTTGTACACCCCTCAGCAATAAACCTGAAACTTTACACCAAAAGCTCAATATTAAATTATACATCTCATGACAGTAGAGTTAAAGACGCACTATCTGAAGCTGAAATAATAGTGTTATTATAATTAAGTCTTCCTTCCTAATGTGCATTCTTCTTCTTTTGTCTTCCTTCAAATCTCATTACCGTGACTTACCCTCATTTTTCACCCTGACATGGCTCATTATCCAGACCAGTACTGAGAAGGCTTCACAGGGTGCACTTAAAAATCATCAATTTGCATTTTTTATGAAATTAAAAAGATTAACTTGATACTTGACTGAAATTCAAAAAGTCAAAAGTTTTGTCATGTTATAAAACTGAAATGTGAAACTTTATTTCATAAACATGTACCCACACAAGCCACTTTTCTTTCTGCGATGGCCTGGCGAGCTGTCCAGGGTGTATTCTGCCCTCTCCCAGAGTCGACCTCCCTGCGACCCTAATTAGGATTAAGCGGTTCAGACAATGAATGAATGAATCTATCCAGTTTCAGTAAGCCTGTGCCCAGTGTAGCCTCAGATTATTGTTCCTGGAAGACAGGAGTGGAACCTGAGGTGATCATCTACTGTCATTAAGATTAGTTCAAATTTACATGTGCGAGACCTGAACGCTATACCGCCATCACATCAAGCTTCTCGGAACAATTCAACAATGACACCCAAGAGCAATTTTAAAGATCAGATGGAATGACTTCATCACTACCATGAAGTGCAAGATCATGCTAACGCAACAGATATTGAGATCACGCACATCAAGAATAGGTTACAGTGGATGGGACATCCCGCGACCCTAAGTAGGAATAAGCGGTTCAGAAGATGAATGAATGAATGGATGGGACATGTATCCCGTATGACAAATGAACGGCCTGTAAAGGCGCCTCTGTATGCAGAACTTCCCGACCAGATCCAGGAAAGTTGGAGATAGACATTTCCAATATATGCAATGGCCTGGCGAGCTGTCCAGGGTGTACCCCTGCCCTCGCTCAGAGTCAGCTGAGATGGGCGCCAGCCTCCTCGCAACCCTGTTAGGATTAAGTGGCTCAGAAAATGAATGAAAGAATGAATATCTCAGAAACAAAGTAACAGACACATAGATGCAGTTAGGGACAGATAAGAAACCATATACACACTTTTAAAAGATACAATTACCTTTGACCTTTGACAAACAAATGCTGGTAGACCTGCTGTTACTATGCACTACTAATTGGAAACCATGTATGGACTTTTACTCACTTACTTATTTGCTGAACTGCTTAATCCTATTACGGTCACTAGGAGGCTGGAGCCTATCTCAACTGACATTGGGCAAAGTTGGGGTACACCCTGAACAGCTTGCAAGACCATTGCAAAGCCAACACCCATATGAGCATTTACATTCACATCCACACTTACGAGCAAATTTGGAGCAGCCAATTACCCTAAAGTGCAAGTCTTTGGACTGTGGGAGGATACCGACATACCTGGAGGAAAACCATGCAAGCATGGGGAGAACATGCAAACCCCCACACAGAAACCCCTTTTTCAGGTCCTGACTCAACATTTTCATATTAACCTATGTGGCATAAACTAAATTACAAAATTCTCTTTTTGATGAATCCCTTTTTAATAAGCTGTCAATATTTCCTTAGCATGGTGTGTATGAGTACAACTTTCACTCAGGCTTAAGAAGCTAATGCCACCCAGCAGGATGGGAGTTTTATGGAGTGAAGGGCGGCCGGTAATTGATTCCAAGACATTAGCCTAAGCTTAAATTACCCTTGCTGCTGTGTGAGTGCTCCTGTCCTTCCTCTGTGCTGACAGGGAGCATTAGAAAAGCTGATTATCATGTAATCGAGGGCAGATCAGGGGAGGCGGGGACATAATCTTTCACCTAAAGAGTATCCCCTTGTGTCTACATAGGACATCCCAATCCAGACTACTAATCTGCTTCCCTTTATATCCTGTCATGAACCAAAAATAGCTCGTCAATTGCTTTTTGAATTTGATGACGAAAGATAAATGCAGCCATTCATTCATTCATTTTCCGAATGAATGGAGCCTATCTCAGGTGACTCTGGGCGAAGACGGGGTGCATACTGAACAGCTCACCAGTTCATCACAGGGCCAACACATATGCAACCATTCACACTCACATCTAGGGGCAATTTGGAACAGCCAATTAGCCTAATGTACACGTCTTTGGACCGTGGGAGGAAACTGGTGAACCTGGAAAATCCCCACACACGCATGGGGAGAACATCATTTTTCTGATTTTAAGCTGCTTCCAGAGAAGCATTCAGCATTTTCTTGAACAGAAAAACTATACAGGAAATATCCGAAGGGATTAAGAGTTTTACAAACGCCATGAGGTACCTACTGATTGCTGGAAAGCCCTAGTTTGTCACAGAAAGGGAAACAAGCTGAAAGCTGTGTTGTTGTCCATCAATCTTGAGGACCAGATTTATCTGTGAGTGCACAAATGGCTCAAGAGTCCGATTTGTGCACGGAAATTGCACTGGCTTTGGGGACCATGATGAGGGGAATATCACCTGGCGGATTGTTCACTCATAGTTTCCTGGGTTGCCTCTTCTGCTCTGCTGCCGCAGTCCTGTTTGCCCAATGCGCCACTAGCCACGATCAATGCTTCTTCGCAGGAGTCAGGGTTAATGTCAACCCTTAAACATCTTCAGGGATGACTTCAGCGTGTCTTTGAAGTGTTTCCTCTGACCGTGCTGTAGCTCACCAAAAAAGAATCAATGGTCTGGCATGTTTCTGAGGCATGTTGTGTGAAAGTGGTTCAGCTTCTTGGTATGTTTTAAATGCACAGAGAAATGTGAGGAGCACAATTGCCCTGCACACCTTCGGCTTAAATGACAGACTGATGCCTCTTCTGATTCAGGCAAAGCCCTGACAGACACAAATGAAGACTTCTTGTTTAGCCATTTTTTTGTTTTGTTTTGTTTTTTGTTTATTTTTTTGGCATTTTCCCCCCGTTTTTCTCCCTAATTTAGTTGTTTCCAATTCCCACCCATAAACTTTTTGCCTTCCCTATCACATGACCACCACCGACCAGGGAGGGGCGCAAGCAAGCACACGCCCCCTCCCTGACATGCGATGCTACCGCCCGCATCTTTTCGAACTGCTGTGCATGCGTATTTCGGGGCGGCCTAACACACTCGGAGGGAAAGCGCTATCTGCCCCCTCGTACGAATGAGCTCACAAACGCTCATAATTGGCTGGTGATCACTGTGAGTGACAGGGAAGTGAGCGTATACCATCCCTCCCTCCCGTGAGAGCTCAGCCAATTAGCTCCCATGGACTCCCGGTCACGGATGGCTGTGGCATCAACCCGTTGTTTAGCCAGTTTGAATGAAAAAAGTAACAGCACCTGAAGGGAATTTTAAAATGCCAGATAATAAATGACTTATTTGCCCTTTGTGCTCAATCTGTACAGAGAAATCTCATCTCTTGTTGTTTTTCAGACCTTAGGATGAGATTTCTCTGTACAGATCTCACGCTTGGTTATAATAAGTAGGTTAGGAGACGATCTATCAGGCAGTGGAATGTATTAGGCAGCAAGTGAACAATTAGTTCTCTATGTTGATGTATTGGAAGCAAGAAATATAAGTAAGCCCAACAATCTGAGCAGCAAGAGCTAAGTTGTGATGGCTAGTCAAGTATTTTCAAAACACCAGGGGCCTCATGTACAAAGACTTGCGTGGAATTCTTACTGAAAAACATCGTACGCACAAAAAAATTCAGATGTGTGAATCTGTGCATACGCATGACTCCAAGCACATTTCGTTTGAACATCCGAATCAACGTGGAATTGAGCGCACATGTAGGAGTACCCAACCCCTCCCTGTCCACGCCCACATTTAAATATGCAAATCATATGAAGCAGTGGTAAGGCAAGGAATAAATTAACATTCTTTTATACATCATGCGGATGGCCAGGTGCATACTGTGACGGCCAGATGGTGATGGCCAGATAGATGATGCAAAGAAGGTAAGACAGCGTTCTGCGGCCTCCCGGCATTCATGTTGATGTTACTTTGACGTGTCCCACCTACCTAAATATTGCTGTAGAAAAACTTCACCAATGCATGACAGCTTCAGCTGGATAATATGCCCTACAACACCTCATCTGTGTGATATGCGGGACAATGAAATTTGATCCATGGAGCCACTCACTTTGAGGATCTGCTAGCTAGCTATACCTGAGCTGTGCTCTTTAGCAGCTTCTAGACAAGCATCAAGTGTCTTGAATTTCAGGGATTCAAGCCCGACTATCACCGGGTTGCCCACAGATAGATGGGGGGGCAACCCCCCCCTTCCAATGCAGCTAACTGGGTTATCAAAGGCCAGCCAAGTCTCTCACTGTCTGTGGTGGGAGGTATGTAAAAGAACGAAGGCTGTCATTTGAAAAGAATTGGCCATTGGATTGTCGTCAGGATGTTTCTGTGTGAATGCTTGTGTGTGTTGGCCTTGAGATGGCCTGGCTAGCTGTCCAGGATGTGCCCTGCCTTCGCCCAGAGTTGGCTAAGATGGGTGCCAGCCTCCACGCGACTTTAATTAGGATTAGGAAGTTCAGAAAATGAATGAACGTTTGGATATTTAGTCTAATAGCTAACACTATCTTATGCAGGATACTTTAAGCAATATTTGCAATGAATGAATTCACTCACTCACTCATTTGCCAAATGTTTAATCCTACTAGGGTTGCAGGGAGGCTGGAGCCCATCTCAACAGACACTGCGCAAAGGTGGGGTCCAACACACGCACACACACACACACACACACACACAACCCTTCACACTCACACCTAAGAGCAATTTGAAGCAGCCAATTAGCCTAAACTGGATGTTTTTGGACTGTGGAAGGAAACCGGAGTACCTCGAGAAAACCCACACAAGCACAGAGAGAACATGCAAACTCTACACAGAGACGCTCAAGCCTGGGACTCGAACCCAGGACCTTCTTGCTGTGATTTGGATGTGCTAACCACTATGCCATTGTGCAGCCCATTGAATGAAATTCAACCCATAAACATGATGCTGCCACCACCATGTTACACTGTAGCTATGGTTATCTCAGGATGGTGAACACTGTTGGGTTTTGGAAGCATACTTACATGTTTTCATTCACAAGCAAGAAAGATAAAAGCCCGACATTTCAAACCACCATTTTATTAAACTGACTGCCTGCTTTGTAGAGATTGGTGTTCATTACTAAAGACCTCGGGCTGAGATATCTCCGCACAGACCTCACACTTGGTTAATAAGAACTTTATCTTACAATCCTCAACCTTCATAACTTCCTCACTGAGTTATTGGTAGGGAGTATATTTTAGTCAGCAGTGAAATAATTTCCCACTCAGGGACAATCATTGAGCAGATGATTAATAGGAAAGGTTTACCTTTTAAATGCAGCACATCTCCTTAGTCTGGTTTAGGCTATTTTATCATGATCCAAGTCATAATGCCAGTGTATCCAGTCCCATCTCATTGTCCTTTTAATGATCTCATTTAACTCTCACAGTGTTCACTACTAAAACAAGAGCACCTGCAAGACTGTTTCCTTTCCTCCCAGACACACGACAACTGCACTAGTGTCATACTGGATAATAAACAGATACACATAATGTACACAGACTACATTCCATGAGCCTCAAGCTCCTTTTGGCGAGCACCAAAGGCAGCTTAGAAGACAGAGCTGTGAAACAATACGTCTAAATTTCTGACCTGACCACTGGGTTATTACGCTCTTATATTTTTCCTGGATATTTCCCAGCTCAAAGTGCAGTTATCCTTTCTACCCTGTGTGTGTGTGTGTGTGTGTGTGTGTGTGAGAGAGAGAGAGAGAGAGAGAGAGAGAGAGAGAGAGAGAGAGACTATTTTGTGCATATAAACACACTGTCCTGAATGCAGCTATTAAAATCAGAGCTGTATGGTCATTCATTGAAATGACACTCATGCCAGCCCTGTTATTACAAAGACCAAACACTTCAAAATAACAAATATTTTCCTGTACATGCAAATCACCTTCTTTTGGTGCACCTATGTTGAGTGCATGGCTACATCTCCACTATCATGCATCTCAGACTTGATATGAACCAGAACCTGAATAAAATGGAACACAAGCATTAAATATGGCTGGCTGCATTTGGGCCATTTTCATCACAGATAGCAAACACAATAAAAAATATATCCTCTGGCGCCCCCCCCCCCCTCCCCATCATAGACAACAATTCTGGTGTGGTTGGAAAAAAAACCCAGAAAACCCATTTATTTAAAACTTGCAGGCTATTAGAAGAAGGAGGAAGGAAAAAGCACCAATCACACAAAGCAGGCAGCCAGTTTAATACTTTAAAATGTTGGGCCTGTTTTATCCCTATTGCTTCTGAACGAAATCATGTAAGCATGCTTCAAAACTACAGCAGTGTTCACCACCCTGAGATCACAGTAAATACAGGAAAACACGGTGGCGGCAGCACCATATTAGTAGTGCATTTCATACAATGCAGGTACTGCTTGAAATATATCGTATACGTTCATTCATTCATTTGCCAAACCACTTAGTCCCACTAGGATTGTGGAGAGGCTGGAGCCTATCTCAGCCGATACACCCTGAACAGCTTGAGAGTCCACTCCAGGGCCAACACACACACAACCATTGACATTCACCCTGACACCTATTGGCAATTTGGAACTACCAACTAGTCTAATGTGCATGTTTTTAGACTGTGGGAGGAAACTGGAGTACCCAGAGGAAACCCACAGGGTGAACATGCAAACTCCACACAGAAATGTCTTCACCAAGCCTGCGGCTCGAGCCCAGGACCTGCTATCCACTAACATCATTGTGCCACTCCGTATATCATAGTGTATTAGCTATTACAGTAATTACATTCGACAAGAAATATTTCATTAAATGAGCAAGCAAATATAATGTGTTTTGTATTTTTACCAAAACACATGTATACAGTATATTTTGGCACAAGGCTCCATATATAGTTCACAAAACGGAAGAAAAACCTGATTTCATTAATTTTCAGTGTATAATTTGCAGAGTCTGTACTTCATCAATAAATATCATATAGATGGTGAGCTCGTCTGCCTCACAACAAGAAGGTCCTGGGTTCAAGTCCCGGGCTCCACAAGGGTGTTTCTGTGTGGACTTTACATGTTCTCTCTGTGCTTGCGTGGGCTTCCTTCAGGTACTTCAGTTTTCTCCTACAGTCCAAAGACATGCACATTAAACTCATTTTCCAAATTGCCCCTGGTGTAAGTGTGAGTGTGAATGGTTGTGTGTGTGTGTTGGCCTTTCAATGGTCTGGCCAGCTGAGCAGGGTGTACCTTGCCTTCTCCCAGTGTCGGTTGAGATAGGCACTAGCCTCCCTGTGATCCTAGTAAGATTTAGCAGCTTGGCAAATGAGTGAAAGTCAGTGAGTGTACCCATGGTAATGCACGTACATACCACATATTTTTCCCCTTGAAAGGACGAATTATACAGAGATACAGTAGAGCTTGAGCTTTGAAATAAATTTAGCTGAACAATTCATGAAAACATAGGTTCTACTACTTCTTATTTATTTATTTGCAGAATAACCCTTCCAGACTTGCAATATAATCCCATAATAAGGTTTTATGCAAACACATTTTCCCTTTTGCCCAAATACTCTAGGCACTGCCTTAACGGGTGCTCATGTGCCTAAATACCAGCATAAATTTAGAGGATATTATCTAGCATTTAGGCTGTACTAGCATCCTTTCTTCTCTTTCCCTTTCTTCACATCTCAGTCATTAGAAAGGCACGTCGGCGCAAAGGCAGCGCTTGAAGATGAAAAGAGGGACAGACTGCTTCAGATGGCATTTGGGTGAGAGAAGCGAGAGGTAGCGACAGAATTCAGGAGGGGTGGATAAATGAAAAGAGATTTGAGTAAGGTGTAGAGCAGTGATTCCTCTCACTAATCTCCTGGATGCACGCGCAACCCTTGTGATAGAGAACAAAAGAGTGATGGGGGGGCAGATGAAAAAGGGTGGTAGGAAGATGACAACAGTGGAGATGTTTCCAGGGAATCAGAGTTTCACACATGAACAATTTATCATATTTAATAGGAGCTGAGTGAGAGGAGGAGAGACAGAGAGAGAGAGAGAGAGAGAGCAAGCAAAGCAAGGGAAGAGAAGGGAAGGGGAGGGAAGGAGAGAGAGAGAGAGAGAGAGAGAGAGAGAGAGAGAGAGGAAAGCCACACTCACACACTGTGACAGTGCCAAAGCAAGCGGAGAACGCAAGAAGGAGGGGTAGAGAGAGAGGAAAGCAGAAGCCTTGAGAGCGCTGGAGGAGAGACTCATAGTGACAGAAGGGTCAGAGGGAGACATATAGAGAGGAAGTGGGGGAAAAGAATGAAGGGCTAAAAGAAAAAAAAGGAATATAATCATGGGAGACAGAGATAAAGATGTAGATGTGGCAGTACATTTTCCAGAGCTGGACAGACAGATTTAAAGACAGAAAAGAAGGTAAGAGTGGAGTAAGTACTTCACATACTCGACGTGTGTACGAAGCATTTTGACTGACGGAGCTTGTGTGATGCCCTGGTGGATTATGACCGAGGAAACTAAGGAGTAGTGCAGTAGAAGTAGGAGTAGTCTTAGCCAAAGGCTTGTGGGAGAGGAAGCAAAAAAAGCATAAGGGCATCCAGGGTCAGCGCCAAGTGAGGCTTGCTTTCATCCCATGCTCTTTCATCATGGGATTGCAGAAGCTCTCCATTCCAAAGACCTCTTCATAGGACCCGGCAGTTTCTTCCACTCCTTCTTTCTTTCTTTTCCTCCTGTTGCTCCACAACTCCAGAGAGAGGGAGAGCGGACGAGTTTGACGGATCCGGAGAAGGTCTGAGGAGCGCCGAGGTAGTAGGTAGTGTTCGGTGGATGCCTCCAGTATCCAGCCATGGGGGAATGGACCATCCTCGAACGCCTCCTAGAGGCTGCTGTGCAACAGCACTCTACTATGATTGGGAGGTAAGAACACCTCTTTGTGTTTGCAGTGAAATGATTTGTTTTCCAGTCTGAAGAATGTGTCAGCATCATGATAGACACCATTTGATCCCAGACCTTTTGTTCCATTCCATCCAGGAAGAAAAACATGTTTACAAAGGCACTGAATATATAGTGTGTATATAGGCATCCAGTGATTCTCTAACAGTCTCAAAAATATAAAACTGACTAAACATGTTAAACACTGATTCTATATCAATACTATAGAATATGTGGGGTGCGATTTATTTATTTATTTATTACCATTTGTAGGGTTTATTATGCATTGTCTTTACTAAGCTTAGGTATGATCCTCACTGTAGCTACTAATTCTAAAATGGTGATGCAATAAAACTCACACACTCTGCATTTCTATTGTAGACGTTGGCCCATTACATTGGCTTATAGAAGAGAGAGTGACATGCTGGGTGATCATATGCTGGTGGGGCTTTGAGTTAATCCTATAGGACGAGGGAAACACACACACACACACATACACACACACACACACGCACACACAGTGCTGCTGGCTCAGTGTTTAAATGGCATCAAAAATAGCACGACCTCATGTGACATTTATTACGAAGCATACTCAAATCATTGTAGTGGGAACATTTTCACATATTCATTTTTCATTTTTGAATACCGAAAATTATTTAAATGCCAAGAGCTGTACATGGACAAAAAATACCACACTGCAGTTGCAGAAACATATATGCTTATGGAAGAGTATTTCATTGAAACAATAATAAATAAAGATATATTTGTATGCAGCATATATTTTTTGCAATTTTTATATATGTAGGTATGATATATATATATATATATATATATATATAGATAGATAGATAGATAGATAGATAGATAGATAGATAGATAGATAGATA
>JAOUQZ010000022.1:10317818-10333299 GCA_028564935.1 Neosilurus hyrtlii
TCGGCTGAGATGGGCGCCAGCCTCCCCGCGACCCTAATTAGGAATAAGCGGTTCAGAAGATGAATGAATGAATGATTCATTCATTTCCTTTTTCAGTTATACTCTCATGGGTACTTGTCTTGCTCATATATTTCTTTTTGAGGATCACAGATGGTCCTTTATTATTCTTTCTGTCTCTTTACATCTGTCTTACTCTGTTTCATCTTTCACAGCCTGCAGGCTCTTCTATGCTGTAATCTCCATAAGGTCAAGGGCATTAATGTTAAAACTGCCCTGAACTGAAATTATACCAGAACCTCTTTACATAAATGTAATCATTTTTTAAAAATTGAATGATGTCACACTATATGTGATTATATGGCTTTTTTTAAATCAATTTTACACCACTGAAAAATAAAATATAATGAATCAAAGACAGCATGCATTCAACCTTTCAAAAATGTATTAACCCATCTCACACAACATTTTTTCTTTTTATTCCATATTTTCTTTACTGAAAAGGGTTAGAATTATAACACAGTAGCACAATCCATAAAGATGTCTACTGCATTTCCAAAGCTACTTTAGAAACCGACGTCTTCATGAATTCTGCATGACTTCTTCTTTTGTAAACATCAGAAAACATCCCCCATGTGATAATCGACTGCATGCACTGAATGATGCGGTGCGTCAGACACAGGAAGGAGACAAAAGTAACCCAGTGAGAGTAAAAACAGTTTCTTTACAGTTATTGAGATAAATAGACCCAGGTGTTGGGTGAAGACATTTTCCGTGTTTTTAGACACTTATACATAAGGAGCCTGTCAGTGGTAAAAAACAAGTGGTTTACTTTGATGTTGTAGACGTGTGCCACAGGATTACAATGTATGGCTGTTTTGCGGTTATATAATCTAGCGTAAAATTGTCCCACAGATTTCCTTTAAGGACGTTCTATTTATTTAGTTCCAAAAATGTTTCTTTATTCATTCATTCTTTTCCATCTATAATTTCATCATTCAATTTGTCACGGGGAGTCAGGAGCCTGTCTCTGCTGACATTGGGCGAAGACAGGGTACACCCTGAGCAGCTCGCCAGACACACAGCCAGTCATTCACAATCAAACTCACAGCAAGAGGCAATTTGGAACAGCCAGTTAGTCTATCATTCATGTCTTTGGACTCACCGTGCTTGCATGGGTTTTATCTGGGTACTCTGGTTTCCTCATACAGTTCAAAGACATGCAGATTAGGTTAACTGGCGATTCCAAATTGACTGTAGGTGTGAATGTGAGTGTGAATGGTTGTGTGTGTGTTGACCCTACAATGTTCTGGTGAGTTGTCCATGGTGTACCATGTCATCGCCAAGTGTCAGCTTAAGTGGTTTGGAAAATGAGTTCACTGGGGTATTCGCTGGACAACATAGCATTGGTCAGTTCAAAGAAAGCGCTACATGTATTTCATATAGGATCAGCTAGAGAGTGAGGTCATCGAAAGAGGCGTGGCTGGTTACAATGCATTCACTCTGTGCAGGGGCTCCTTTTTCTCTAAAGAAAGAGTGTGTGCACAATTTTACCTTACAGTACTCCATTACAGTACAATTCCCAACTATCTTGGTGATGCCCATTCTTTATTATGAAAAAGTCCTCCCTTCTGTGAACGGTTGAAATGTACAGATTTATAAACACCTGAGTTTTTATAGTGGTGTAGTGGTTAACACTGTTGTCTCACAGGAAGCCAGTTCTGGGTTCTAATTTAACCGGAGCCTTTCTGTGTAGAGTTAGCATGTAGCATGTAGCAAGCACCCCATGGGCTTTTTCCTTGTAATAAATAATAGATTGCCTGTAGGTGTGAATGTGAGTGTGAATGATTGCTGTGTTAGCCCTGTAATAAACTGGCCACATGCCCTGGGTGTACCCCGCCTCTTGTTTGATGCAAGCAGGGATTGGCTGCTGCACACTGCGAACCTGATGGATAAACATATAGAAAGTAGATGGATAAAATTTTTATTAAAAAATTAATTATATATTAAATATGTATTTCTTTTAAGTGCTCTTAAATTTACATTATAAATTGGTTTGAACTGTTTAATGTTCTGGTCAACTACAGTCCTGTGCAAAAGTTTTACGTACATGCGAAGAAACGGATTAGAGCAGAGATTCCCTATATTGCATATAAATACGTAATTAAATTAAATGATTCTACATATTAAAAAATTATATGGTAGAGGCCTGTGTTTAAAACCTTATGGGGTGGTTTGAATATAACATGGGGCAGCACAATGGCATAGTGGTTACCACATCTGCCCCACAGCATGAAGGTCCTGGGTCGAGTCCCGGGCTCGGCGAGGACATTTCGGCGTTGAGTTTGCATGTTCTCCCTATGCTTGCGTAGGTTTCCTCTGACAGTCCAAAGACATGCACGTTAGGCAAACTGGCTGTTCCAAATTGCCCCTAGGTGTGAGCATGAGTTTGAATGGGACAGTGTGTGTGTGTGTTAGTCTGTCCAGTGTGTACCCCATCTTCACCCAGTGTGAGATAGAATCCAGCCTCCCTACAACCCTAATAGGTTTAAGCGGATTGGAAAATGAGTAAGTGAGTGTTAAAATAGTTTTTTTTCCCCAACCAGGTTTGGACACCCCTGCATTGGGCCATACCATTTCTTCACAGCGGCCTTAAGCTTGCCTTCTTTATTTAACCATGGGTTTTGTGATGAAAAATGTATAAATTTAGGCTTAACCTTGCTTGTTAGCCTAGTTGCAGTATGAATTCATTGAAGTCATTTATCATACCAGTTCAAACTGTAGGAGAGCGAGGTTAGGGTATTCTGTTTTTAACTGTTCTACTTGTATTAAAGGAGGTGTGTCATGAGTTTTACATACATTTAGTTGTCAAATAGTCATCTAAATATGCCAAGAATGTCCAGAATACTTGTTCTGCTTGCAAATTAAATGAAGTTAAGATTTTTTGAGCCCGAAATGGATTACATCATGGACTCAACTTGCAACATTTAAAATATGGTTTGGCTGAGCAGTTTTCTAAGCTTGAGATAGCACCATACACCCTGAACAAACTTAATGTCTGAACCCATGAATTCCATCTACATGTCTTGTTTAATGACACCAGTAATGATATTTAGGCTATTTTCTTCAAACAACCATAATACCGCCCCTTTAAAATGTTTTAGATCCATTCATTCATTCATTTTCTAAGCTGCTTGACCCCAATAAGGGTCACGGGGCGGCTGGCGCCCACCTCAGCCGTCTTTGGCCGAGGGCAGGGTACACCCCAGATAGCTCGCCAGACCGTTGAAGGGTGTTTTACATTGTTTCACAGCAAATTTTTATCTATATTTAGATATATGTGATTATTGAACAAAGGCAGGATGGTGGTGTGGTGGTTAGCATGTCTACCTCACAGCAAGAAGGTCCTGTGGAGTTTGCATGTTCTCCCTGTGCTTGCGTGGTTTTCCTCCAGGCAGTTTGGTTTCCTTCCAAAGTCCAAAGACAAGCACATTAGGCTAATTGGCTATTACAAACTGCCTCTATGTGTGAGTGTGAATGGTTGTGTGTGTTGGTCTTGAGATGACACAGGGAGTTTCCACTGGGTACTCTGGTTTCCTCCCACAGTCCATAGGCATGTGCATTCGGCTCATTGGCTGTTCTGAATTGACCCTAGATGTGAGTGTGAGTACCTGGAGGAAACCCATGCATTTTTTTTTTTTTTTGGTAAGTAATGCAACACCACTGGACAGCACTGATGACAACAAGTACCAACATGAACCAGTGCAGTTAGTATGAATTCAGAAAATTAACTATGAGTCAAGTTACACATCAGTACCATCTCCAAATGACATATTAATCTAACACTTCAATCCTAACACCATGTTATTAGATGGAGTTTAATAGGATATAATAAAATGGAAATTTATTTATGAGTTTACTGCAGCCCATCACCCTATTAGATATTACCTGTCAATATTTATTCATGAAACCCAGCCTTTTCTCTTAATGTAGGAATTCCTTACTAAATATACCTCGCATTCATTAACAGCTGTTATTGAGATAAGTTTAATTGGATAGAAGATAAATACACATTCATACAGTGACAGATGGCAAGTGCTACTGCTAGACACTGATCAGCCATTCTTCTGTGGGATCAGACCTACTAGCCTTCACCTAAACACATTAAGTCTTAGGCAACCACGGCACTCTTGTCAGTTCACTTGTTGTCCTTCCTTGGACCACCTGTGGTAGGTACTTATCCCTGCATACCAGGAACACCCTAGTCCCAGTTGTTTAGTCATCACGATGTGTAGTAGTTCTTGTTAAGGTCACCCAGATCCTTATGCTTGCTCATTTTTCCTGCTTGCAACACCTCAACTTTTGAGAACTGACTGTTCACTTTCTGCCTAATGCATCCTACTTTTCAGCAGTTGCAACTGTAATGAGATAATTCAATGTTCTTCGCTTCACCTGTCAGTGTTCATGATGTTATGGCGGATGGGTGTGAATGGAAGTGACTTGTCTCCTAATTCTTCTCATTCATTAATTGTTTTATTCCTTAAAGCTAGTGTAGGTTATTTAGTCTGAATGGAATGGTTGAATGGACTACCTGCCTATCAACTTACTCACCTACTTTTCATGTCTGTTAACCCATTACACATGATCATGAGTCTTCTTTATTTTTTAGCTCCTGCCGTTACTGACAGAGCCATAGAAATGTGGTCTACCCATCACCCTGTCCGTATGACTTTTTAGTTCAATGACTGTGGAAAGAAGTTGGATATGGGTAACCTTGTCCTTGTTTTAAGGTCAAAAGGTCACTTTTTCTATATTTGGCTTGTCAAGGTCTGTTAGTTCAGTAACTTTGAAAGAAGGAGATACAGGATCACCAATTTGATGGATGGGTTCCCATTAGGATTTTCTTGACTGGTATGTCATTTGACTTAGTTTCAAGGTCACAAGGTCATTTTTTCTCTATTCCGCCTTTCACTGATGAAATAACTTTAAAAGGAAATTACATAGGATCACCAAAATTATTGGATGCGTTCCTTTAAAGAACGTCTGGATTGGGATTGTATATGGGTCACCTTGACCTAGTTTCAAGGTCACAAGGTAATTTTTTTCTCTATTCAGCCTCTAAAGGTTTGTTAGTTTAATAAATTTGAAAGGAAATGACACAGGATCACCAAATATTTTAGGTGGGTTTCCCTTAGGAAGGTTTTCACTGGGATTGTATATGGGTCACCTTGACCTAGTTTCAAGGTCACAAGGCCACTCTGAGGGTGGATTTTTCCACTGGATACTCTTGGAATTTTGCTCACTTTTTATATTGCTATTGTTAATAAAACAATATTTCTTTATTTCACCGTAGGTGTGTAAAAATATCTACTATATGATATCAGCACTGGTGCGTGATATGAAAGTGTGCTAATGTTATTTTGTGTGTGTGTGTGTGTGTTTTCAGAGTTATAGGTTGTCAGTACTAAGTGTATCTAAGCCAAATTGAGGAAATATGTGAAAGCCAGTGGATTAAACAGACTGTTAACTCTCAGAGACACATATCAGATTATTCCCTGTATAAACACAATTGTGATTCATATTTTATACAAGTGCTGTAGTGGTAGACCGTGGTGTGTGTGTGTCTGTGTGTGTGTGACAGAAAGTGAGGTGTGTGTGAGAAAGAGAGATGCGCTGTCATACACAGATGATCGCTTGAATCGGAAGGCACAAGCAGAAAACAAACACAAGCTCACACACGGTCGCTAAACACCATAAACACGACCTTCACAAGTGATTCATATACAGAGACACACAATGGTTTAATGGCCAGATGGTCAGCCACACACACACACACACACACAGAATGGGAAAGAGAGAGAGAGAGAGAGAGAGAGAGAGAGAGAGAGAGAACTGTTCAGCGGCTATATTTAAAGCCAATGAAAATCATGCCAGCACTCAGTAGAAGAACCAGAAAGTCTTATATCAGGAGACTCCTCACAGTTTTCACAGACTAACACATGCGCACACATTTACATGGTATTAAACAATTATCCTTCAGTTCGCAGTCCATCGTGCCAATGCAGTTTGCTATTTACTAACAAGTGTATCTGTGTGTCAAAACCAAGCAACTTCTCTGTCCAAGTGACACCTGGTAATGCTGTGTAAAACGTAATAATTAGACTTGCAGATTCGCACGTTCACATACACACAGACCCACGCATTTAAATAAGTTCAAGGAATCTGCTATGAAAGTGATTACACTCCAAGAGCCCTACAAGCACGCAGTGTTCTCTTACTCCCATACTCGTTATAGGCCATCATTATACCGGCACGGTGGCATAGTGGTTAGCATGTTCGCTTCATGGTAAGAAGGTCCTGACTTTGATTCCTGGGCTCGGGCATTTTTGCGTGGAGTTTGGATGTTTTCCCAGTGCTTGCATGGGTTTCCTCTAGATACTCCGGTTTCCTCCCACAGTCCAAAGGCATGCACATTATGCCAATTGCGTATTAACTAGGTGTGGATGTGAGTGCGGATGGTTGTGTGTGTGTTGCCCTGCAATGGTCTACCAAGCTGTCCAGGGTGTACCGTGTCTTTGCCCACTGCTGGCTGAGATAGGCACCAGCCTCCCCATGACCCTAATAGCATTCAGTGAATGAATAAATCAAACAATCAATTCAAGATTCCAGTAACAGCCAAACAAATTCAGTTCAGTATCATGCTTTTAATATAACAAAAAGCAATTTTAAACAAAAATCATTCGTCCCTTCATTTGATGAACCATGGTCACTGGGAGGCTGAAGCCTATTTCAGCCAATTCTGGGTGAAGGTACAATCTGATCAGCTTGCTAGTCCATCACAGGGCAACACACACACAACCATTCACACTGTTGATTAGATAGTTGTGCTTTCAGATCTGTATTTCATGAATTATTTATTGTTTTTGCACAACCCCTGTGTGTCAATGTCTCCATATGTCTAAGCTGCTTTTAATGAATTGCCCCTAGAGGGATAAATAAAGTTGTTTGAATTGAATTGACTTAAATTGAATTGATCTCACTCCTAGGTGCAATCTATAACAGTGAATTGGCCTAATGTGCTTGTCTTTGGACTGTGGGAGGAAACCTAAAAAGCATGGGACGAACATACAAACTCCTTTACACAAATCACAGTATATATTTTTAGATGTCATGTGACCAGGCCACATAATGTTGCTGAGCCTCATGCTAATCCAGCATAAATCTGCCTCCTGAGGAGGCATTGCTTCATTGGTTTCCCTTCTTATTCCTGAAACACTCATCACTCAGGAATAGGGTCAGTCTGGACTTACCAGATCACATGACCTTTTTTACAGTCCAATCTTTATGCTCAATAGCAAGGTGAAACCTTTTCTTATTGTTGTTATAGATTCCTTATGGCCACTGAGCCATTTCATTCCAATCCTGTGAAACCTCATCACAATCTGTGTATGGAAATGGTCTTATTTTCACTATTAAGCATAGCTACAAGTTCTCCTGTCCATCTTTTATAATAAAATTCAAGCATTTCAAGCATTCATATGATTGTTGATCATGGTCTATCAAGATTTTTTACTTGAGTGAGGTTGAGGGTTCAGCATTATCCATCCAGGTTATAATAACGCAGTGGACAGGTCTTAAAGCCCCCTCACACATAAGCGATATAGGTGTGAAATAGTTCAATGATAAATCAATGTTTTTGATTGGTATCGGACGAAAATACCTCCATTATGCTCGAAATTAGCGGTCTCTTTGAAAACCTTCAAATATCTCATAATATGTTTAATTATCATATTGGCAAAATTTTTCTATTCTTAATTCACACCAAATTTTGCACAGTCCAAAATCTTTCACCAAGACCGCAAATACGGATAATTTTCCTAGATTTCGACCAACTACTTCCGAAAATAAGCGAATTCCAGTTTGAATTTATTCAATTCCCTTCAAAATAAAATTTGCTTGTACTTACGAACAGGATCGCTTACTTGTGAGTCAGCTTTTAAACTAATTTTAATGATTTCAGCAATCTACCTACTTTGTTTAATTTGCTTGATGCAGGTCATTAACTTGACTCTTCTGAAATACAATGACATCTTCTCCAAAACCACAAAATCTATCATTCGGCATGGCTATTTATGAAATGTAAAGCTACTCACTGCATCAGTTAAAGAGTAGCAGTATTGGTCATCCTTACAGCATAATTTGTGCATATTTAATACATTTAAGCGATACTGAGCTTATTTTAACATAAATTACTATATAAAGTACAAAACTGGGTAATTTTATCCCGTGGACCACTAGCGGGGGCTGAATCAATAGTTAGCAGTCATTTTTCCCAGAAGTGATGTTAACTCTTTGGGTGGGGTTGTCCAGCACAAGTAAACAAGCAGATCTATTCACCGAGCGACATTTTAGGTGATAAAAATATTTTCAATAAGTAAGTCTGGCAGCAATTTGAATGAAATGGGTGTAAATTGTTACCTATTTAAACCAGAGAAGGAGCAGTCTGTTAGAGACAGTGAGACGTATCATTCTATTGACTCTGAGGATGAGGATGCTGCCAGAGATGAGTGTGACGGAAAATCCAAAATGGCTTATACAGCAAAGTTTCGCCAACTCGGCTTTCCTGTCGTCAGTTGGTTTAGGAACAAAATATGTTTTTCCATGATTTCTACGCTTGTTGTTTGTGCAGCTCAGCACTGGCTCATATTGTGTTATGATGCAAGGGGTCAGTGACGCAGCCCATCCAATCCAACGAGTTCACGTCAATACCAGGCTGGAACAGCCAGTCAGAAAGGCAACATGTCTCTGAGCATACCCAGTGTCACAGCACTCACAAGGCCAGTCAGAAAGGCAACATGTCTCTAAGCATACCCAGTGTCACAGCACTCACACGGCCAGTCAGAAAGGCAACATGTCTCTGAGCATACCCAGTGTCACAGCACTCACACGGCCAGTCAGAAAGGCAACATGTCTCTGAGCATACCCAGTGTCACGGCACTCTCACGTACTTTCATAAGGGGCAAGGACTGATGTTGCTGGAAGGAACCACTGATGTCACACATGATCGTTTTAAATAGCTAGTAACACTAATTCACCACAGATACTCTTTAAAACAGAATGTTTTCAGCTGAAACATTAATCACTGCAATATTTATCCAATCGCTTAATCCTCCTAACTTTGCAAGGAGGCTGGAGCCTATCTCAGCCAACACTGGGTGAAGGTGTGGTACACTCTAAACAGCTCGCAACACCATTACAGGGCAACACACACACACACACACACACACACACCAATCCCACACACATCTACATCTAAGGGCAAATTGGAACAGACTAATGTACACGTCTTGAGGAAACTGGAGTACCCGGAGGAAACCCACGTACAGGGAGAACATGCAAATTCCACCTTCTTGCTGTGAAGCGGACATGCTAACCTCTATGGCACCACCCTACCCCACCAAAGACTATTCTAAAATAAATACACTGATAAAAAAATTCATTTTTTTCAAACCCCCTATGCCACCATGCTTCCCTGTCTACTCAAAGCTTCTTCTTTTTTTTTTTTTTTTTTTTTTTGCAGAGCAGTGTATTTTATGAATATTAATATATGAAATCATACAACCAAGTTGTAAGCATAACAGATGCATACTTGGTACATGGAGTTGTTTTTTTGTTTGTTTGTTTGTTTGTTTTTTTAATAAAGAAGCAAATTATTATTGAATTAATTACACAACAATAAAAAGGGTGAATAAAAATAGGTTATGTCCCATGAACATAAAACAATTTTGTAAACTCAATTAAGTATCTTGTGGCGTTCCTAAATTATGCATGGAATTAACTCTAGTGTATGATTTAAAAAAATTATGAAATGGAAAATAATTGGGTATGCAGAATCAAATTGGGTATGCGGAAACAAATGCAATTTTAAAGCTGCCTTATATCGCTCTCAGTGTACGCTTTCATATATTACAGGATTATTCCATCTTCTCATTCATATAACATTATTCTTCTCAGTGCATTTTAAAACATTCTGCTTGGTGTTATGTTATACTGTATTACATCTGACAGCAAATATATGTATAATATAAAATATAATATTATTATAAAAATAGTCATCTTTACATTTTCACTTCATATATTATTTACTTTCCCTTTTTTTACCTTGCTTAAAGGCAAGTGCTTGTATTTACCTGGTCTAGAAGGGAAAGGAAATTTAGTTACAGCCCTATATTCCAACAGGCCATTGGTCCAACAACCCTAACCCTTATTCTAACTCTAACCCTAACCCTAATCCTAACCCTCACCTTAACCCTAACCCTAACCCAACTGAACTGAGTAGGGTACCCAACTAACTTATGCAAGTTGCCCATCTTATATGAGTAGAGCTGTCCCCGAAAATTCTGGAAACCTTTAAGAAGGGAAACACACACCTCATTTGGTACACTGGAATTTGACATAAACTTGCGAATGTGAATCCCTTCATGTAAATATTGGCAGAATTTCCCACTTTATTCTTTTCAGATTAATATTATTTCCAGTTCCATGTGCAGTGATGTTAATATTGTGTTATTCAGAGAGCTGTAGTATAATTATAACACATAAAACAATAGGACATATTTCCCTGCAAAAAAATGTGTTATTTCTTTATTGTTAATAAAAGTGGTTACGTATTAAAGCTTGTAGGTTGGAATTGTTATTGTACAGCTCTCATCAGACTGACATGTCAGATTTGTGGTAGATTAATCTGGATTACAGTTAACCTTACACTGCCCTGGAGCTTTTTTCCCCCAAAAGTTATCCACACAACAAGGGCAAAAGGGTTTGTCACGATGAGACTCTGAATGTCACATGGCACAAAAGTCAATTATACAGGCAAATAAACTACAAGGACACCGAGCTTTGGCGAAAACCCTTCAGTATTTATTGTCATTAAATTAGAAGGCATCTATACGTTACAGCTTAGTTTACATACTTCTAAGACTTTTGTACATTGCAGTATACACCCAATGGCAATGCAGTATTTGCACAGTGATACTGGGAAAAATGTAATCCGTGTAACCAGAAAAGCTGTTATAGAACTGTTTCTATTTTGTTATTCATTTTTACTTATTTATTGGGTTTTCTGAGGTTATATACAGTATCAGCAAGGTGAATATACTGTATATACATAGGTACATACAAACTACCAGAAATGACAAATAGTCTATTCTCGCATCTGATTACCATATTTTATATTTAAATCATAAATAAATACAATAGCAGAAAAAACAATAGCAAAGACTAATGAAAAGTGGGAGAAGAGATTGTGCTAAAATGAGTTATACTGATTCATCCTCAGTAACCACCTCAGTATTTCATCTTCAAAATGGCAGGTCTTGTGCTGGTATGTAGTTTTAAGTACCTCCCAAAGGTGGCCCAAGAAAGGACATCTGGAGTGTTGTGGGTGAAAAATCTGCAAAAGTGTGGGAAATGAAGGCTAGTACATGTGGTCTGATCCCTCAGAAGAGCTACTGTAGCACAAACAGCTGTGCTGAAACTATTATGAAAGATATTTATGTAATGTATAGATGCCTTGTAAAATAATAACAATAAATACTTTCTAGAGTTTAATAAAGCACTATAAATAGCAGCAGTGGTTAACATGTCCGCCTCACAGCAAGAAGGAATGGGTTCAATTCCCAGGCTCGGGGCGTTTCTGAATGTTTCTGAGAGTTTGCATGTTCTCCCTGTGTTTGCGTGTGTTTCCTAGCGGTTTTCTGGTTTCCTCTCACAGTCCAAAAAACATGCACAGTAGGCAGACTGGCAGTTCCTAATTTCCCCTAGGTGTGAGAGTGTGTGTGTGTGAATAGTTGTATGAGTGTTGGCCCTGTGATGGCCTGGCGAGCTGTTCAGGGTGTACCCCACCAGAGTCAGCTAAGATGGCCAGCCGCCCTGGGACCCTTGGGATTAAGTGGCTTAGAAAATGAATGAAGGACTATAAAGAGCAATAAATAGTAATGAACTAAACAAGGCCAATATTTAGTTCACCTGAATGTTTATTTGTGAAGTACTTTTAACAATGGACAATATCACAAAGCAGCTTTGCTGAAATAAATATAATAAATTTTGGATATAAAATGTGAATTCCTTGGCATTTTCCCTATATTGGTGCCTTACAACCTGTAATCTGAAATTGTTTTGGAATTTATATAATGGACCCACATAAAATAGTCTAAATTGGTGCATATGCTGTGTGCATATGTATTCAGCCCCTTTTCTATGAAGCCCCTAAAAATCTAATTAGTTACCTTTAGAAGTCACACACTTAGTTAAATAAGGTCCATTTGTGTGCAATCTAAGTGTCCGATGATATATACACACATGTTCTGAAAGGTCCCAGAGTCTGCAACATCACTAATCAAGAGGCGCCACCAAGTAAGCAACACTATAAAGACCAAGTATCTCCCAAACAAACCTGCCTTGAGAAAACCATACACCAAAACACAAAGGCTGGTCAAGGAGGGCATTAATCAGAGAAGCAACAAAGAGACCAAAAGTAACCCCAAAGGCGGTGGAAAACTCCAAATCAGAAACTGGTTTATCTGTCCATATGACTACTCTAAGCCTAAACAATTAATAAAAATAGAAGGTAGCACATTTGCTGTTTCCCAACATGCATGTGGGAGACTCCCCAAACATATGGAACAAGGTCCTTTGGTCAGTTCGAGGAAAATGGTATGACTACTTCAAACCCAACATCCCATGAACGCCACCCATACAGTATAATGCTGTGGGGATATTTTTCATCAGCAAAGGCTGGAATTTTGCACACTCAAGTTTTCTGTTCTGATTTCATGTTTGCTTCACAATAACAAATATTTTACATCTTCAAGGTTGTTGGTATGTTGTGCAACTTGACTGATAAAGAAACCCCAAATATCCATTTTAATTCCAAGTTTTAAGGCAACGAAATAGGAAAAATGCCAAGGAGGTGAATTCTTTTTCAAGCCAGTGTACACAGAAATACAAGAAAAACAAACTAAAACAAAGTTTCATAAATTTTTTTTCCATTTTTAAAGCTCAACACTAATGCCACCTGTTCCAGGTGACCATGAAAAAAATGTGAGTGTACATCATTTTGATTCAAGCATTATCCAAATGGAATAATGCTTTTTAATTTTGAAAATACAGACCAATGCCTGCTCACTCATAGACCTAAGTCCAATCCATCTGCTGTTACAATGCTATTACTCCTGACCAAAAAATGATGGATGAGCAAATAAACCAATCACAGACACCATGACACAAAATGAATTTTGATTAATAGTTGCACAGCCTGGCTTCATGACATGTACCATAAACAAATTAGCACTTTTACGAAGGCCTGAATTCTCTGACGGGTGGACTTCAATTATGAAATCATGGCATACTGTTGTTAGCACGTCTGACTCATAACAGTAAGGTCCTGTGTTTGAGTCCCTGGCTCGTCAATGGCGTTTTTGTCTGGAGTTTGCATGTTCTCCTGGTTTTTCCCAGTTTTATTTCTCAATCCAAAGACATGCATATTAGGTTAATTGGCTATTCCAGATTGCCCCTAGGTGTGAGTGTACATGGTCGTGCATGTGTTGACCCTGTGTTGATCTGGTGAGCTGTTTAGGGTGCACCCACTTTCACCCAGAGTTGGCTGAGATAGGCTCCAGCCTACAACTCCAATAGGATTAAGTGGTTCGGCTAATGAATAAATGAATGAATGAATCACACTGGTTCAAAGTTTCTTCCTTTAGATCTCTCACATACGCTAACTCCCATTTCTGCCCACTTGCTTTTCATTTGCTTTGTTGTGCAGTTTTCTATTTTTAAAGCTTTAAGTTTTCTATCCTGAAGCTTTGACGTCTTCCGTGCTTTCTGTTTTTTTTTTCTTTTCTTTTGCTCTTGTATTTTTTGATTTGCCGTCGCAAACCACACAGGCTACAACTTCATCAGCCAGTAATTTAACACCATCAGTGTTTTAAGCTCCCATCTTAAAAAATATGAATCGGTACATTCCTTTATCTTTCCTTTTCTATTTAGTAGCTCATTGCCTTTGAAAGATGGCAAATAATTACACTGGACCGAATTTAATTTCATGGGTGGCTGCACATAGAGGTTGTCTTAAAGCCTATGTGCTTTCATAGAAAGCATTGCTGGATCAAATTGAATCAATACCAGGAATGCAAATTGTCATCTACCGTCATTTCAGGCAGCTGGCGGGTGAAAAAGCAGCAGGTACTTCAATAGCCGGTCGTTATCTTGTACAGTAAGTGCTTCGGCTCGTGCTGACCTCCCTCTCTGGTTCTCCTGCTCTCTTTCTGCCCTGTGCTGTTGCTGTGGCAACAGGCGCAGGGAGATGGGTGCAAAAGAGGATGGAGTTGTGGGTAACCCCCCTACCCCATTCTCCCTCTCTACTCCACTCTTATTGCCTCTTTTCTCTTGACTAAGTAGCTCCAGGGTGACTGGCTTCATTACTCTATTTCTCCCACACACACTCCAGTCAGTATCAGTGAATAAAACAAATCATGGTGGCAATTTTTTTTTTTAGTTTAATACAAAAGCCTGCAAAACTTCTCCAGCAATTGAATATCACATGAAGAGATTTCAGTAGAGTGATTGATTTCTGCTTCATGCAATAAATCACTTGCTTAGCTCCGGACTAGTAAGGACTTAAAGAAAAAACATTGCTTTTGTATTTTGGGTGTAAAATGCCATGATATCAGCAGAAAAAACATTCAGGAAAAAAGAAGTAGCTGGGGGTTGGGGACAGTGAATAATCTAAAGATATTGGATGGCATTTAAACAACGACTAATACAAATACAGCTCCTCTGGCTCTAGTACAGATTAAATGTTTGCATGTGGAAGGATTATATCATTCATTTTCTGATGAGATTTTGTTTTTCATTTCATTTTTTTAATCTCCTGTGTGTGTGTGTGTGTGTGTGTGTGTGTGTGTGTGTGTCCACACATTCATGCACTTCCATCTCTGCCAAAAATTCCCTTTAATCATTTCTTTCATATATTCCGCCCACATTCATATTTGTATCAATACAGAGCCGCAGAAATTCCATTATGCAGAATTATAATGCGTTCCTCAGGTGTCCACCTGAAATTCTTCTTTTAATTTTCAGCTTGCGCTTTATCCTGATTTTTAAAATGGACCACCACCCCACCCTCCCCTGTTCCCACCCAGATGGTAAATTCTGGGTGACTATGTGATCTGGTGCAGATTATCCCTTTGACCACACAGCTGGAATTCAAATCCATTATGATTTATAATGAATATCCAAATGAATTCCAATGTTTATTAAACACCTTTGCACATGTCCTGGAAGGACACTTGGTATCCATTAAAAAAAAAAAATAATAATGCACACACGCACACACACACACACACACACACACACACACACACACACACACACACACACACACATATACACACCCCTCTTTCCTAAAACCCTGATTTTGAAT
>JAOUQZ010000022.1:10333399-10344700 GCA_028564935.1 Neosilurus hyrtlii
TATATATATATATATATATATATATATATATATATATATACATATACACACATTCAAAATCAGAGTTTTAGGAAGGAGGGGAAGGAGCTTCCTGAAGGTCTGTGGAGTATTTGGTTCTTCGAAATGAAAATTAAAGGTCTTAAAATGGGTATAATAACTGACCTTTTACATGAAGAAACTCAAATATGGATGCCTGCTAGTCCATTTACACCATTTTACATTTACATTTACAGCATTTGGCAGACACTCTTATGTCCAGAGCGACTTATAATTATAATTTTTATACAGCTGAGCAATTGAGGGTTAAGGGCCTCGCTCAAGGGCCCAACAGTGGTGATAGGTGAACCCAGGGTTACACCTAAATATTGCAATCACTAGAAATCCACTAGAAAACAGAATTTTGCTTTGTTTTGTATGAACGTGCCTAATTAGTCATTTATATAGTCACTTTTGTAATGTAAATAAAATGGGCACAATGATATAATTGCATTATTATGCTTTTAATATAATATTTAAATGTATACGTACTATCGATCCGTGTACAACATTAATCGTCTTTCTCTTTTTTGTCCAGAAGTAGTTGTATGTTCTTATGAATCAAGGTGTGCTACATACACATTTATTTAAAGGGAAGGAACAGAGCTGCCAGCAATCATGTGTAAATGAAATGAAACATCTGCTGTGAAATTCGCTGATGAAGGTTAACCGTATAAACAGAGTTTAATGGCACAGAAGGCGCTGCTATAATTAGTCACTGAGTGCGTGGCGACGTCAGCCCTCACTTTCAAAATAGGCTACTTCATTAAACGAGCAGAGACGGCCGTGAAAAGCAGAAACGGGGAAACGGGAAAAGTTCATTTGAATAGCACAAATATGGCTAATTAGCACGTCAGTGAAAAGATGTACGTCAAAGGAAGCCTCTTTCTGCTTTCATAAGCTTTCCTAATTTGTTTTTTCCCACTCTTCCCTCCTTTTTCTCTTTAGGATTCTCCTGACGGTAGTTGTGATCTTCCGGATCCTTATTGTAGCCATTGTGGGTGAGACGGTGTATGAGGATGAGCAGACAATGTTCATATGTAACACGCTTCAGCCTGGCTGCAACCAGGCCTGCTACGACAAAGCCTTCCCCATCTCACACATCCGTTACTGGGTCTTTCAAATCATCCTCGTGTGCACGCCGAGCCTGTGCTTCATCACCTATTCTGTGCACCAGTCAGCTAAACAGCGTGATCGCCGCTACTCCTTCCTCTACCCAATGCTGGAGAAGGACTATAGTCGAGAAGGCACCCGCAAAGTGCGCAATGTCAACGGCATCCTGGTGCAGCACCCAGATAGCAGTGGTGGCAAAGATGAGCCTGACTGCCTGGAAGTCAAAGAGATCCCTAATGTAGCACGTGGCCTCACCCACAGTAAGAGCTCCAAAGTACGTAGGCAAGAAGGTATTTCCCGATTTTACGTCATCCAGGTTGTGTTCCGGAATGCCTTGGAGATTGGCTTCCTGGCAGGCCAGTACTTCTTATATGGCTTCAGTGTACCAGGCATCTTCGAGTGTGATCGCTATCCATGCCTAAAAGAAGTGGAGTGCTATGTGTCCCGCCCCACTGAGAAAACAGTCTTCCTGGTGTTTATGTTTGCCGTGAGCGGTATCTGTGTGGTGCTCAACCTTGCTGAGCTCAACCACCTCGGCTGGAGAAAGATCAAGACGGCTATCCGGGGTGTCCAGGCACGCCGCAAGTCGATCTGTGAAATCCGCAAGAAGGACATGGCACACCTGTCACAGCCTCCCAACCTGGGCAGGACCCAGTCCAGCGAGTCGGCTTACGTTTGATCGTATATTATACTCTTTAAAATGGAGTCAGGGGGTTCGATTTTGATAGTAAGGGTTAGGGAGTAGCCTTACCAAAACACAACCCATTTCCAACCACCACTCCATTCCCACATGTTAGATAGTGTTGTGATGTTGCATGAGAGAAATGATGCGTAGAGTGCAAGAGGGTAAATATATATTCTGAGATTTTTTTTTCTTTCTGGAGAGTCTCAAGGATAATAATGAGGGCTGGGAGATCACAGAAGAGCGGAAGAGCTGTCAGGAAAAGGTGACAGACTCCAATGGAAACATGCTACAGGAACAACAATGTCTTGGATCAACTTATAACTACTCCTTTTACTTTCTGGAGGGGGGGGGGTGGATGCATGAGATAGCAGGGGGGTGTTATTCCTGCCATGAGTCATCGTCATGGAAGAAAACGACTGTTTATGCTAATTATTATTATTATTATTTTTTTGTGAGTCATGCTAAAGAATACAACAGATATATTTAACAGATATTTGCTTAGTTAATCCTTTTCTTCACTCCCAGCCTACTTCAAATGAACTTCATCGCGGCACCTGTGCCCCACCCCAGGATGTCCTCTGTCCCTGTTTCAGTCTTTTATTCCTACATATCATATCACATCATAATATAAAGAACATAACGATGTGGAAAGAAATAAGGAAAAATGCTTTGTGATACTATTTAGTGCCATGATTTGAAAGGACCTCATTTAAACTATCTAAAATTCACTATTTAGCTACCAAATCATTATAAAATATGTAGTAGAATGATTTCACTTTATCAGGTGATAGGATGAAGCTTACGATTTATTCAGAGTATTCATATATACAAATAACTCTATTATTATCTATGAATTTTTTTTTCAAAGCTCTTCTTGCTGACTCTACATTTCTAAGGGAAAAGGGAGATATTGTAATGGTATGAAATTGAAAAAGGCATGTTTACACTTAAAGCGCACTCTGTTGTGCAGATGAAATGTGTTGTTTTGTTGTCAGGGAGCATTTATTATTTGATTATTAGAGTTTGGTCTATCTGTGGCTTGGAATTGCATGCCTTTTTACAAGAAAAGAAAGAGAGGAATCATGCATGTACACATTGCACCTTGTTTATCGGAGAGATGGGGAGAAGAGAGTGGCTGAGCGAGAGAGAGAGAGAGAGAGAGAGAGGACTCACTACGGGAACGAGGCTGCTGATAATGCTGTTACAGCAAGACTTCATTTAGTTCACTAGCAAAAGAGACAAGAGTGTAAAGGACATGGGACATGGAGGCGGCCTCGAGGGTTATGTATATAAGAAGTGACATGCATAAGCTCGGCTGCTCTAAAGAGACTTCTAAACCTTTGGTGGAGAGAAAGATGGCAAGGAATGACAAGAAATAAAACCTCTCCACTTTTAGTGCCCTTACTTAGTACCGAGAACATTTCATGTTTTTTTTGTGTGTGTGTGTGTGTGTGTGTGTGTGTGTGTGTGTGTGTGTGGTCTGATACTTTGGTTATCCCTTGGGACACAACAAGGTATAAGGTGTCCAATGTCCATGCACACACATGTACACACTCAGAGCTAATATTTCAATGAGGCACAATTAGCTCTATATTATCAACACTTGAGCACAAGTGCTTGAGCGTACAGTCTACAGATAGTGAACAGCGCAGAGAGCCAGCTCAGGCATGGAGACAAACTACAGACTGATGGAAAACTGCCAGGAGAAAGTCTGAGGGGGGAAAAAAGAGCACGAGACAGTCATATGTTCTTTTTCTGGTGTGTCACATACACAAGTCTCTTTGAGGAAGAGGAAATGTTTGGGTTTGGAGCAACAAAAGCTGCTGTAGCTTCTGCAGCCTGGAGAAGGTCACGCTGTACGTCCTAGTTCAATTAAAAACAGCGAAATAAATGTGATGAAAGGGGCAGAATGGGTTTATGGACGTATTTAGCATAAGTACTTTAGAGGTTCTTGTTCTCCTGCAGGCGTTATGGGGAAAAAATATTTGCTTTGAATCAATGCACAGAAAAAAGACAACAAAGTAAATTGTTGTGTAATGACAGAATGGGGTTTATTTAACAAAGGCAGATTTCACTTGCAGTAGTAGTATTAGCGGGAAATCCAAGCACATTGCCTTCTTTTCTATGGAGCTGGCTCTTTAATGACATTTACAGAAAGTAGACAAATTACTTGACAAAAGTCAAGGTTAACTGTTCCTTTATCATTCGGAAAACGTGAGAGAGAAAGCAGGGCGGATAACATTAGTAACTCTTCTGTTCTCTCTTATTTCTTTACGTACACCTCCAGCCAGACAAGCCATCAGTAACTCATTATAATCATTAAAGTCTAACTGTAAAGTCATTCAACCTCCAACCAGCGTCTTCCCTAAGTGAGCTTTTCTTCAAGTGATTGCGATTCAAGCCAATTCCTCTCCTCAGTCTCTTCTATTACTACCTTTATCAGTGTTAAAATACCAAGAGAAAAGCAGAATTTATGCAAACACGTTACTTTTTCTTTTCATTTCAGCTTGTGTATTGATGTTTTGTGTACTTTCATTGTTGTGGTGTTTCCCAAGACGTTCTTCTGGAACTGCCAGACCTTCTGATGAGATGGTCTTCAGGTCAAGCAATCAAACAATTACAATATAAAGTTACAGTTTGAAAGTAGTGGCAGTCACTCCTATTCCATGATTCGTCAATTAGTTGGAAAAATCTTTATACCAGGTGCTGGCTTCATATGGATAAAGATTAGGGATCACCAGAACTCACCAGGGACCACCTGACACAATATTATCATGATATCTAAGAATTGTGCTTCTGTAAATATCCCAATTCGATATTATAGTGTTCAATTTTTTTGGTTCATTACATTACGTTTACAGTATTTGGCAGACGCCATTATCCAGATCGATTTATATTTCTATCTCATATATACAGGGGAACAGTTTTGCTCAAGGGCCCAACAGTGGTAGATTGGTGAAGCGCTGACCTTCTGATCAGTAACTCAAAGCCTTAACCACTGAGCCACCACTGCCCACAAGCTTTTACCATTTTAAAACCATATAAAATAATTTGTTAACAATTAGGAAATAAGGAAATAATTCGTTCCTACCACATAGGATGCTGGGCTGCCTGCCAATTTGTAATTGTTTAAGAGTGCACCACCTGTAGGACTATAAAGGAATCGTAACATTTCACCACCTTTATTCCAGGCATCCGTCCACTCATTTGCAAAATCGCTTAATCCTAGAGAAGGCTAGAGCCTATCTCAGCTGTCTAAAAGCTGGTTCAAGCATCAGAATATGTGGTTAGGTGCTTTAATACTAGTAACCCTGGGTTTACACTGGGGCATGATGTCTGCGATCTGCACGATTTGAGAGAATCATGTTGGGTTAAGATCAAATCGTGATGATCTTAAGGGAACTTGGTGGATTTGTCATGATCTTGAGGGAACTTGGTGGATTCGTGATGATCTTGAGGGAACTTGATGGATTCATGATGATCTTGAGGGAACTTGATGGATTCATGATGATCTTGAGGGAACTTGGTGGATTCGTCATGATCTTGAGGAAACTTGATGGATTCATGATGATATTGAGGGAACTTGGTGGAATCGTGATGATCTTGAGGGAACTTGGTGGATTCGTGATGATCTTGAGGGAACTTGGTGGATTCATGATGATTGCGCTGATCGTGGCAAAATTTTGGACTGTCAAAAATTTTGCAGTGATTATTATGATGTGTTACAATTTGATACCAATTGTTGTAATAATGTGGGAATATTAGTAGATTGCAGTAGAGCTTAACAGACCTTAACAGAACTTGATGCGCCATCATAGGGGATCTTAATGAACTTGGAAACATTTGACGCACCCTGCCTTCTTTTTAGACCCATATTGTGCTCCAAGCACGTTCATAAATCGTGGAGCTCCACGCTTTTTTGAATCTTGGAGATTGCGGGCATCATGCCCCGGTGTAAACTCAGGGTAATGAAGCTGACAAGAAAGAACGAGCAGAATTTGCTCTGACTGGAGGGTTGCATAAGGACTGATATGGGAAACACTTCAGTGGTGTAAAGTGAAGTGATGTTAAAATGTTTGGGGCTTTTGCATTAAGGAAAGAGTATATTCTGGTAATATGCTTGGAGAGTGGAAATATATCATATCCCTCACCAAAGTACTGTAATATGCAACTTTATTCTTGAATTGGGGTTTAAGGACATTACTAGGCTTGGAAACATGCATGCATTATGGAATGTGGATGGAATTACCTTGTTTTGTAAATTCTGTTATTGGAAAAAAAAAGTTGTTTTTTTCCCTACAAAACTTGACAGCAGACTTTCAGCCCTACAGTAAGTTGTCTGTTAGGGAAAGCAGACCCATAAAAAATGATGGTAGCTCAATCTTGACAACTAATTATGCACAAAGTGCAATATTGTCATTTGAACAGAAATGTATGTATCACATGATGTTTTTTATTATTATTATTATTATTATTATTAATTTATTTGAGAGAATGTGGTGTTCATGGGAAGATTATTGAAGATTTTTCACATCACGTCTACAGCCCCTCACTGCCGCAGTGTTTTACAGAATTTTTTTTTTGTCATGCTGTTTTCTTGATCATAACTTTTTTTTTGAGACATAATTGATGTGTTTGTAGCCATGATCTGAGCGTTCAGTCGATGCTATAACCTTAATCACTGCCACTGATCGGTCCTTGACTTTTGAAGTGAGGACGTTTTCTACTATTATATCAAAGGTCATAATGTCGATGAAGCGCTCAGAGAAGTAGTGGACCAGCATTAATGTCTACTGCACATGCAAAAACTGTCTCAGGTCAGTGTATTTTTTTTTAAATACATTTAATACTCAAATGTATCTTAGTAAAAAGCCATTTGGGATTGTACCCAGATTTTTTTAAAGTTACTGCCCAATTGTAAACACTGTAATCTGTTTGTTGTATTAATTCATTCCATGATGAACAAAAATCTGATCTTGAATATGACTGTTCAAACAACAGTGTTTTATAGGCATACACAGCACATACAATGCGAAGTCTACAATCTTTTATAGCCACGGATTAAATCCCTTTAAAAAGAGCCATTGTGATTTACTAATGTGCTCTCTCTGTGCTCATGTATCTAACCACAACCCACTTAACCCAGCATGTAGCCTCTTATCCCAATACGAAATCACAGAGATATCCGTGCTGTTTACGTTTGTTGGGTTGGCATTGGGTTGATTGTTCTGTTCTTGCTAAAATGCTCCCAAGACTTGTCTGTCATCAATAAGTAAAAAAAGAAAAAAAGTAAAAGCTTGCTTCATAAGCCTGGGCACGGAGAGAGCAACACACAACGTCAGGGTAATTTCTTGTAACCAGGGTAGCAACATTACATTCAGATCACCGATTCCCAACAAGTTATTTTTAAAATAACAGAGCACTTGAACAGCATTCCACATGTAACTCAGCATATTTCTAAAATTATTGATGAGCATTGATCTAGTAACTTATTCGATGACTTTATATAAGGACATTTTAGACTTTATAAAGACAAAGGCCACTTCATACGTTTTATATGAGGGCTAAATTACAACAACAACAAAACGTCATTACGATAATTATTAAGTAAAAACAATCATACATGATCTGGATTCTTAGATTCTCTGTTGTCTTGATCCTTTAATATTTTAGTCAAGTGCAAAAATGTAGTTTTGTAATACTGGTGTAAAGTCACATGAGTCTGTACAAAGATCTTCCACAGTTAATTGATCATCCCTCCCACCTGGAGAGTACGGCCAGTTTAGCTACCTTGGCTCTCAAGTAAAGAAATGCTTTATTTTGGTATGTGTGTGGATGTTGCACCAATCAGGAGCTCAATTTGTATTTTTTTAGTTTTTTTTTTACACATTTTAAAAAGACTACATTTTCAGTTCTACTTCTTACAATTTTTTTTTACTAATTTTTTAGCTCCGCCTCTAACAGCCTCCAAAACATTATTCATCTTTATTCACAAACAAAGTATTTATTGTTAAGCTCACTCTACAATTTACCACTAATATTTTGACACTGATCATTTTCATTCATTCATTCATTTTCTGAACCGCTTAATCCTAATTATGGTCGCAGGGAGGCTGGCGCCCATCTCAGCCAACTCTGGCCGAGGGCAGAATACACCCTGGACAGCTCTCCAGGCCATCGCAGGGCACTGATACTGATTTTTATAAACGTATTTGGTTCTGTTTCCCTTAAAAGAAAACATATGCTTAGGCCAGACTGAAGAAAAGATCACCAATTCAGCCTCCCAAACCAGAAAACTGCATATTTTTCTAAATGTTTAAACCCACAAAACAATCAATACAGTAGGTTTATCATGGACGCCTCACAAGGTCACCATATGTAGCCTTTTTGGCCAGTCATGCTGCATCATCTGGGCAAAGTAGCTCTATTATTTAATTCTGGTGGTAGCTTATATTCCACTTAAATGCTAAAAAGCCGAGACGTTTACTTGCTATTAAGGCATTTTAGAATGCTTTGCATAATTTTACATTTACAATTACAGTTTCAGCCTGCAATGACTCCATTAGCATCTTACTTCAGAACCTGAGCATGGCGAGTCGTATCCTTTGGTTGATGTGGATTTCCTGTCCTATTTAAACGTCCATGCACTGATCATATAAAAGGGGCACAAATGGCATGTTCCACATATATTCACAATGAGTCTGCTAATATCGGTGGACCCAATTAGCATTACAACCAGGCCTGCACAGTATTTCTTCCAGTGTTTTGACTGGCTGAAATTATAGCGAGGTTGCTTATTGACAGTCACTGTGAAATCCTTCACACCCCTAGTTATCTTGATGCTCTAGGAAGCAAAACGTAATGTTGTCTGGTTTGAGAAGCTGAAATAGTGATTTTTCCTCCAGTGTGCGCTGAACCATGCATCATTCTTTCCTTTAAAATAAACGTATATGAGTAATTTTAACCACAGTGGGCTGCATGCATAGTCTGGTGTCTTACGACTCCAGGCTTTTACATGTTCTGCAGGTTTCCTCATATCTTAAATAACCCGCCATTAAATGGCACTCTATGTGTGAATGGGTGTGTGATTGTGTATGCCCATGGTGTAACGAGAAGGACCTTTCCAAGGTGTATTCTTGCTTTCTGACCATGAATGAGAGTAGAGACCTGATGCCAGCATTTAACATTCAAGAGTAAAGTGTTTAGGCCCTGCACAGGCTGTTCCTTTAAGGGCATTTAATAAGTCATACCTATTTTTAACAGAAATCGGAGTGGGGGCAGATGAGGTAAAGAGAACGTTAGCCAACTGCAATTTGGTACACAGGCAAAGGGCTCAAACTGCCCCTATAAAAGCTTTTAAAGGATATTGAGGCACATAGAATTTAAGAATCCAAGTGTTGGACCTTATCCTAAAGCCATATAAAGTAAAAGCTGGTGTTGTTTCAGTGGCATTACAGCATCAACACCATCAACTTTCAGGATAAAATACAATCTCTACTAATAAACACTACAGCTCCATCCTGGATTTATTGGTAATTATGCACATGTACCTTTTTAAGGTTAGTCTGCACCCTTTGAGGTTATATCATAACATCAATCGTAGAATGATTTACTTATGAAAAGGGGATGGGGTTTGTGTACAATTTGTAACCAATTTTTTTAAAAATAAAGTTTTAACTATATTATCAAAAAAATAATAATTCTTGGAATTGGGTTGGAATAACATCAAGTCATGCAAATATGTGCACAACCTTCAGCCGCTCTGCCAACAAGAGCAAAGTTGTACGCCGCGTCTTTACTGTCTAAAGCTGCCACAAAAATAACCACTCTGAACTCTATCTTTAGCCAAGAAGTGAAATTTTCACAAAGAGCTGTAAAAGTGGCAGCCTGCTGTATTTGTTATTACAGACACAGCTGTGCTCTACGCTCCACAATCTTCATACATTTAAAACATTCAGGTTTGTTATGCCATCTGTCACATTCCGAGCCTAAAAAAGTCTCGCTTCCTTCTAACTATAGTAGCATCCACAACTACTCATCCTCAGCTGTAGCTAGGATTCTTCTTCAACTCGTACTCGTTTCTAATTTTTAGGAAAAAAGAAAAATCTGTTGTTTGGATCGCAGATGTTTTATATCTGAATGAAGTTCTGTATGTTTCTGAATTGTGTACTGTATATAATGAGTGAATTAAACACATTGAATGTTGAATGAAATGCTATCTGTCTGTGTGGGTGATTATATTTAGTGGCTCAGTTCACTGAAGATTAATAGAGTGATATTTCCTTAATGTCTGGGGCAGCCGTGGCCTAATGGTTAAAGAAGTGGGTATGAGAACAAAAGGTTGCTGTTTCGATTCCCAAACTCGTGGCGGTGGGTGAAGTGAGCAGTACATCCCCTTCCTCCACCTTTCAAGGCTGAAGTGCCCTTGAGCAAGGCACCTAACCCCTAACTGCTCTACAGGCACAGCAATGTGGCTGCCCACTGTGTGTGTGTGTGTGTGTGTGTGTGTGTGTGTGTGTGTGTGCGTGCACGCGCACTCACTGTTTATGTGTTTGTGCACACTTTGGATGGTGTACATTTTTTACAGACACAGGTGAATGCACCAGCTTGTAATGCAAAGGTGTCTCTTTAAACTCCTCTCAAAGTTGTAGTATATAATATACAGAAACATAAAGAAAAGCAAACTAAAATCAGGTGTGGTGAGCTGTGCGGGTGGTGTGCAGCTAACGGAATCTTTTGAGTTTCATTCTGAGTTTTAGCATATACTACATGGAAACATTAGTATATTAGGCTTCAGGTTTTAGTATATACTATTCAGAAACACAATAAAAACTAAAATGTAATGTTTATGATGTAATGCTTATGATCTATTTTTCCATTTTAAAGTGTGATAATAATGACCCCATCTGCTTCAAAATACTCTGACAATTTCTGAGTGACCATTGTATTAATTCAAGCATTCCATTTAAATAATTTTTTTAAATCCCCTGATAGTGGATTAATCAGACTGTGCAGTTCCTGTGCAGTATATAATAATAGTATAGGTATACTAAATACAAATAGGTAGAAAATATGCTAATTATCTTGCAATCCAGAGTCATTCTTATCACCTTAAAATCAGAAAATTTCACAACACTGTCACTTAATATTGGTTCTGGCAATTAAGTAAATGTAATTTTGCATAGTTTAACTCCTTTAGAAATTATATAAGTATATGTCTATACAGTATGTATATAACAGAAGCTCTAGGTGGACATTCATTGATACAATTTTTTTGAGATAATAAGTTAATAAGTTAATAACTTTTGTCTTCCTATAGTTTATACAAAATGTATAAATGCATGTCTGCTTAGGCCTTCCATAATGTGTCTATATATATATGTGTGTGTGTGTGTGTGTGTGAGTGTGTGTGTGTGTGTGTGTGTGTGTGTGTGTGTGTGTGTGTGTGTGACGGACTGGCACGAGCT
>JAOUQZ010000022.1:10355036-10373558 GCA_028564935.1 Neosilurus hyrtlii
TTTATGTATTTCAGAATAGTATAGTGAAGTATACTCGGTTTATACTGAATAATATAAAGAAAAGTCTAAGTACATCAATACTAATAGAATAAAAATATTTTTCAAGTATACTTAATAAAATAAGCTTCAAGTATACTACTTTTTGCAAAGGGTGTGGCAATTTGGAACGAACAATTAGCTTAATGTGCATGTCTTTGGATTTCCGGAGGAAACCCACAACAGGAGAGAACATGCAAACTCCACACAGAAACATCTGGGACTAAATCCCAGGACCTTCTTTCTATGAGGCGGATGTACTAACCCCTTCACCACCATACCGCTGTTTAAATAAACAGAATTAGATAAAAAAAACAAAAAAAACAAATTGGTTTTATGCAAAGAGATTTTGCATGCTTTAAATAAATTGCATTATTGCAATTAAAAATCCACTGTGTGAAATAAACTCTTGTTTACAAACTCATACCATGGAGTATTTGGGCTCTATTGTCTTGGCCATGGTTCACTGAAAAATACCCAGAAAAAAACAAGCTATAGGCGCAGGTGTTAACATGGCAAAAAGGTAAACAGGGGCTGGGTGTCAATGAATGCATTACTAAAATCTGTCCAACTGAATAGTAGGTTTGCACATGACTTGACATTCTTCTGGTTTCCAATGGCAACGGTGTGGCTGCACCCAAGCTTCCATATGTACACAGCACTTCTATTGATCTGTCTCATTTCCAGTTATTTTCTGGTCAAATAAATGCAAATGGATGTTTTTACTATTTAATGGGTAATTAAAGAGTAGTGGTATTGGTTATCTTCAGTTTAATTTGTGTGTAATGTAATACATTTAAGGGATACAGAGCTTATTTTAACATAAATGACCATAAAAAGCACTATACTGGGTAATTATATCCCATGGATTACTGGCGGGGGCTGAACCAGTGTAAAGGCTTGGGCTTTGTGCCAAGTAGTTCTGCCTGGAGGTCATCCCGATAGAAGGTCGGGTTGAAGTGGTCTTCGTAGAAGAGTGAATTGCGTCTGAAAGGAAACGTTTTCGAAACGTGCGCTTGTTGTTCGTTCAGCTGTATGTTTTGCACTTCCTGGTGACACAGCTCAGCACTGGCTGATAGTCAGACTGGTCTCTGCTGCACCTTTAACGATGAAATATTGTTTTAGTATGGTGTGGTACAAATAACAAACCATAAACTTTGGAGGCCATCTGTGCATGTAATCATGCTGACAACATTGCTTCCAAATGTGACTTTGGTATACCCAACCCCCCCACACCCACACACACACACTTCCGTTTGCCCTGTGATGGCCTGGTGAGCTGTACAGGGTGTACTCTGCCCTCGCCAGTCTCTGAGGCGCCAGCCTCCCCGCAATCCTAATTAGGATTAAGGGGTTCAGAAAATGAATGAATGAATGAATGAATTCCCATCTGTCAAGTGTTGCCTCTCTATCACATATGACCACCAGCAATCAAGGAGGGGTGTAAGCATGCACATGCCCCCTCTGTGACATGCGATGGTGCTACCCAATTCTTTACGAACCGCTGCACATGCTCATTTGGAAGCTTTTATTAATATTATAATATTAATAACACCTGAGCTAATGTTTTCAATATTATAAGAATTGTATGAGCTAATAATGACTTTTGCATATCATGATATTTATTTGTCCAGTTATATGACCCAGAAAGTCTGTACTGCACAGGCTGCTTTTAGGATGATAAAATCAGGTGCATCTCACATTACGTTCAACTTCCAAAAAAATTTCCCAAAATCTGTTCTGTAACAGACCTCATACACATTTTTACACATTGTGGGTGATGTAACTATGAATACATTCCTGTCACTCTGGAGAGGAATGAGATACTGCTCAGTATATTACATCAAGGGATAGAAATTATACCAATTTGCTGGTCGTGAGAAAATCTTTGCTGCTATTTATACTTTGGAATCTACTGCACATTTAATTTCTTACTTGTAATAAGTTTTCAGAGTTCTTTATATACATACATATCAAACAGGAACTAGCAATATAAAAGATTAGGATTCTAAAAGATTTTATGGCGTCATGGTGGTGCAGTGGGTAGCACTTCCGCCCCACAGCAAGAAGGCCTGGGTTTGATTTTCTGGCTCGAGCGTTTCTGTGTGGAGTTCTCCCTGTGCTTGAGTGGGGTTCCTCCGGGTACTCTGGTCTCCTCCCATAGTCCAAAAACATGCACATTAGGCTAATTGGCTGTTTAAGATTTCACCTAGGTGTGAGTTTGAATGGTTGTGAGTATTGGCTTTGCCATGGCCTGGCAAGCTGTTCAGGGTGTACCCCACCCTCACTCAGAGTTTCCATAAGAAAATATATTAATTTATTTCTGAACTCTTTATCCTACTAGGGGACGGTGGCGTAGCGCTTAGTGTGCCGGGCTAACGATCGAGAGATCGTGGGTTTGAATCCCCGTTGGACCTCCATCATGCTAAGACACCTGGGCAAGGTTTTAACTACAAGTGCGCCTCTGTCCACCCAGCAGAATAAATGGGTACCAGTAAAAAAATACTGGGAAAGTAACCCGCAATGGATTAGCATCCCATCCAGGAGGAATTGAACTCCTAGTCGCTTCACGCTACAGAAACCGGGTAAAAGCACTGGCCTGATGAGCCACTAGGATCGGGAAACTAAAGTACCTGGAGGAAACCATGTAAGCACGAGGAGAGCTCACCCTCGCCAAGCCTCTGACATGATCCCAGGACCTTTTTGCTGGCTGTAAGGCGGATATGCTAACCACGATGCCACCGTGCCACTCCACTACATGAATTTAAGTAACATTAATTCATACTGTGCATTTTCATTAAACACTTCATCGTTGTGGTTATTATGGTGAATCTGCAGCCTATTCTAAAAACATTGGTCATGAAGCCGAAATGATACATGAATGGGCTAAAGCAAGAACTATCCTATTCTATTAACATTCGTGACATTGACATTTATAATGATGTGAGACGGGGTGGCACAATGGTATAGTGATTAGCACACCGGCCTCACAGCAAGAAGGTCCTGGGTTTGAGACCCGGGCTTGGGTGTTTCTGTTTGGAGTTTGCATATTCTGCCTGTGCTTGCGTGTGATTCCTCTGGGTAGTCCGGTTTCCTCCCACAGTCCAAAGACATGCACATTAGGCTAATTGGGTGTTCCAATTGCCTCTAGGTGTGTGTGTTGGTATTGCGATGGTCTGGCAAACTGCTCAGGGTGTACCGTGCCTTTGCTCCAGCCTCCTTGTGACCTTTAATATTGAGTGTATTGGTAAGTAAGTGAGAAAGTGACAGAGTACTAACATTTCTGAAAAATAAATGCAAGTGTAAACTAAAAAAAAAAAAGGTCACATCTAAGTGTGTAATTTTAATCTATTTTACATTTGCGCCATCTGCTGTTCAGTCTCATACATGTCCATGAGAGAAAAAAATTATAACGCAAAACAAGACCAAACTAAAACCCGTTTGTCCCTCTGTGTTCGCCGTAGCAGTAGGTTTTAAATATGGCGGCCTCTATGTTGGTGAGTGAAACCTTCAATGCAAACATGTTTTCTGGTGTTGTATGTAATTTATGTCAGTTAAAACGTATTAAACTGTTTACACAATACTGTTACATAAGTCAGCTTTTGTGTTTAGTGAATGATTTAATTTAAAATTCATTTAATTTAAAAGCTTCTTATCGGGAGGACTCACAGGAGGGCTAATCACTAAAATAAACAAACAAGTAAATGAAAACTGATGAATCAGTAAATCAAAGCAAGGGTTTGTATGCTTGTTGCGGGTAATAAAAGATCATTGATGAAGCCTTCATTCTGGTTTTCTCTTGCCTCGTCCCTCTTGATGATGAATTTCAGGTGAGGAGACCCTGTGCTCCATGTCTCAGTGGGTTCAGAAGGAGGTATGCATCCAGTCCTCCATCTCTGTTCAGCAAATGCATCTATGAGTTAAATCAACGCTTTATCGAAGTGGAATATCTCACAAGATTGAGCAACTGGTTCACAAACAGGCGTGTGAGGAAAAAAAATGTGTAAGTTACACTCCTGTTTGGACTTTATTTATTTATTCATTCATTCATTCATTCATTCATTCACAGCTCCGTACAATCCAGATAGCAGTTCTACAAGAGTAGAGACCTCTGCCTGCTGCTTTTACTTACTTTATTTCTTAGCTCCTTCTGGGGAGGCAGACAGGATGTAAGGATCCCTCCTTAAACTCTTATGATGAATTAATTAGTAATTATACAAATGCTGTCTTATTCTGGCCAAGGACCTGGTGGATCATCCCGGTCATGAACTTGACGTGGAGTTTAATTACTTCTCTTTGTTTTTTAATTACCTATATTTATTTATTTTTGCAACCTTAATTATATAAGAGTTTTTTTTAACCCATTGGTTTGTGTGTTTGTTAGCAAGGTTGAACAAAAAGAATTATGTGCGGAACAAATTGTGAATCCGGGTTTGTATTTTTTTGTTTTTTTTTAAGGATTCTTAAACATTGTGAGATACTGTAGGAGAATTTATTATTTCTGGATATGTTGTATTACAATAGGAGGTGCTGTGTATGTTTTTTATTTTAAAAGTAATTTGTGGATTCTGGGTTATGTGTGGAGCTTAAGACAATAGATTTTGGAGATGATATTGATAAAATTTTGCATACAGGATTTCATTTTTTTAAAGGATTATTTAACAATGGCAATTTTTGACATGTTGGTGAATATGGGAGGTTTGGTAGGCTTGGCAGGGATTGCTCCTAATTTTATTTATTTATTTATTTATTTATTGCTTCTTGTAGCACTTATACACCATTTCGTGTTATACACCAAATTATTTTGGATCCAAAATGTAATTTTTCCATTGCTACTTTATTCTTTAGTTGGTTGTACTTTTTCAGAATTTGCACTACTTTAATGATCTACAGTATTTACAGGAAGGCAAATGAAGTAATTAAGGAGGTGTGAATTTCTGAAGGATTCTAAGTTTGCACAAACTGACAAGAAACAAGGCTGAATTAAACAGAACTACACTCGTTCACAGACTTGGCAATGTTGTGTGCACAGTAATATGTGATTGAGTGACACATCTACACACACTCATAGGAAAGGTGCTGTGGGCATGTTGGTACGGAATGTAATTATTTGAGTAGAGTCAAATACAAATCAAAGCATGTTTACTGTATCCCATCTAGACTGATAAAATCAAACCAAAAAAGGTGCTTTAAAATACCATGACAAGTTCTGGATCATATCTCCTTTACAGGTTCTATGATTATGCACAGAAGAAATATGGTGTCAACGTTGCAGCAGCGTACTTCATTCTTAAACTGGGAGGAGGCTTCAGGTATTCTAATAGAAAATGACATTTAGTGATGTGTTCCTTAAAATATAAATCACATGTTGATTTGTATACAGTGCAGTTTGCATGAAGAACTTTTTTGGTTTTGTCTTTTAGTGCTCTGAACAAGTAAACAATTTAGTGTACGCTACGTGGAACATAAAGAAAAACTATTTTTATGCTTAATTTTGACATTTTTGACTGATTCTAGCACTCTCCCAAGTACAATTAACAGTCATATGGGTGTCAGCGAATAGTCCCTGAGACAAAACTTCTCATTTTAAGAGCATTGATTGGAATGACCAGCATTTGATGACCAGCAATTTCAAGCCTGAGTGGAATAATTGTGTAGCATACACTAATGTATATTATCCTGAGAGAGCAATCCAGTCAAATCATGCTGATTTGTTGGCACCCTCAGGGTCAGTGTTTGGTGGAACCACCTTTGTCCACAATTATAACCTGGATATATTGATGTCTTTATCAGCCTCTGACATCTGTTTTGGGAAATTCTTACGAAAAAAAAAAAAACCACCCCTTACTTCACACCATACCATAAACTCCCACGTTCACACTATACCACAGAAGTTCAAGGTCAAGCTGTGAATTATTGTTCCTGTGTTTTTGCCAGCACATACCGAGCCGCTGGATTACAGTGTTTGCATATTCATGTACAATCTCCGCCTGCCTTCTTGTCGATAGTGCTATCACATAACCACCACCACTACATTCTGTGATTTTATTTGGAATATAATTTTACTAAATGTCATTTTTAGTTCTAGGTTATAAACACTTCAAAATACAGGGTGACCCCCCAAAAAAACTCCCAAGTCTTAAAGGTAATTTTTTTTGCTAAATTAATTATTTGCACACTTGAGAGGCAGGGCAGGGGCTCCTAAGGTCTGTTGGTGGCCCAACCCCATTTTGAACACCTTGAGCTTGAAGAACTCAATGTGTGGTTTCAGTATGATGGAGCTACGGCATACACACAGCTTGAAGATCATTGAAAGTGCTGAGGAAAATGTTTCCAGATCGAGTCATCTCGTTGTGTGGCGATGTTGACTATTCGGCCCGGTCCCCTGACCTCGGCCCGGTCCCCTGACCTCGGCCCGGTCCCCTGACCTCGGCCCGGTCCCCTGACCTCGGCCCTTGTGATTTTTACTTTTTTTCACCCTAAATCGTGCGTGTATACTCATCTACCTCAAACTCTTGAGGCTCTTAAAGGCTGCTTTTCAGCAGATCGCCGCTGTTCCACCCAAAATGACACGTCGAGCCCCCAGAATCCAAAGACAAGCATATTAGGCTCATTGGTTGTTCCAGTTTGCCCCTAAGTGTGGATGAGAGCGTGAATGGCAGCTTTCAGAAATCATCTTCAAGCAAGTATAGACTGATGGCCACCATTTGGATGACCATCTTTAAAACATGATGTATAGAACTGTATTGAATGATGTCTCATGTGTGCAAATAATAATTTTATTACATTTATGGTTTTTTTGGGTCATCGTGTATAAAAACAATTGAAACAGGACAGAATTTCTATGTATAGTACTGTTTATACAGCACTGAGCATTGTTAACAGTAAGTTCCTGACCTGTTTGCTTGATTTTTGTTTGCAGGTTTGCTGGACAGACTGAGTGGGTCCATGCCGATTCGAAGGGGAATTTCAGTTTTGACTTTGTTAACACCCCAAACTCCAGAATCGACGAGATTGATTTGAGCAGGACTCTGATAAACCACACTGGACTGCACAACCTCAGTAATCTTCTCTCTCATTATGCTCACATACTGCACAATACTGTACAAACTGTCACTCATTCACTCACTTGCCATACCACTTAATCCTGTTAGGGTCACGGGCCAACACTGGGGTACACTCTGAACAGCTCTCCAGTCCATCGCAGGGCGAACAAACACACACCCACTCACACACACACCTCGGGACAGTTAGCCTCATGTGCATGTCTTTGGACTGTTGGAGGAAACCAGAGTATCTGGAGGAAACCCTCGCAAGCACATGCAAACTCCACACAAAAACACTCTCTCCAAGCCCAGGAACTGAACCCAGGACCTTCTTGCTGTGAGGCAGACATGCTAACCACTACGCAGTACAGCTAAACAAATACAGGAGGCACCTGAAAACGTTTTTGTGATATTTCACGTAAATATCCTTTAAAAAAATCATGCCTTGTAATATTTTTGATTCGAAATATTGGTGCCTCCATGTTTCTGATGGGTAAATAAAGTAAATTTGATGCTATATTATATATTTTTTGTATTACAGTATCGGCGAACTCTAACCAGTTTGCACACCACACTACCCAGCATACTCTGCAGTGCTCACTGTCATCCGACTTCTAACATCTTTGACCTGTGCCAGACCATTACTGAAGAGCAGGAAATCTGCAAATTGCTTCTGTCTTTAACTTTTTGGTTTATTTTTTTTGATGTGTTTTTTAATCGCCAGCGTTTGTCAGTTTATCTGTGAAAAAAAATCCTGAACAAACCCAGGCATAAGAGTTCCAGGGATGGTTTGATTGTAGAATGTCTGGGTCAAAGGTGAAGGTCTGAGCACGGACACAAAACTTTTGGTTAGAGACAGAGCCTTTAACTTTAAAATGAGTGCCGATATACACGCTTTTACTGTGGAACGCTAATCAGAACCCATATACGGATTTCAAAATGGGCCTCGAAAAGGTCAAAGGTGAAAATTAAGGTCATTGGATTTTTGAGTGCTAATAACTTTGAAAGTAGTGCCAGTAGACGTGCTGTCACTATGGAACACTAATTAGAAATCATAGAGGGACTTTAATTTGAGACCATTTCCTTTGACCTTGTGTGACTTTGAAAGGTCAAACCTTAGCCATCTCGTAAATCCTTTAAATGAGAGAGGTTTTTTTTTGTTAATTTGGCCACATCTATGTGTTACAGAACATGTTGTAATACATGCACATGGGTGATTAAAACCAGTACTCATGTAGGGCCCAGTTGTTACATTATCTATACTGAGTGGTGGAGGTATCTGCTCTAATTTAGTGTATTAATCTTTTTCAGTCATTCAAAATGATGCGCTGAATGTATATTTGCATGTTATATTTTGGTGTATGCTACTTGTCTTATATTTTGCCAGAACATTTGAAAGCGTCTTTCTCCTTCCTGTGTTTAGTGAATTTTAAGGCTTCCTGTGTCAGCAATCTAAATTTGATACAAGGATCTGCACGCTATGAGACCCTGACCTGCAGTTCTTGTTCCACTAAAATTAGTGTTAGTTCTGTTTTTTTCTTTCTTTGTTTTCTTTTCTTTTCCTATTTATTTATTTGTTTATAAATTTTTACAGATGTCCCATCACTTTATGCATTATATTATTGTGCTATAACATTTAGTGCAGCAGGAGGTAGGTATGGTTGTAGCCTGCATGTTGTTGGTATCTGTTGGTTATTAAAGAGTGTTTATAAATAGGAACTATTTTAACAGATTATTCACAGGTCTTTACAGGGCAGATGCTAATATACTCAGATTAAAACTAATCATAAACAAATCGGAAATGTGTTTAACAAATGAACAATAAAAACAAATTTTTAACTGTTGCCGTGGGGATACTTTCTATTTAGGATTAATTAATTTATTATTCATAGAAGGAGGTTAATGGGTGGCACGGTGGTGTCGTGGTTAACACACCTGTCTCACAGCAAGAAGATCCTGGGTTCGAGTCCCGAGCTTGGGCGTTTCTGTGTGCAGTATGCATTTCTATCCATGCTTGAATGGATTTCCTCCGGGTGCTTCCCACGTCCAAAGACATTAGGGCTAATATGCTGATCCAGATTGCCCTGAGGTGTGGATGTGAGTGTGCATGGTTGCATTTGTGTATATGTGTTGGCTGTGCAATGGTCTGGCGAGCTGTTCAGGGTGTACCCCACCTTCACCCATTATCGGCTGAGATATACTTCAGCTTCTGTGCAGCCCTAGTAGAGTGAAGGTTTGGCAAATGAGTGAGTAAGAAGGAGGTTAATGTGTCCTTGCTTTGTATCTGTCAGAGATAAAGTCTTAAGGCAGGAGAAAATACTTTTTGCGAAATCCTATTAAAAAGTTGCATTTATTTTGCCGTAATAACAGGAACTGATTTGTTTCATGGACATTTCACAACAGTATATGCATTATGACAGTGAATGATTGATTGTCTTTATTGTCATTTGGTCAGTATATAAAAAATACACATGCTGAAACAACATTTATTCTCTTACCAGCACTACAGTGCACAATACATGAATAAAAATTTGTAATAAAAAATATGTAGCATGAGAGGAATAAAACAATTAGGGACGTACTGTTAAAGTAAAATAATCAATTACTTGTTCAGGTAAGTATGTTTATCTCATAAATCAATTTCTGTCCCTTTTATATCGTCATAGAGACTGTTTTTACATTTTTTATTTTATTTCTCCTGTAATGGTGGCCTTTAATTAAAGTTGGGTGGACTTAAGTGCCTTTTCTTGGACCTTTGAACAATAACTGAGTCTCACAATCAATTTCTCTCCACAGCAAGTCAGCGCAAACTGCGTTCCCTCTCCGTCCAGGGCTGTCCGGAGGTGGATGACTGGTTCCTTGCTCGCTTGCATGTTTTCGGCGAGACCCTTCAGGAGTTAAACTTATCGCACTGCCCTCGTATCACTGTGGGAGGTTTGGCTGCACTACAACACCTAAGGTACATTTAATATGGTTTGATGTTTGGTATGATTTAAGTAAAGTTTAATGCTGTTCAAGTTTCCCCAAAGGCAGTCCAGCGTGAAATCTCCAAATAGGTTAGTGACATCAATAAGCAAAGTGGCTGTTAATCAACAAGTGGTAATAGATCAATAAAGAAAGTCTCAGAGTTTGGTTTGGAGGCATAAGGACCCTCCTGCTAAACTTTCAACTTTGGTTTTTTTTTTTTTTGGACATTTGCAAGCCACTCTTGCATAATACGGATTAAGTTGCAAGGTAGTGTTTTGAGTAAGAGCCAAAGAAAGTTGAAAATCGCTGATTTTCAATCTGATTTTGTGATTGCTCATGGTATTTCCTAATTATCCATGTTCGGTACCAGAATACTCTCCCTACTTACAGAATCCCAGAAGGATTCCCCGAAGTATACAGCGGACTAAACAAATGTCCTGCAGTGGACTTGGGCAGTGGTGGCTCAGTGGTTAGGGTTACTGATCCAAAGGTCGGGGATTCCAGCCCCAGGACCACCAAGCTGCCACTGTTGGGCCCTTGAGCAAGGCCCTTAATCTTCAACTGCTCAATTATACGAAAAATGATAAATGTAAGTCACTCTGGATAAGGGGCGTCTACCAAATGCCGTAAATGTAAACGTTTGCATTTTGACAGAATGTATGTTGGATGTTAAGTAAATATGTGAAAAGGTGCCCTTAGGTTTGATGATGAGACCAAAACGTAACTGGCTTTGTCATAATATTAATCCCAAAAGTACTCATTACTCTGAGAAAACCACCTCCATACTGAAGCATGGTGGTGGCGGCAGCATCATGCTGTGGGGATGCTTTTCCTCAGCAGGGTCTAGAGAACTCAACAGTAGGATAGATGGGGCTAAATACAGGGCAATCCTAGAAACAAGACGGTACTAGTCTGCAGGAGAATTGGGAATGTAGCAGACATTCATATTCCGGCAGGACAATTACACTGAGTTTCATGCTCCAGAGTGGTTCAGCACCAAGAATGTGTTCGGATGGCCCAGACCTGAGACTTGAAAATTGCTGTTTGCCAACAGTCCCCATTAAATCTTACAGAACCTGAACAAGTTAAAAAAAGAACAGTTAAATATATCAAGATCCAGATGTACAAAGCTGGTAGACATATCCCAGAAGACTTGAGCAGTAATTGCAGTCAAAAGGTGATGCAAAAAAGTACAGGCCCGGGGGGTAAATACTTATGCGATCAATAAATGCCTCCTTTTTCCGGTGTAAAAGTCTAATTAACCTTTGTGTCACAGCAAAATATATTTTTTACATCTTGTAATGTAAGAGGATCATGTAACTTAACTATACCGTGCGTCAGATGGTAAATCTATTTTAATCCCAGGTTCTAAAACTGCAACATAAAAACTTTAAGGGGGAAGCATGCTTAATACAGGGCATGCTTGTATACTATAATATTTTCCTAAATATTATTTTGGGCTTATGTAGTATTATAAATAGTATTAGTGTATTCTACATGGTAATGGCATGATCTGGTTGGTTCACTATCTCATCATTAAAAAAAAGGGGAAAAAAGGCATTATTCCTAGTGTATAATGCCTAAATCAAAGTAATGGAGAGTCAGAATTTATCATTTGTTTTAGTCTGTTGTTCTTGTGTTTCTGTGAATATAGACAGAACTCTAAATGAGTAAGCTAAACAGATGCCATTATTATTCGACATATTACTTTTTCCTGTGCATTGAACCCATCCAAAGTAAACACACTCACACACGGAGTACTGGGCTGCCACACTTTGGGGTGTCGGAGAGCAGTTGGGGCTTAGGTACCTTGCTCAAGGGCACTTCAGCTATGAATGTGGAGGAAGGGAAGGTGCAGCTCACTTCCCCACCGCCACACTTTTTTCCCCACTGGTTTTGGGAATCGAACCAGCAGCCTTTCGGTCCCAAAGCCGCTTCTCTAACCATTAGTCCACGGCTGCCCTCGAATTAGCTCACCTGACCTGATTCTTTAATAGCTAAAATGTAAATATAAACTATAAAAATCTCATTTTTGTTTGTTTTTCTTGTGTTTCTCTCGAGTATATACTAAAACTCTTAAAGAGTGTTAAATAGATGCCATTGCACAGCTCTCTTCTGCTCTTGCTCGCATAAGCTCCTTGCATCTGTCATTGGGCAACACACAAACCCATTCACACTCACAACTAGGGGCTATTTAGAACAGCCAGTTAGCCTAATGTGCATGGCTTTGGACTGTGGCAGGAAACCGGAGTACCCAGAGGAAACCCATGCAAGCACAGGGAGAACATGCAAACTCCACACAGAAATGTCCCAGCCCAGGAATCGAACTAAAGACCTTCTTGTTATAAGACAGATGTGGTGTTGTAGACACAACACCACCATGCCACCCCCACTAAATACTAAAAATTTCCACAAATCTTTCACTTTTTCTTGCTTCAAACTGACTCTTATGTCATTGCCATTAAAGATACCAGACTGCTGTTTTGTCAATGTCTTCTCATTCACAAGATTATTCAGGAGAGAAACTTGAACATAATTAAATTACATAATATTACACATAATAATTGAATATAATTCAAAATATAAATATTTTGAAGTGTTGGTCCCAATCTCTGTGTTTGTTCTTCCAGGAAGCTGCGGCAGCTGGACATATCCTCACTCCCTCGGCTAGAGAGTCCAGGCCTGGTGCACATCCTCGTTGAAGAGATGTTGCCTCATTGCAAGGTCATCGGAGCTGAGTATGATCAGGAACTCCAGATCCAAACAGACAATCAGGAGCCCACAGATGCAGATTCACTGAAACATACTCAGACATAACAGGACTGTGGACAGGGATACACGTGCTGCTCCAAGTGAACTTTAGCCCTCCAATGGCACCACACTTGCTAATACTTTTATGTAGTTCAAGAGAGTGCAGGATATTTGTGTAGGATATACTAATACAAGCAAAAATAATGTATTAAAGTGTATATGTATATCTAATGTGGCTTTGGCTAAAGGACAGAAATATACCTTTAAAACTTAAAGTTGTATTTGGTTTGTTTGTTTGTTTGGTGTACAGTTATTTTTCTGACAGCGAAGGCTTCATAAGAGAACCGTAGTGTCAAAGCAAATATTAAAAGATGCTGTTGTCTCCATCCTGCTTGCGAGGTCTGACCACAGACCAGCTCTGAAACACGGGCCAATCTTGGTTACACTTGTAGATGCTCGTGAATGCTGTACGAAAGGAAACGAAAGTAAGTTTTTGAATTACAAACGCTAATGCTACAGGGGTTTGGTTTTTTCCCATAGCAAAACAGTGAGACATTTAGAAGATTAATTATTTGATTTGATTTTGTAATAACCTGGAAATTATTAACTAGCTGGCAAAGATGGTCTACAAGGCTGTAGGTTTTTGTAGCCGGCTAGGCCAAAATCTTTATTAAAAAAATTCTATATCTAATCTATTGATGTGCATCGTATAACCAGTTGTAAATGAAAATATTGTATTACAATGTCAAGAAAAATGTATTTATTAAAAGTGCATCATATTTAACATTTATTCACCAAAGGTGAGGTTCATTTTAGAGCTTTAGTGCATACTACGTGGAAGCGTACAAAACCTTATTCTGAAACAGTGAGTTCATTCAAAGTTTTAACATACTACACAGAAACACAAGAAAGAAACTAAAATGGGATTTTTTTTTTTTTGTTATGGTTTGTTTTTAAATTTTTATAGCAATGATAATGCCTCCTGCTCCAAGTGACTGTGTCAAACTATGTGCATTTTGATTCATGCATTATCCACTCAGGATAATAAGCAGTTATTGAATGAGGATATAATATATGGTATAAAGAATTTATCAGATTGAGGAAGATAACACCCTCCGAGATCTAAATAATTCTTCATATAATACAAAAATCAAATTCTAGTTTTCGTCAAGAGTAAACTGCATAGCCGTCAGCGTGTTTTTGCCCTGCGATGGCCTGGCGAGCTGTCCAGGGTGTTCTCTGCCCTCGCCCGGAGTTGGCTGAGATGGGCACCAGCCACCCCGCGACCCTAATTAGTATTAAGCGGTTCAGAAAATGACATGAATTCTATACCTGTTTTACTATTCATTAAAATTATTTTATTTACTTATTTAGCTTATCCGACGTCAATGATGGAAAAGTCAGCTTGTAGAAGAATACCAAGAATTATTTGATGGAATTGCCCCAAATCGTGAGTGAGTGAGTGTGAATGGGTGTATGTGTTGGCACTGCTTATCAGGATGTTCCTTGCTTTCGACCCGTGTCGGTTGAGATGGGCATCAGCCTCCACGCTACCCTAGTAGGACTAAGCGGGTTGACGAGTAAGTGAGTAAGTGAGTGTCCTGAAAAATCTGATTTAATCTGACCAGCTTCCAAAACTCGGCCTGAGACAATCGGTCAAATTACTTTCCAAGTTCATGGTTACGTGAATAAACTTGTTGACGTGTTTGTCTAGTGTTGCATTCTTAGCAGTTTCCCAGGGCTTTGGACGGCTGGGAGCTGCTCAGACCAAGCTGTTGTTGTTTCAGTAGGGAAGGTGATAAATCTATTAAAAGAGTGTGGTCAATCCCATAAGCCTTATTACAGTGGCGTGGGAATGTAAAGAAACTACAAGCCTCCATGAAGACGAAGGTGGCTTTTCAAAAGAGGTATTATTTTATTTTATGAGCCATTTTTACACACCTTTACACAGTCCACATTTTAATGGAACCTTCAGTATGTTAGAATTTCATGAGTCTCATGATTGTTATGCTGCATTAATACACCAAAAACACGGGATATTTTGGGTGTTTTATTCATCTTGTACTGTTCAAATTCAATGTTTCACTGCCCATCAATGTCAGTGCTAGTGCAATAGCTTAGATCTTTAAATATTTTTGAAGAAAACGTCTACTTTTTGTTTATAAGTGTCAAAAATGCTTATTGATAAAATAAAACGCCGGTTTCTGTTTCCAGCCGGACGATTTATTGTGACGCACAACAACAAGCACTTGTCCCTTTAACCGAACAGCTGGTGTTTTCAACTGTTTGTTTTTAATATACAAAACGCTGTTTGACATTATTTACAGATAGACGGATAGATGTCTGACTCCCAAGGTATTACTTTAATGAAGCTGTCGCATGATGTCTTGTAATAATCACATTATTAAAAGGTTTAGCTGAAATATTTCCTGTTTTCTGGAACTAGCCAGCTAACAAGTGAGCACCGTATATGTGTAAGATTGCCTGTTTTTGTTTTTATAGAACACACTAAAACCACTGACGAGGAGCCTGATACACCTGCCTACGAGGTAACACCTTTCTAACTAAAAGTTTTTAATCTGTTATTTGATTAAGACAAGTGGGCACTCAGTGTTCAGGCTATGCAACTGGTTTAGATGCTAAGCGCACAAACGCGCATGCGCCAACCCTTGCAATACATTCTGGACCCTAAAATATCTCATCTCGTTTACTTGTCGAATCGTTTAATCCTACTAGGGTCGCTGGGCCTATCTCAGCCGACACTGGGCCAAGGCTTTCCATCACAGGGCAACACACACAACCATTCACATTCACAGCTAGGGGCAGTGTGAAGCAACCAGCCTAATGTGCATGTCTTTGGACGGGAGGAAACCGGAGTCCCTGGAGGGAACCCACGCAAGCGTGGACAGAACCTCCGCACAGAGACGCCCTCACCGAGCCAGGGACTTGGACCCCAGACCTTCTTGCAGTGAGGTGCACTACGCCACCGTGCCGCCCGGCCTACAAAGTTATTTAAGATGTACAGTACAGAGGAAGGATTCAAGCAGGGACGTCTAGACGATTTATACTAGCAGGTCTAGATGCCCTCCTGACTTTGAAAGATAAAAAGAGGTTGAAGGTTTGTTTATTTATTTACGAGGCTTATTTTTGGCATAAATAAAGCACACCATACTGAAGAAGCTCAATTGAGGTACACACCAGAAGTATGTATAACTGTGATGCTTTCGGATCCGGCTACATATTTGGTAAGGCCAGTAATCCAGCTCCATAAAATTGTTAGGTAGGTGATCTAATATAAGCCTGCAAAGTTTTGTTTGATTTTGGTCAGTAATAATGGAAGAGTAGGACTTTGAAATTTCATGAATATCACATTATTATCCTATGTCAGTGTCGAATAGTGGGAAACAACTGACCTTCCAGAATTGCTGGCATGGTCGTGTAATATAATGGTGCCAAATTGCGTTCCATTCTGTCCATGCGTCATTGAGCAGCTGGACTTTGAATTTTTTTTTTCAATTATGACATCATAATTGTGTTTCCGGTTCAGACATACAAAATCAGGCTACATGGAATTCCTGCTATTGTCCACAAAAACACGTCTGCCAAGATTCATGTGATTCTTATTGTTAATAACAGAGGAGTAGGACATTTAGAGCCAACTGTGCATGACAGCAAAAAGGTGACAAAGAGTTTGCCACTGGATACCTCTGGTGTAAAAATTCCCCAGAATGGTACAAAGATGCAAGCCTTCTGGCCCAGTGGTAGTCACTGGTCTTATGCACAGTGAAGCGAGCATTGAGTTAATATTTTTATATGCATGTTGCTGACACATCTGTCATTAGCACTGACCATGAAGGTGGATGTGAAATACATGCACATGTGTAACAACTGAGGATGAATGTATTATTTTCTTGTTAGTTACCCTCCAGAAAATGACCTTGGAAGAGAAAATCTAACTAAATCAACTCTGCAGGCTCAGGTCAAAATACAAATTATACAAAATTAGACATAAGACACAACTGCTGGCTCTTTGTGTGTGTGTGTGTGTGTGTGTGTGTGTGTGTGTGTGTGTGTGTGTGTGTGTGTGTGTGTGTGTGTGCGCGCTGAAAAGGTTAAAGTTTCTGAATCTTAACAAATATCTTTATGGTATTTTTACTTGTGTGGCATGCACTTACAGTAGTTACCAGTCACATCTAAAGCCTTCAGATACATACAGATATACAGTATGCAGTACAAATACAAGATAACAACACGATAATAAACATTATAATTCATATGCAATAGCTACCCATTTTACCCTTTCTACACTGTGCTAATGCAGAGCATCTGACATGCAAGCCCTTGTGTGAATTCCTACTATACAAACGATAATGTACTTAAACAAGCCCTGAGGTTGTGAAAATTAATCATCTCCCTATCATCAAAAGTTCATTTCCATGACGATCACTAACACAGAAGCACATGTTCTGAAATCAAACTCAGAAACAGCGACCAAACCCTGTAGGATTGATCTTTAATTAATAACTAACTACTGTATATAAAATGCTACAAATGCACACACAAGCATGAGAAAATGTCATCCTATGCACAGTTAAAAGAAACCACAGTAGCATGTTCTGTGATGTGGTTAGCTTCGGTTACTAGCTAGGCTCAACTGTTTATTAAAACTAAAGCTCATAACTAGAGCAGCTTTTTGCAGCATTCGCTTCAAGATATAGACTTCAAAAGTGCAATGGATTAAACATTAAACATGGGGGGACACTAATAATTAATGGTAGGATTTGAAATAGACATGCAGGAAATAATTTATTCCTTCATTTGCTGAACCACTTTATCCTGCTAGGGTCACGGGAAGGTTGGAGCCTCTCTCAGCCAACTCTGTGAGAAAGCAGGGTACACCCTGAACAGCTTGCCGGTCTATCTTAGGGTCAACACACAAAGCCATTCACGCTCACACCTTTGGAACAGCCAGTTAGCCTAATGTGCATTTCTTTATACTGTGGAAGGAAACTGGCGCACCAGGAGGAAAACCACACAAGGACAGGAAGAACATGCAAACTTCACACAGAAACGACCTTATTGAGCCTGGAACTTGAACCCTGGACCTTCTTGCTGTGAGGCAGACATTCTAACTAGTACTAGTATTTTCTCTGAGAAAGATGGTTGGGGTGGTAACATGGTTTGGGCCTGTTTTGCTGCATCCGGGCCAGGATGAAACAATTAATCCACTCTCTGCACCGCTTATCCATTAAGGTTGTGAGGGAATCCCAGCAGATTTTAAGCGAGAGACAGGGTTTACCCTGACCAGGTCATAGCAGGACATTCGTCTGTGAAATGAATCTAACCATTGCGGAACTAACCACTATACCAACATGCTGGCCACATGGAATCGTGTAATTATGATTTTGTACAAAAGCAGTATTCAGGAAAAGAATGCTGTACACCTGTGCTCAGCTCTGGATTACTCTAGTAATTTTTATGTTACGGTTATACATCCACAAATACCAATTAAAAAAATCTTAACTGTATGAAATGAAAGCTTTAAGTTAACTGTGTCCAGAAGTGCTGTCAACTCCTTTGAGACATGTGGGATGAGTAATCACACAAAAGAAACTTATTGTGGTCTGAAGAATTTTAAAAGAAAAAAATTTCTCTACAACCCCCTACACATCCCTAATGAGCAAGCCCGCGGCGACAGTGGCAAGGAAAAACTCCCTCAGTT
>JAOUQZ010000022.1:10385585-10395852 GCA_028564935.1 Neosilurus hyrtlii
CAGGGAGAACATGCAAACTCCACACAGAAACGCCGGAGCTGGGAATCGAACCCAGGACCTTCTTGCTGTGAGGCGGATGTGCTAACCACTACGCCACTGTGCCGCCCTTAAATTAATCAATTTAATCAAAGTTTTTCATCAACAACTTAAATTCAGCAAGAATGTCCTGGGTTCAAGTCTCGGTGGACTCGGGTGTTTCTGTATGCATGTTCTCCCTGTGTTTGCATGGGCTTCCTCCAGGTAAGCTGGTTTCCTCCCACAGTCCAAAGACATGCATATTAGGCTAATTGATTCCGAATTGCCCCTAGGTGTGAGTGTGAATGCTTGTGTTTGTTGGCCCTGTGATGGTCTGGTGAGCTGTTCAGTGTGTAACCTGCCTTCACCCAGTGTCGGCTGAGATGGACTCCAGCCTCCCTGCGACCCTAATAGTAGATCGGTAATAGTAGGTAATAATGTCACCATTTCATAAACATTAGAGATTAAGTTTCTTTATATGTGAAAATCTTCAATGTGGATGGGTATTTTTATTATTAGGTCTGTAAAAGAAATTTTAAATGTTTAAATTCCTTTTTAAAATTTGTTTTATTATGTAACGCTGTTTTGTGACAATGCCAACTATAAAAAGCACACAAAATACAAATGAAACTGATTTTATTTAATTGAATAGAATATTGTTATAATTATTATTATTATTATTTTCACTTATTCCCTTTAAAAGAAAGAAAAAGAAGCTCTGTTGGGAGAACAATTCTCTATCTGTTACCATGCAAGAGATAATACAAATTAACTTGATTCATATTCGTTCAAATGTAAGTATAAAAATGCTGATATAATTTATGCTAATTAAAGGGGTGTGGTGTTTTTGGGAAGGAGAGGTCAAACACTTCACCGGGTTTTGTATCTTACTTAACATTTTTGTGGTGCTGTCTTTGAAGAATTACCGAAAAAGACCATCGCTGGTAGAGGCAAAGAAAAAGCTTTCTGATGTGGTATGAGGTCGACATCATCAAGAAGACCCAAAAGGGCAATTCACCACAAGCATGATTTATCCAAACTAGAAGACTCAGAGAGTGCATATCTTCTCCAAGCCATAAATAAATAAATAAAATCTTGGGGTTTGCATGTTCTCCCCATGCTTGTGCGGGTTTCCTCTGGGTACTCGGGTTTCCTCCCATTGTCCAAAGACATACCTATTAGGTTAATTAACTGTTGCAAATTGCCCCTAGGTGTGTGGCTGAGAATAGTTCTGTGTGGGCCCTGCAATAGTCTGGTGAACTGTTGAGGGTGTACCCCACTTATGCCCAGAGTCGGCTGTGATAGGCTCTAGCCTCCCTGCGACACTAATTGTGGGATTAATACTTTGTATTGTATTCAGTGTAATATACGATAAAAAGGAATTGCAGATCCCTAAATTGGGTTTTTAATTTAGGATTTACTGTGTCCCACTTTTTTTGGAGTCAGGGTTGTAAGTGATTGGTAATGGTATGAGGTTGATTTATTTAGCCTGTAACTATATTATAATCCTGTCTGTAATTACACCTTAGTTGACGGTGAGGAGCCTTCCAGCGTATAATTACAGTTTAAAGCATTAAAGCTGATTGTGATATAAGCTGTCAGCTATTAGGAAAGCTGTTATGGCAGATGGCTCACAGGCGAAGCCAGTAGCCAGTTCAGTTAATTGCACAACAGTTGAATATTTCTTTAGAGGCTGTCGTAAATAATGCAATGAGGATTTCTTCAGGTAGGTCATTTTCTACAAGTGTAATTCTGCATCATCCATTCTTAAGGTTAGCCTAAACAAAAATAGGGGAAGGGGTGAACCAATTATCATTTACCTGCAATCAACTATGTAACCCGATCTTAATATCCTGAATGAATAGCTAGCTAATGTTAGTTTTATACTTCATAGATAGCTATGAATCAACACTGGCGAATAGTCACTATATGAATTAAAATAAGCAAATATTTAAGCGCCTTTGATTGAATAATGATTACACTGATTGATATTTTTCAGCTAGCAACAGACTCTAATGCAGAGTAACTGTATTACTAACTAACTAATGCAGTGAGTAGCTTCTAATTTCCTTAATACCCATGACAGATAAATCCCATGTTTGTGGAAACAATCACACTGTGTTTCAAAGGGTTCAAATCACTGGCACTTGTAACTACTATATATACTGTATACTATAATGGAGATTGCTGAAAAAGCTGATGCTGACTATGATAAAAAGGTGTCAGTACACATATATAGTGCATCAAAGCTTGCTGTGTATAGATCTGCCTAGTTGCAATTCAAACAAACTGCCAATAATGACTAATGTGCATTGCCAAAAGCACATACAATGGGCACATGAACATCTGAACTGGAACACAAAAAAATGAAAGAAAGTGGACCAGTCTAGTAAACCACATTGTTTTTACATCATGTGGACAGCCGGGTGAGTAGGTGTTGGTTGCCATCCTGGAAACGAGACGGCAATAGGATGTGCTATGGGAAGTAGGCAAGCCGGTGGGGGCAGTGTGATGCTCTGGGCAATGTTCTCCCAGAAAATTGGGAGATTCATATGAATATTACTTTCACACATCCAATCTTTCTAAAGATTGTTGCAGACCGACTACACTTCATAGCAATAGCATTCCCTAATGGCAGTGGGTTCTTTCAGAAGGATAACAGACCCTGCCATAAAGCAAAAATTGTTCATGTAGAGTTTGTCCTCCCCATGCTTACATAAGCTTTCTCTGGGTTTTCCAGTTTCCTGGGACTTGCACATTAGGCTTATTGTCTGTTCCAGAATGTGTTTGTGTGTGTTGGCCCTGTGATGAACTGCTGAATTGTTTAGGGTATACCTCGCCTTTGCCCAGAATCAGGTGAGATACCTCGCCTTCGCCCAGAGTCCCTGTGACCCTAGTAGGATTAAGCAGTTCAGCAAATGATGGATGTATGTGGAGACTTTATGGCTGGATATACATGATTGGCTTCACTCAAAAAGCTTATATCCAGGAGACATTTCTCAGAAGGATGTTATTATTGAACTTGTACTGAACTATAGCAAAAATTACTTTCAGGTCAATAACATTTTAATGGTGGGAAAAAATGTTTTATTCCCTAATTCAAATACATGAACATGAAATTGTATATTTAATTTAATATTATTTAAAAAAATATTCAAATTATAACATGGTGGCACAGTAGCCCAGTGGTTAGCCTGTTCTTCCCATGCTTATATGGGTTTCCTCCGGGTACTCTGGTTTTCTCCCACAGTCCAGAAACATGCACAGTAGGCTAACTGACTGTTCCAAACTGACCCAGGCTTGTGTGTCAATGGTTGTATGTGTGTTGGCCCTGTGATGGCCTGGCGAGCTGTCCAGGGTGAGTCGAATGAAGTAAAAAAGTAAAAATGAAAAATAAAAATGCTCTAAAACCTTCTACTACAATCAAAGGATATGATTTACATAAAAAGCCAGAGCCCCCTCTGCATTTATTTACCCAGTTGCTCTTTTGACGCCATTATCTATTTGCTGTATGCCACCGGGCAGCACCGTGGCGTAGTGGGTTTGATTTTAGGGCTTTTCTGTGTGGATTTTGTGAATGTTTTTACCAGAGAGGGAATTTGTTTTCTAGGACAAAATCCTTTCACACTTGTATTTACACCTGGGGCAATCTGGAATAGCCAAGTAGATTAATGTGCATGTGTTTGGATTGTGGAAAGACACCAGAGGACCCAGAGAAAACCCTGGCAAGCACAGGAGAACATGGAAACTCCAAACAGAAACACCCTTGCCAGGAACCGGGCTCAGTATTAACCACTACAAAGATACCCCTCCCTCTCCATCAACATAAAACTATCCTGTGAGATGAAATATGTTCATTTTGTTTGATTACTACCCTGCATGATTTTCTCAGCAACTACTTCAGGTTTTAAATAGTGTCATCATGCCTCTTCATAACTTTCAAAAGCTTACTAGTACGTCAGTTCTCAAACTTTTTTTTCTTTTTTTTTTGGTGGTGTAGTGGTTAGCATGTCTGTCTCACAGCACGAAGGTCCTGGGTTCGAGTCCTGGGCTTGAGTGTTTCTGTGTGGTGTTTACTTGTACTCCCCATGCTTACGTGGGTTTCCTCCACGTACTCTGGTTTCCTTTCACAGTCCAAAGACAGGGTAGGCTAATTGGCTGTTCCAGATTGCCCCTAGGTGTGAGTGTGAGTGTAAATGCTGGTGTGTGTTGGCCCTGTGATGGTCTGGCGAGCTGTTCAGGGTGTACCCCTTTTTGCCCAGTGTAGGCTGATAGGGGCTCCAGCCTCCCTGTGACCCTAATAGGATTAAATGGTTCAGCAAATGAGTGAGTGGGGAAGAGAGCACATTGCATCCAGATTGCTATTATTTGTATGCCTTGGTTTATTCATCTGATCATTCAGACAGACTTAGAAGTGTAAGAACTGTGGTGTGTGTTTTCATCCAAACTCCACGGTGAGACACACAGACTGAAGCCGAGCGGCAGTTGCTCTTGGGTACAGCATGTTTCATCACTGCCTCTGTGTAAAAATGCATGCTGTGTGTGTCTGTGTGTGAGATAGAGATAGGCTGTGAGAGAGGCAGAGAGGTTTACCACAGTCTTCAAAGGGAGGAGGGAAAGGAAGCACAGTCGTACAAAAAAAAGTAGCATACACGAGGTTTAAAGAAAGAAAGAACGAACGAAAGAAAGGGTTGTGTAATGTCTCGGCAGGTCTGATAGCTTTACAGAGAACTCCAATACAATCGCCAGAGTCATATGATGCAGCCTGTAGGTTAACTTTTCATAAGCTACGTTTCACAACAGGGCTGAAACCAAGATGATCTGTGCAATAAGGGGGTGCAGGCGTGACTCTGAGGAGGCAGCATTTACTCTAAACAACGAGGCCTAAAATTGCCAAAAGAAAATTCAGGTAATGAGTGAGATTCATTTTATTATCCATCATTAATTTTATTTTATTTATTTATTTTATATATTGTTGTAGTTGTGTATGGTGGATTTAAACAGATTTATCACTACACTCAAACAGCATTCTGGGTACATGAGTCCAATGATGACCACTTATTGAAACCCGTTTTATAGATTTAAATTGATTCTTTTTTCACTTTCTTCTGAAGTGTTCATCACTTTGAAAGAACCTTCACCTTTTTGATGGAGATCTTGCATGATCGTGCCGCGCCACATCACTAGAGAGCCCACACTTGTTAGTGTTCTGTTGTAAAATCTTTTAGAATTAACATCTAAGTAAATACTGATTATTTCGATCTAGATTCAGTGAATTTGTGCACATCAAGTGATTTAAAGGACACCAAGACAAATTTTCAGAAGTCATAGATCCCCTCATTAGTGCAATCTGCTTATATTTGTGCACACTCATTCACCTCATCAGGGCGCCTCAGTCCAGCAGTGTGAATTTTTGTTTTTTTTGGAGACAGTTAAGATTTCATGCATGATATTCAGTAACTGCAGCGTAACAGGAAATACAATGAAACAGATAAAATTTAAAAAAGATGCTAGGTTTGTTGCTTCATTTCTGATTTTGTTTTTATCATGTAGGGAGTACAAACTGCACTATATGTAGTATAAGTCTGTTGGGCTTTTACACCTGACCCTACTGCCTCATCATATGTAGTATATGTCAGACAAAAATCCTTCATCAGCTGGTCAGCCAAAGGGCTCCTGTAGGATGTAAAACAGTTATTTGCATTGCTGTAAAAATGAGGAAACTTCAGTAACTCTTACAGAATTACTTTGGCAGCTACCAAAGTATGTTTGGAAACTTTTTCTCGGCAACATGGGGCATCAAACTTAAGTCAAACGTGGATGTTTTTTTTTTTTTTGCTACTTTTTATTACTTATATGGAAAAAAAAACATTTACACATCAAATTTCAACATAGTATAAATTTTAATTATAAATTATAATCATAAATTTAATAATATATTTTAATCTGTTTCTGTGTAAAGTTTGCATGTTTTCCCAGTGCTTGCATGAGTTTCCTCCAGGAATACCAGTTTTCTTCAAAACTCCAAAGACATGCACATTAGGCTAACTGGCTGTTTCAAATCGCCCCTAGGTGCAAGTGTGAGTGTGAATGGTTGTGCGTGTCGGTTCTGCAATGGTTTGATGAGCTGTTGAAGGTGTACCATGCATTTTTTCAGTCTCTGTGTGGTTGCTGGCCTTATGCAAAACTAACACTATGTAGTTTAATAATAAATTCAGTGGTTCCATGCATAAACCTGATAACCCACAATTTCATAAAAAAAGAGAAAATTTAATCTGAATACAATAATCTGTACATTTCTTATTACGGATTTTAGGATCATAATGGTTATGCCTCCTATTAATCAGAAAATTACACTGAGGAACTTTTCAAAAGCTTTGTCAGACTGTCAAGCAAAAATTTAGGGAGCATGTGAGCTATCAGGTTCATGCACACATAAATTATCACTAGAATTTGGTAGTCTAACCTGTAAAGACAACAGGCTAACTAATTATAGCTAGTTTATTTATTATTCATACCACTTCTCTGGTCAGACTTGCAGTGGAAGCTGGAGCCAATACCAGCTGACCTTGGGGCACACCTTAAACAGGTGACCCATTTATTGCAGGGCTAAGACAGAGTAAAATACCCATTCAGTGTTGGAATTTATTTATTTTGAGTAGCCAGTTGACCTACGCCAGAAGTATTTGTACTGTGGAAGGAAACTGGCGTACCTAGAGGAATCCCATGCAAGCACAGGGAGAACATGCAAACTCCATACAGAAAGGCTCTGTTCACCTGCAGGATTTGAAACCAGACCCTTTTTGCTGTGAGCCAACAGCGCTAACTGCTGAGCTAGTTATCTGAGCTTGTCGTATCATACTTTATCATTAATACAATAGCAAAACTTAAATGTTTTAAAATTAAATAGTGTTCATGCTAGGAATGCAAAAGAGACAACTAATTTGTTTAAACATTTATTAATTTGCTGAACCATCTAATCGTACTGGAGTCACAGAAAGACTGGAGCCTATCTCAGCCGACTCTGGGTAAAACCGTGAACAGTTCGTTAGTCCGGTCCATCATATCCTAGAGACAACTAGTCTAATGTTCATGTCTTTGGACTGTGGGAGGAAATTGTACCTGGAGGAAAACCATGCAAGCACTGGGAGAACATGCAAACTCAATGCAGAAATGCACAAGATTTTACTTATTTATTTATTTTTGGCTTGGAGGAGGTATGCACTCTCTGAGCACGAAGCTCAAACCCGGGATTTATTTTTTTAGTTGTGAGGTGGACGTGCTAACCACCTCGCCACCATGCCATCCTATATTGAAACATTTTACTATATAATGACAGTCATCATCCTCCATTTCCACAGTACACAACACAGCTCTTTAGATTCACTCAGACAGATAGAGTATGAGAAGGTTGCCACAAACGAACGACAAACTAGTACAGTTCTTGATATTATTTTACATATGGTTGCCAAACCTAAGCTTATTTAATTGATTTTATTGTGTGGATCAGAGAAGAAGAATCTCTGAATTTAGTACCAAGTCCCTTGGAAACCTAAATTAAAATATCAGGGGGTGAATGTTCCCTTTTTTTGGGTTGTTTGCATGTGTAATGTATACAAGCATTCCGTTTTTATTAATACTCAAAGTATATAAACCCCAAAGCAATATTTAAGCATAGTAACAAAGTACTCAAGTCGTTTCCACCTCGGAAGTATAGTACTTTAATTTATTTACCCTTTTTAAAAAACTAGTTTATATCTTTGACCTGTGAAATTGAAATTTCCACAGAAACAGGATGATTCAGAAAAACATCCTTCAATTGCTAAGCGTGTGTATGAGCTGTGGAAAGAATGAGGCACTTTGTGTAAACAGCTGATCAAAGACTTTTCTCGGGTTTTTCTGGAAACTTTGTGTGTTGGATTTGTTAGTTTCTTAGAGATTTCTGTAATGATGTATCTCTAATCCATATAAAGGGAACCGAGTGCTTCCTCCGTCACTGAAACACCACAGGACGTGCTTCACGAGTGAACAGAAAGTGGATTAGTAAGACTTTCTGAAAAGGTCATGGCCTCCCCAGTTGATCGGGTACAATGAAGAGATTGGACGATGAGCCCACAAAGAGTGGGAACAGGTGAGAAACATCATATTTGCATCATTATGTGAAAGTGTGACTAATCCAACTACAGTGGGAATTCATGCTAAAGAGCAGTCGGTTATATTTATAGTAACATTCATTTATCTCAGTTTTATTTCTATGGCATATTTTAACAATAGTCACAAAGCAGCTTTACAGGCATTGATATGTAGATTTATATTTGTATTGTGAATGAGCAACAACTTCCTTAGAAGACAGGAAAGTCATCTAATTCTGATCCCTAAAGCAGTGAGACTATAAATATAAAAGAATACTTTATACTGTGTATTCAAAAAGTCTTTAAATGTCTTAAAAAAAAATTTAAGATTAGTTTTTGTGAATCATATTAAAGAAGTAGTTCTTGGGTTCAAATCCATAGGAACCAAATGGATTATCAACTAACGAATGAATGAGACATCAACTTAAAGAGATAAACACATATATTGCCCAGCCAAAAAAGGTCGCCCTTGATTAGTGTGTAATATCCATGGCATTGTATCAACAAACTTAATCAACATGGCAACATTTATTTATATCCAGAGTTTTTCCTCGACATCTTGAATTGTTGATCATAAAAACTGAACCACCCAGTAAAGTCTTCTCCAGCACATCCCAAAGACTTTCAGTTGGGTTAAGGTCACGGGCCAGTTCATATGTGGAAATAATTCTGCATACTCTCTGAACCACTCCACTGATGTCCATTGATTGGATAGCCTGGTCATGTAGTATATTCAGGTCATCAGCTGACTTCATTTTAGTGCCACATAATGTTGCTGAGCCTCGACCTGACCAGCTGAAGCAATAATGCCATGCTGATTATGCACTATAATCAAGGTTAATGGTGCAAAATAATATTAGTAGTGGGCAGTGGTGGCTCAATGGTTAAGCCTTTGGGTTACTGATTAGAAGGTCAGGGTTTCAAGTACCACCAAGCTGCGACTTATATAATAGAACAAAGCTCTTTACCCTCAAATGGGCAGTTGTATAAATTAAATATAAAAAATGTAAGTAAATGCACATGTATTGTTATTTTTTTGGCCGGGCAGTTTATCGCCAATGTGTACTTTTGGTTTTTTTTGGAAAGAGTATCATATTATATCACAATGTACATGAGCAAAAAAAGATGTGGTCTGCTGCCATCACGTACCTCAGAGTCAACACATGATAGTCTTCACAGTCCCTTGATGGCAGTTATCATGCAATAGGAGAAAGATGTCTTGTGGGTGGGAACTGGCCATGAATAAATTCGGAAGAAAATTGAGGGTATAACACCCCGTAACCCCCCCCCCCCCCCCCACACACACACACACACACACACACACCACCACCACCACCACCACCACCACCTCTGCCAACCCCAGAAATGAAAACTAATAAGGTGACCCTAGAAAATTAACTTCAATTCCACTAGAGAAAAGGTCCATCATTGTGGATCCACTCCACAACAGTTTAAAACAGAAATTCATTTGGTTTCAGTGAACAGAATCCTATCTGGATAAAGAAATAAGAGTGAAAGATGATGTTTTATTGGTGCACCACCCTGTTCCTGAAGAACAAAGTGGTGCCATTACTTTCAGACCCACTTCCCTAAAAAATTCAATACATATTATAATAATTGATGTTTTCAATATTAATATTTAGTACTTTAAAGATGAGAAGGTTAATTATTTAAAAGTGTATTTTCCATGCAATCAAACCCATGGGGTTCAAACTCCAATCAACATGCCTATGAATATTACAAAACTGTCCCTTCATTTGTGTAGTTTTCAACATCTATGAGTTTTTGGTTAGCGCTGCACTAAATACATTACAGTTTATTGATAGTATTGCGGTGTTAATGAACTCTCTGCTCAACAGTTCCTCTTTGCAAACCAGTTTGTTCATGTTTAGTATGCGCTGTCATGACATGATGTTCAATTAGCACTGATGGTTCTGAGGTTCAGAGATTCCAAGTTAGATGTCAGTTCAAATCAGTGGAAAACCCCACCAGGGCAACAACCTGAAACTGCACAGCTTTTTTTTTTAATTGATTTGTGGTCTCTGAAATATCTATCTATCTATCTATCTATCTATCTATCTATCTATCCATCTATCTATCCATCTATCCATCTATCTATC
>JAOUQZ010000022.1:10395952-10414776 GCA_028564935.1 Neosilurus hyrtlii
ACACACACACACACACACACATATATATATATATATATATATATATATATATATGTACAGAGATAGATAGATATAAATATAGATAAAGAACATTGTTTTCTTGTAGTACTCATACAACCAGAATGGGGTTAATAATTGTTGAAGACTTCACCACCGGTTGATTTCTGTTACTTCCTTGTGCAGGAGTCTGTAGTCAGCACTAGTTTGTCCGGTTTCTTTATTTGTTGCTCTGCCTTTCACATGCAATTTCTCACCCTGCTTCTTGTTTTCTTTTCATTCTCTTTCAGCACAGCGTCTGAACACTTCTCATCTTGCATTCTCGAACCTGCTGCAGCTGGTCAGTTTCTACACACTAAGCAGGTAATGAATATCCAGTGCACTTTCTCTCTCTTTTATTTTATTTTTCCCTTGAATCAGTGGGCTTCAGTTTCTATGGAGTTATGCGTGTACAGTCATGTTTTTATTGTAAGCATCAGGATTGAATGCTCATAGTGTAAAACAACAGAAGACACTATTGTTGTGATTATTATTATTATTATTATGTTGTTGTAGTTGTTGGTGGTGGTGATGGTGGAGATTTTAGTGGTGGTATTAATAGTATTATTAGTATATATTAGTATTATTATTAGTAGTAGTAGTTTTTATTAGTGTTTGTGTTGGTGGTAGTGGTAGTGGTAGTGGTGATGGTGTTGTTGATGGTGGTGGTTTTGGGGGTGAGGGTGTTTTTGTTGTTGTTTGCTGTGGTGTTATTATTAATATTATTATTAGCAGTATTGGTGGTTTTGGTGGTGATGTCATTGGTGATGGTGGTAGGGGTGTTATTGTTATTATTGTTGTTGTTGGTGGTGTTATTAGTATTATTAGTAGTAGTTTTGGTGTTGGTGGTGGTGCTGTTGATGGTGGTGGAGTTATTGTTATTATTATTAGTGTTGTTGTTATTATTATTATTATTATTTATTTATTTATTTAATTAATTATTGATCACATTTTATTTTTGTCACTCCAATAGAGATGTTTTGCCTTTGTGTTTGTCGGCTCCTTCGTGGGTGTGTGGATTAACTGAACAACCAGAACATCTTGTTTCACAACTGGGTCCAAGTTAGTCCTCTCTTATTATTATTGTTATTGTTATTATGATTATTATTATTATTTTTATAATGATGATGATGATGATGATTATTATTATTATTATTATTAAATCCAAAAAAGTTGATGATTTCAGTTGTCTTTTAGGTCTTAGTAGTAATCCTACTTTTTTAAAGAAACTTTACAATATTTATTTATTAAGATTCTTCATGTTAGAGTTCTTTAACATTTTCTAATCTCCATTAAACTTTGGTCTGCAATGAACCTTAACAATTGCTTTGTTTTTTATTCTGTATTCTCTTTGAGTATGGGGCATTATATATATATATATGAGATTAGGTTTAGATTTGGATGTAGGCATAGCATTTTTTAATAAGATGCTTTAATAATGATGTCAAAGGCAACACGCTAATACAAACATCTGCGTGTTATATTTAGAGGCCTGGCTTTGTCCTTCATCAGATCTACAGCCAGATAGAATGAGCCCAGGAACGCCAGACACTCAGGACACTGTATTGTGCACCATACAGGTGAGTATACTTCTATTATCACCCTGTATATGTAAATTGACGTTCATTATATTACATTGGCCTAAATAGGTATGTTTAAGAATTATGTGCCATAGGCCAGGTGGATGACACTGAATATTATTTGATTCATTAACATCCACCCAGCCTGAGGGGCATAATAATGTTTTAGTATATACTACACGGGAACATAGCAAAAAAAATGAGATATAGTTTATTTTTCACATATTTTAACCATAGCAGACTCGGTCAGGTGAGTTCTGTGCACTCGGACTGAGCCAAGCAAAGTGGACATTAAGCAAAAAGCTAACCCTCTCTTCAGCTCTTCAGTCTATTGTACAGTTATTTTATAAGAAACAACAAATTTTAGAATATATATTTTTTACAATCATTATTTTACACCAAAATTTTCAATAATGGGAGGCACGGTGGTGCAGTAGTTAACATGTCTGCCTCACAGCAAGAAGGCCTGTGTGGGATTCCCGGGCTCGAGGCATTTCTGTGTGGAGTTTGCATGGTCTCCCTGTGCTTGCATGGGTTTCCTCCTGGTACCCTGGTTTCCTCCCACAGTTCAGAAGCATGCACAGTTGGCTGATTGGCTGTTCCAAATTACCCCTAGGTGTGAGTGTGAATGGTAATGTGTGTTGGTCCTGCAGTGGCCTGTTGAGCTGTTCAGGGTGTACCCCGCCTTTACCCAGTGTCAGTTAGATCCTAATTAGGATTAAGCAGCTTAGAAAATGAATCAATTAATTAATTATTTTTCAAAAATTGGGTGTTTTTTCTACTAAACACAAAGTTATCAGCTTGTTCTGAGGAAAAGGCCTCAGGGAAGAAACCATCAGGTGTGGTTAGAGAGCAAAACTTAACTTAACCTAACTGGTTACCACACAGAAGCAAGAAAAACAAACTATACATTTTTAATTGCTTATTTTTCCATTTTGAAGGGTGATAATAAGGACAATTCTTGCTCAAGTACCTCTGACAATTGAGATAGCGGTCCAATCAGATAACACCGTTCCCATGTAATATATATTAATACTGCATACACAGAATATATATATATATATATATCTTTACTTAACATGATATTATGTTGAAACAGTTCCTCCAGATTACTGTTAAAGTATCATTTTGTCACTCGTGTATTTGTTTTTGTTTTATTGCAGTTAACTGCAGCCAATGGCGCACTCTGTTTCATCAACCCTCTGTATCTCCAAGAGCATGGAGACGATTGGTTGACGCATTCCTCGGTCAGCACAAATCTTACTAATCGCCCTTTCACTTCCAAGCGTGACAGGCGGCTGACTGTAACAAGAGCCTGGGCCGGGGTGGGGATTAAGAAGCTAACCAAGTCAGAGGAAGACTCGTCTGCAAGTTGCGACAACTCAGGTGACTCAGACGTCTGGGCAATGTTTTTTTGTGGATTGTAGCTATACTTTACATTTATTGCGTTTATTTAGCATATCTTAAGGTTCAGGCAAATTTTCTTTAGTTTGGTATTGCTGTAGAAATATTTGTTTTGAAGCTTTTTGATACCCTGGTCATCCTGTATGGCACGTGTTTTCAAGTCAAAGCAATAGAATTTGAGCTATAAAATTTAAGATTTTTCACAAATCTTCCAGCAGTTCTACTGATTAGGGGGGACATCCCTGGTATGTGACATCATAAACATTACACTGATGTTGCAGGGTGAGTTTTGTCAGATGCCATGAAAAAGCCGAAGTAGAGATGTTAAGAAGGCATAAGATTACAACATTTTCTTTGAATATTGCTAGAAAGTGTCTTTAAAGAGGTGCTTCATAAAAAAATTTTTTTGGTTAACAATTTTTAAACAATTTAACAAATATAAATAGTTCACAGTATATCCAGCCTCACAGCAAGAAGGCCTGTGTTTGATTCTCTGGCTCGAGCATTTCTATGTTTAGTTTGCATTTTCTCCCCATGCTTGTGTGGGTTTCCTCCGAATACTCTGGTTTCCTCCCACAGTCCAAAAACATGTACAGTAGGCTAATTGGCTGTTCCAATTTGCCCCTAGGTGTGAGTGTGAATGGTTGTGTGGGTGTTGACCCTGCGATGGCTTGGCGAGCTGTTCAGGGTGTCCACGCCCTTGCTCAGAGTCGGCTGAGATGGGCGCCACCCTCCCCAAGACCCTAATTAGGACTAAGCAGCTTAGGACATGAATAAATAAGTGAGTGAATGAATGAATAAAGAGTTTACTATTCTACATTAACTCAATGCAATTCTGAGGAATTTTTTTTTTATAATCAAATTAGAACTGCGTATAAGATTGCACAGTGACTGGCAGTGACATCACCAGTGGTAGAAAATAACCAATGTGAGAAATTAACACCAGTTGCATTGTATTGTGTTGCGATTAATTTTTCAATCATGATCAAAACTTAAACTGAATAAGCTGTTTTCAGCTTAAAATTATCATTTAAATGACACACTGTAGGACAGACTTTTAACAGCACAATGCACGCCATATGGGCCCTGGATATAATATATAAGGAATATTAAAAATGCTAACTCTGGCTCCCCAAAGGCACAGCAGAAAAGCATTCACCCTATCCAGAGTTCTGAAGTTTCAGCTCTAGGTGATGCACATCAGGAAGAATTATTTGGACAAGCTGTCAAGGAGGGAGGGATGGCAAGCTCTGTCACTTAGAAGCGACACTGGCCAATCAGAGGCATCTATAAGCTCATGCATACGAGGGGGTGGATATGGCCCTGCTCCAAGTTTGTTAGGTCAATCCTGGCACTGCATGAGCACCAAGTCGAAAAAGGTGCAGTCGGATGCAGAGGTGCCTTGGAGAAAACACATACCTGGTTGGTAGTCATGTGGCAGGGAAGTCCTGTCTGATGGGTTAGGACAAAAATTTTGGAAAAAAATTGGGGTGGACACATGCTAACTATATAGCATGGACCATGGGTGCGTAAGCCAAAACAAACAGGAAATAAGTCACAGTTTTATGTAGGGTTACCTGACACCACCTATTTATAATATTGTCATGGCTACCTCAACCAATATAGTAATGATAATATGATACTATGGTATCATGGTGTGAGGCCTATGGTTTAGTGGTTAGGGTGCTGGGTTCATGATCGAGAGGTTGTAGGTTTGATTCCCTATTAGATCCACCGTGATAAGACCCCTGGGCAAGGTTTTAACCACAAGTATGCCTCTGTCCACCCTGAGATATAAATGGGTACCAGTAAAAATCCTGCAATGAACTACTGAGTTGAACTCCAGAAACCAGAATAAGCTCTGGCTGTGACGAGCCAGTAGGATCAGGTGTAAAAAGCCCAACAGAACAAATAGTACCATAGTAAATACAGTACCATGAACTAGGAAGCTTAGGTTAGAGTTAAGTGTATTCTTGGAGCAGAGAGGATTCTTGCTAAGGTTCTTGCCCAGACGGCTAATCACTCTTGCAAGAAGTCCTAAGCTTGTAAAGCCATCTGCTTTAAATGGTGTATTATCATAAACCAAAAGAACAATATGTTATGTTAAGTCACATATGGTTTCATGACCACTGACGGACTTTAATCCCTTTTGCAGGTTCTCTTGTCCAGAACCCAGCTTCCCCGGTGACTCCAACTGGAGTGATTTTGCGCAGAGCAAGTAGTTCCAGTCCCTCAGATCCCCAAAGGAGAGTGAGTTCAGATTCAATCAGCAGCCCCGTCCCTCAGTCACCACACCGAGTGTCTTGGGTTGAGGACAAACTATGGATGAACCCACCAGCTCCGTCTTCCCTGCTCCACCCTCCATGCCTAGAATTTGATTCCTTGTCGATGAGCAGTATAGATGAAGACCCTGATCCTGAGCCATCCGTAAGCTCATCCAGTGTACAAAACTCGCCACGTCTCCCACTGGCCGACAAGGTTAAGAACAGACTTTCAGCAGTTGGCCAGGCTCTAGGTGGCTTGATGAACCCACAGAAACGACTGAGTAAGCGTGTGCAGGAAATGAGCGAGCGTAAGGGCAGTTCCTTTTCAGAGGCTCTTAAGGGATTTGTGGAGCAGACACAGAAAACGAGAGCTGTCTGTGGCATGACCACTACGGAGATGCTCCAGGAAGTGCGCGCCTCCCTTACGGCTCTGAGGGAAATGCTGTATGAGTCTGTTGAAATCCAGAGCATCCTAGATTCTGTGGGAGATGTGCCTGATCTTGAGCTGGGTAAGAATTGTTTTAAAAGTTTGGGCAAAATGGAAAGTTCACAGTATCACAATCATACAACCAGAATATTGTGGTTTTAGTACATCCCAGTATAAACAGAATGCTGCAAACCTCGTCAAACACTGCAGCTCAGCTGTCAACTAACCACAACTAGCCTAAATGGGGCAGTTCTCCACAGGCTGGATGTGAGATGATTGCAAGTGGTTGGTATAGTCTCAAATTGGTGCACTATGAATGTGTGTCAATTTATGTCAATAGACTGCATTTACTAATATGTAAATTGGGCATGGAGTGTGAATCAAGTAACCACAGACACTGTGTCAGTCAAGCTAGAATTTTGTGAGGATTTTTAATTTATTTACTGCTCTAGCATGGACGCAGCATGGTGGCATAGTTGTTAGCACATCCACCTCACAGCAATTAGGTCCTTGTTTTAGCGAGGTTGTTTCTGTGCGGAGTTTGCATGTTCTCCTTGTGCTTGTGCGGGTTTCCTCTGGGTACTCCACTGTCCACCGACAGTCCAAAGACATGCAGGTTAGGCTAATTGGCTGTTCCAAACTGCCCCTAAGTGTGAATATAAGTGTGAATAATTGCATGTGTGTTGCCCTACAATGGACTGGCAAGCTGTACAGGGTATACACTGCTTTTGCTCAGAGACAGCTGAGATAGGCTTCAGCCTCCCTGTAACCAATATGGGTTTCTTTCATGATTATTATTTTCACATATACAGTAAATATAACTTTCCACAAATAGAAAATATTATATCGCAGTTCACTTTGGTGTTTGGACTCCTAAATGTAATAATTTATACTAATTAAAATAATAACTTATTTTAAAGAAATTATGGTCCCCATGGTGGGGCTCAGTGGCTAGCATTGTTGCCTCAAAACGAGAGGTTTGGGGTTCAAATCTTGGCCACTGGCCTTTCTCTGTGGATCTTGGATGCTTGTATGTAACCCTATGCTTACATGGGTTTCCTCCCACAGTCCAAGACATGCAGATTAGGTCAACTTGCTACTCTAAATTGCCCGCAAGTGTGAATTTAAGAGTAAATGGCTCTTTTTTGTTTGTTTTAGCCCTCCAAAATTCTGGCAACATGTTCACAGTGTACCCTGCCCCTTGCCCAAACTCAGCTGGTATTGGCTCAAGCTTCCCCCATCTGTGTGATGGATAAGCCCTAGAGATAATGGTTGGTTTGATGGATAAATGTGCCCCAAAACTGTGTGTTACGGATAGCGCTTTCAGATCTACTCTTCTAAATCATCACTGTATACCATAAATGTTTTTAGGATGTTTATATATTGTGGGGTCAGTGGTGTAGCGGTTAGGGTGCGGTGCTCATGATTAAGAGGTTATGGTTTGAATAGATGGTTTGATAGACCCCCACCATGCTAAGGATGGTCTTAACCCCAATTGTGCCTTTGTCCACCCAGCAGTATAAATGGGTACCAGTGAAAATACTCCCATCCAGGAGGAACTTCTTGTCGCTTCATGCTACATAAACCGGGATAAGCTCTGGCTGTGATGAACCACCAGGCTTGGGTGTAAAAAGCCCAACAGACTTACCTTACTCTTAAATGTACATCTAGAAAAAATACTGAAATTGAATTGTTTCTGTCATACTATCTTTAAATTATCTCTTCCGATTTCCACAATAGATACCATGGTAGAGGAAGCCTTACATAAAGTGGCACTGAAGCCCCTGTATACCCATTTGTATGAGTGCATGAAGATGGTGCGTCAGCAGGATGGCAGCCTGCAGCAGCTGCAAGCGAACCAACAAACGCTGAAAGGTCGAAGCCTAGAGGAGCTGGAAGGGACAGCGGGTGCAGGCGTGCCTGATGCAGCCATGCTGGAGAAGATCCAACAGCGCTGGGATGCCATGCACCAACAATACTCGCCCCAAAAGAAGGTGGACATACTGCTCAAAGTCTGCAAAAACATTTACCACAGCATGAGTGCCAACGCCAAGCCTGGTGAGTGCAGTAGAGAAGACTGCATCAGAAATCAGGGGCCATACTTGGATTTATTACCAAACTTGTGCACATTGGTATTCAGAACTACATTATTATACACTCCATGTACTGTACATTTTGCATGAAACAGACGTGAGGTGTGTCTCAGTTCCGCACAATTCTGACCTTGAAATCCTAAGAGATGTTTATTTCAATGTCTTTTTCTTCATTTATTCACTCACTCTCACTCATTTGCCATACCTCGTAATTCTACTATTACTACCAATACTATCTCTGCCAACTCTAGGCGAAGGCAGGATACACCCTCAACAGCTCGCCAGATCATCACAGGCCCAACTCAAAATCAACCATTCACACTCACACAATTTGAAACAGCCAATTAGCTTAATATGCTTGTCTTTTGACTGTGTGAGGAAATCGGAGTACCCGGAGGAAACCCATGTATGCACAGGGAGAACATGGAAACTCCACTCAGAAATGCCCAAACCCAGGACTCAAACCCAGGACCTCCTTGCTGTGAGGTGGACATGCTAACCACCATGTCACCATGCCACTTTGCATTTGAAATTTTGTTGTCGTTGTTGTTTTTTTCTCAAAGGCAAGTAGTAGTTATGTTTAGAGGCAGTGGTAAGCCTCTAAATTACCAGCAGGTAATTAATATAATGTAAATGTTACAACCATATAATAGAATTAAATAGTATGTGCATAACCCAGGTGCACCTACTCTGTATTTACACTTACAGACTATTTTATTAACTGTCATGGGCGGAACGGTGGCAAAGTGGTTAGCATATCCGCCTCACACCATGAAGGTCCTGGGATTGAGCCCCATACCTGGCAAGGGCATTTCATGTTCTCCCCATGTTTGCGTGGGTTTTTCTCTGGGTACCCTGGTTTCCTCCCACAGCCCAGAGACATGCACATGAGGCAACTTGGATATTTTAGATATTCCTAGGTGTGAAAGTAAGTGTGAATGGTTGTGCAGTGATCTTGCGAGCTGTTCAGGGTGTTCCCCTACCCCTCACCCAGAGTGGGCTGGGATGGGCTTCAGCCTTCCCAAGGCCATAATAAAGCTTAAAGCAGTTCAGAAAATGACCAGATTAGTGAATATATGTGTTTGTTGATGCCACTGTTTCCTGACAGGTGTGGTTTTTGGAGCAGATGATTTCCTACCCTGTCTGACATGGGTATTACTGCGCAGTGATGTTGTTACTCTGCAGATGGACACGGATTACATGATGGAACTGCTGGACCCGTCGCAATTACAGGGAGAAGGTAGGGAGGTGTAACATTGCTGTGGTTCAGTACTTTCCACCAGGAGAGTCCCTATTACCACTTAGAATATATTTATTAGCCAAAAACATGCAACTAAAATGCAGTTAAAGGGGCATTGTCATTGTTGTTTGAAGAAATTAGCATAAATATCATGACTGGTGTTATCAAACAAGACATAATCTTTCATATAGATGGAATTTGGTTTACGAACGATACTAGACATGAATAAGGTTTATGAATTAAGTTTGTTTGCAACATGATCTCAATCTTTGAAAACTGTTCAGCACAACAAGATCCTATGGGCTGTTCAGGGTGTACCCCGTCTTCGCCCAGAGTCTTAATGATGCACTTAATGATCATCACTGACCAGATTAGTGAATATGTGTGTGTTTGCTGATGCCACTGTTTCCTGACAGGTGTGGTTTTCAGAGTGGATGACTTCCTGTCATGTCTGAAATGGGTCCATATCCATATGGGTGGGAAATGTTGTAATCCATTTTCTTCCGCTCCATATCAGGCTCAAAATCCCTCGACTCTTTCTGATTTTCAAGCAGAACAAATATAGACAAATATTTTGGAAGTTCATGACGAATTTGGCAACTAAAATTATTTGGGTAATAATCGTGACACAGCTTCTTTAATTAGGTGCAAGGTTGCCAAGGTTGTGTTTTTTACACACTCAAAAATAGATTATTTTGTATCTAAACTTTCTAAACAGTCACCGATGTTGTTTAAAACAAACAAATCAGAATTAAACCTGATCGATTACACAAAACATATACTACAGGAAACAAAGGGATTGTGCAAGTGCAGTGTATCTATGATGAAGAGCTGTAAGAAATAGTGAAAAGATTAAGTGAGGCCTTCCCACTGGCATAGTGGTTAGCTCGTGCCTCACAGCAAAAGGATCCTGGGTTCAGCGAGGGCGTTTCTGCATGACGTTTGCATGTTCTCCCTGTGCTTGCATCGGTTTCCTCTGACTCCAGACACATGGTTGTGTGTGTGTGTTTGTGTTTGTTGGCCCTGTGATGATCTGGCGAGATGTTCAGGGTGGATCCTGCCTTCCCCCAGAGTTGGTTGAGATAGGATCCAGCCTCCCCGTGACCCCAAGTAGAATTAAGCGGTTCGGCAAGTTAATGAATATGTTAAGTGAGGGAAATGGAGAATACAGCTCAGCTCAAACACAAAAGTGCAATTTAAATGATATTTGAAATTTAGCTAATAACTGGCAACCCTGGTCAGAGTTATCCAATAGATATGGATAATATTGTGTTTTTCTTTACATTACCTGCCTATAAATACATAGATGATGAAGGCTAAAATAAACACTGGATCAATACTAGTGATGCTAACTGACCAACATGGAATGTTTCGTTTAAATAAGCTCTAAGCTGTATATCTGTTGTTATTGTCTTGCAACCCATCACACACATCTCTCCTGTTCCAGGTGGGTATTACCTGACGTCCCTCTACGCCTCCTTGTTCTATATAACCAGCTTCCGGTCTCGCTTGGTGACACGTCAGCTGAGTGTCGAAGCTCAGAAATCCCTCAGCCAATGGCACCGTAGACGCACACTCCACTGCAACCAATCACGGCGCAGCAGGAACCGCAGGACCATCAGGAGGCACAGAAGTGGAGAAAAAGTTGACGAGAACCCTGAGGATGTGAATGCAAGTGCATCCAAACAGAAAGATGGAGACCGGACTCACACTGCTGATGAGACAGAGACACTGCAGAGTTCAAGTGAGACTTCAGGAAAGGAAAAGGAAGAGGAGCACAATGGAGGATCGTAGTATTAAAAGCAAAAAGAAATAAATAAAATTTTAAAAACCCTCTGAGGCTGTGTAATGGAGGAGTAATTGTAATAATAAAACTATCTTGCACTTTTGCGCTTAAGCTAGTATCTCACGAAGAGAAGAATGCTGGCTAACGTTTAACGAGTTTTAGGTTTCATCGGGGTTCGTAATCGGTTGCAAAACAGTTTGCTAACAGCTTTTCTTGTTGCAAATGTATTTTTGTGCAAACATTTGCAAAATGGTTGTAACACGAGTCACTAAAGTTCTTTTTAATTATTATTATTTTTTTGTAATGAGGGTGGTTCAGTTCCAAGATTTGCCTGACATTCACCTGGAAAAAGTCACAAACATTCCCAAACACTGGCAAAAGAGTAGCAAATATTTGCTAATTGTCTCAAACAATATCGCTAACATTTGCAAACAGTCGTAGTCACCAACTGTCTTACACGCAAATGTTGCTAATTGCCGCTAAATGATGCTAAATGTCGTTAATGACAGAGGTGAACCCTGAGTTTCACCAATATTTGTTTAAAAAGTTAGCATATCCAAAATTCGCAATGTTCATTGGCATCCACCGCTCTGTGAGATACTAGCTTTAACAGTGTTTGGGAAAAATATACCAGAATAATTACCCAATTCTTGGTCTTGTGTTCATTATTTTTTGTCCTATTCGCACCATGTATTCACCTTTTGGTGCAGTCTGCAGACTCAGTGGTGTATAATACATTCAAATGTGTCTTAAAGTGTCTTAATTTAATTTGTAGGAACATACGAGTCAGAACTAATCGAAAAACTGATTAAAGAGCTGAACAAACCAAGCACAATTGATTACCGACTTCTATTTACAGTCTATATTCTTTGTTATGGAGCAGCAGACGATAGAGTGAGACGATTTTGCCATGCAGCATCGTAATGTTTACACCCATGTACTGTTTACAATGGGGCAGTAAAGAGAAGGATCACATGACTTAAGTCATCACCAAGTGTTTCAGTCTGCGCAATTAAAACCACACCTAAAGAAATTTCCTGTTGAACTGAGCACACATCCTGGGTTTAATGCAAACAAATTGCTCTACCTTCTTTTAAGATATGCACCTCACTATTTTGTATTTCATAAGCTAACACAAAGGAAATGCCATATTTTAAAAAAGATGAGGAAACAGATGCAATAAATTATAAACTTTAAAGAAAAGTAATTATTAAAGTTTTATTAATTGAGTACTGCGAGGCAGGATGGGGTAGTATTAGCATGTCTGCCTTACAGGATGAAGCTTCTGGGTTCGGATCCCAGGTTGTAGCATTTCTGTGTGGAGTTTGCATGTTCTCCCTATGATTGCGTGGGTGGGTTTCCTCCGGGTACTCCAGTTTCCTCCAACAGTCCAAATCTATGCACGTTAAGTTAACCAGAATGTTCTGGCGTGCTGTTCAGGGTCTTTCACCGCCTTTGCCCAGTGTCAGCTAAAATGCAGACTCTATATATATAGTAGTGTGAAAAAAGTCCCCTTCCTGATTTCTCTTTATTTATTTAGTTAGTTAGTTAGTTATGCATGTTTGTTACACTTAAATGTTGCAGATCATCAAATTAATTTAAATATTAGTCAAGACAACACAAGTAAACACAAACTGCAGTTTTTAAATGAAGGATTTTATTATTAAGGGATAAAAAAATCCAAACCTACATGGCCCTTGCAACTTGCACTGTGTCTTTTACGGTGCTGTGGAGGAATGTAGAATTGTTGTAACTCAGCCACATTGCAGGGTTTTTTTAAGGTCCTGCCACAGCATCTCAATAGGATTCAGGTCAGGACTTTAACTAGGCCACTCCAAGTCTTCATTTTGTTTTTCCTCAGCCATTCAGAGGTGGACTTGCTGGTGTGTTTTGGATCATTGTCCTGCTGTTCCCAAGTTCGTTTCAGCTTGGGGTCACGAACAGATGGCCGGACATCCTCCTTCAGGATTTTTTGGTAGACAGCATGGTTCCAATTCTCACAGCAAGTCTTCCAGGTCCTGGAGCAGCAAAACAACTCCAGACCATATTTTACTGTTGGTATGATGTTCTTTTTCTGAAATGCTGTGTTAATTTTACGCCAGATGTAATGGGACACACACCTTCCAAAAAGTTCAACTTTTGTCCCGTCAGTCCAGCGAGTATTTTCCCAAAAGTCTTAGGGATCATCAAGATGTTTTCTGGCAAAATTGAGACGAGCCTTAATGTTCTTTTTGCTCAGCAGTGGTTTTCGTCTTGAAACACTGCCATGCAGGCCATTTTTGCCCAGTCTCTTTCTTATGGTGGAGTCTTGAACACTGACCTTAACTGAGGCAAGTCAGGCCTGCATTTCTTTGGATGTTGTGCTCTTGGGGTAATTTTGTTCGTTTCTGTGTGGGGTTTGCATGTTCTCCCCGGGTAATCTTGTTTCGTCCCAAAGTTCAAAGGCATACAGTAAATATTAGGCTAATTGGCTGTTCTAAATTGCCCCTAAATGTGAGTGAAAATGGTTGTGTGTGTGTGTGTGTGTGCTCTGCTATTGTCTCTAGAGCTGTTCAGGGTATACCCTTCCTTTTCCCAGTGTTGGATGAAATAGGCTCCACACCCCACACCCCCCCCTTCTCGACCGAAGTTCGGCAATTGAGTGAGTGAGTGGCCTGTTGTGTATGAAATAAGTGCTGTTAATTTTTCTTAGTTCTGCTCAGCCTAAAACATATATAAATTAACCTGAACTAGCTAATGAACAGTAACATGGTGGCGTATGTGCTTGTGTGGGTTTCCTCCGAGCACCCTGGTTTCCTCCGACAGTCCAGAGACATGCACAAAAAATTGGTTGTTTCAAATTGCCCATAGGTATGCGTGTGAATGGTTGTTTGTGTGTTAGGCCTGCGATGGTCTGGCAAACTGTTCAGGGTGCACTTCGCCTTCACCCAGTGTAAAGTAGTAGAATTAAACATTTCAGCAAGTGAGTAGCTAATGAACGTAGCACGCCTTTACAGCAACCCCAGGAGCATATGGCAAAGTTAGCTGTCCAGTGAGCATTAATACTAATATGAGCTGTCCTGAAGTGAAACCATGATTTGTTGAGTTAATCCGAATACGGAATAGAAAAGGAAACCATTTGAGTTGTGCTAAATAAGTCATTTCTGAAGCGATTACTCAAATAGATGTTCACCTGATGACTCTTATCCGAGAAACGCTATATATATCACTATACAGTGAATTATTATGGTAGCAGCATTTTTATTTAAGGTCAAATGTTTTGTAGTCTTTCTGTAACAGATTAGCCTTTTTAAACACATTTTTCCTCTTATTTTTATTTTTATTTTATTAAACACAGCTCAGTGTGAACCACCAGGGGGCGCTGCTGCACCTGTTTTAGGTACTATGAAATAATTTAATCAGCTAAGTTGTCAGTTGATCCTAGAGTTTGTTTGTTTTATAATTGAATTTAAATAATAATTTTATAATTAAAATAATTCTAGTAATTGTGTTGTCTTATTTTCACCCAGTTTATTGACACAGATCTGGGTTATTAAAGAAAACTATACTATGCTATAATTAAGTCTCTCCAGTAGCTGAGACTAGTGACGCCAAACACAAGCAGCATGACATACATGTGTGTACATAGAAAAGTACACATGCTACTGCTCATGCATGGTCTACGCTACATGCTTATACATGTATAGACACGCTTGATCATGCACACACAGTAAATCCAGCGTCCTTAATCACAAACACACACGTTCGCAGGGTACATATGGAAGTCAAAAGTCAAAATTGCAAACCTAATCACATTTGCCTAATGAGGCATCTGGCATTCAGCCTGCATTTATGATCATAGCGTAGCTAATAAAACATCTGGGCTGGCTTTTTTTTTTCCTCCCACATGCAAAATCCAAGTGAATCAGAACGCCTCTATGTTGTGCCCACTTAACAACACGACATTTCTTTTTAACATACATGGTTGTGCATTTTAACACGCCGATTTCCAGTAAGAAACAATATTATGCATTCAGCTGGGCTGTAAATTGGATATATGGCCCTCATGTGTGAGTTCGTGAATACACAGATGGTGGAGGCCCCAGGCATTTGAAACATAGGGACAGTGTTCCTAAAGGGAGGGAAAAGAGAAGAGCCCGTGAAGACACACTAAACACGCCTGCACACACTTTTCTTGTTGCTTGGATCAGTAAAAGCCGTCGTGTATTTCTCTGCTAGGAAAGTTCTGACTGACAGCTTGCTAATGAGTGTCAGCGCTAATGACTGTGCTGCCATTAATGGAGATAAATAAACGAGTGCTGGTGGCTAAACCATCTCCAACACTTTCAAACCAATTTACTCCCCGAGTTACTCTTGTAGATGCACTATTAAAAAAAATCTGTTGTAAACTGCATAGGACCTGGTGTGAGATTGGTGCCAGATTTTGATCACGTGTGAAATTGTGAATAAGAGATATTTCATGACAAAAATCAGATTAAAGAATCAAACCACATGACCTACCTGTTATTAGTGGCAAGATGGAGTCACAGAGATATTATCAAGAGAGGGGGGAAATGATACTCACTCGCTCATTCGATAAACCACTTAATCCTGGCTCTCAGCCAACACTGGGCGAAGGCGTGGTACACCCTGAACATCTCACCGAATCACTGCAGGGCCAACACACACAACCAATCACTCTCACACCTTGGGTCAATATGGAACAGCCAATTCGAATCAGCCTAATGTGGATGTCTTTGCACTGTGGGATAAAACCAGAGTACTCAGAGGAAATCCGTGTATTTACGAAGAGAACACGCAAACTGCACACAGAAAACCCCCTCGCTGAGCCCAGGGACTCAAACCCAGGACCTTGCTGCGAGGTGGACATGCTGACCATTATGTCACCACGCTGCCCTAAAATACATTATTTTTTTTTAATGTATGAAACCTATGTGATTATGTGAATAACGTGACAAACAATTGGTGGAATTTCACTATGATCTGGAATTTAATATAAACATGGGAAAAATAAACTCATATATGCTTCATGTTAAAAAATAAATAAATAAAATGCATGTAAAAAAAATTAATCATTTGCTAAGCTGGTGATCATGTGATAACATGGTTGAATCCTAAATCCTTATAACATGAATACGAGATGTTTGTGAACAATGCATTTTTAAAGCAATCACTAAAATCTTTTTTTTCTTTTTGAGTTTGATACACCCTCAAGAGCAGCCAAAACGCTTGTACTGTAATACCGACAAGCCTTCACTCCCCACCTTTAATCTCTCGTTTTACTTCTCCCTCTTTCTCTGTTCTGTTCATTATCCTTCTCTAAACAAAACCCCAGTTCTCTGCAGCTTAGCATATTTTACCCCTCTCTCTCTCTTTTTTTCACTTTTCCTCTCTCTCCCTCCCCAGCTCCCTTGTCTATATTCTGACAGGTGTGTAATTGGATGATTAATGTCCATTCGCAGTTCTCCAACACCCCCCTACTCTCACACAAAACTACACACACACACACACACACACACACACACACACACACACACACACACACACACACACACACACACACATTGTACAAGTATAATGAGGCTGGAGCTATTATAAAGGAGAGTTTGTATAGATTGTGGTTCCTCACTGCTGCAGGAAGTTACTATGTCCATATGAACCAGTAAACCATCAGGACACATGGGCAATTACACGATGAATTTGATGTGAACTAACCTACCCTTACCCCCTTTTTCTGTATACATTTTCAACATCTTTCTTCATTTTAATACATAGAAATTCAAAGGCGGATGAATGCCTTTGCCCCCTTTTTCTTTTTCTTTCTTTCTTTTTTCCCTTTTTTTTTGTTTTTCTTTTTTGTTTTGGGTTTTTTTTTTGTTTGTTGAACTTTTGTGTCCAACATGGAGCAAGTCCACAATGTCCATTAAAATGCCTTGCACCCAGGGTAAACATCCATTATTATCCAAGAAGAAAACAGTGAAAGCAGTCAAGATCTAAAGTGGCTCAGGGTTAGCTGCAGGGGTCAAAGAGAGATGCCACTTCCTGTTAACCCCTGGACGAACTCTAACCCCTGCTGCAAGCTGCATTCATCACATTAGCATGGTTTAGGGGTCGCAATGCATGAAAGTGCAGAACTGAGTGGATGAAAGAAAGAGTGGGAAGGTCGCTAGGCATGAATAGTCTCACATTTAACCAGGATTGCAAGAAGTAAAGCAGAAGCTCACGGGGATAGTTTTCATTCTGGAAAGTTGCTTATATGTGAAATTGGATTTAACAAGAACAGCAAAGCACATCTGATCTCTGTCTTCTGAACCCTGATTCGAAAAACAAAAGGGACTGCAAGTTTCACAGTAGTGATAATTTTATTTGTCTTTCTAAATCTAATCTCATCTCATTATCCCTCAGTTGAGTGATAAGTATTTCCTTGCATTTCTTAATTCTAAATCACTTTAATGACAGTGTGTACTTTAATCCAGCATGAACTCCAAGAGTGTTTTAAAAAACTTTACTGTAAAAATCCATCTGAGTGGCTTCTTAAGACAGGAAGGATCAGACTCTTCTATACAAAGGAATTAAAGGTGCACATTCACTAATGAATATATTGTTGTTGTATTTTCCATTAACAGTTCATTTCGGCTGAATATAAAGTGCAGTGGTGACTCAGTGGTTTACCAAGCCAAAGGTTGGGGGTTCAAGCCCCACCACCACCACTGTTGGGCCCTTAACCCTTAATTGCACAGTTGTATAATAATTGTAAGTGGTGAAACTACTCCAGGTCACAGGCTTAGAATTGCGTAATCATTTGTTCTACCTCATGTTTTGGTTCTGTGTTTGTTTACAATAACAAGATCCGTAACTGAAGGAACAATCTTTGCACATGTAGGGTTACTTGATAGCAGAACACGAATTGGTAGGAAGTAGAAAAGACTGAGATCACGTGTTAAGAAACAGAAGAAGGCATATGATTACAAGAGAAATTAAAAAGATGGTGATATTTACTAATATTGTCATGCCGGGTGCAGGAGTTGTTGACACTCACTTACCGGAGTAAACAAAGACATTGTGACGGATTTCATTTTGTTTTCAAGAGATAACACAGTATTTCATGTTTATTTAATGTACCTGGTCAGTGAATGGGCACCTTTAATATCACAAATACATATTAGTATACATTAAAACTGCAAACTAGAAAAATGTTCCTTTTCCACCTTTTTGTAAATAATGTTTTTAAAAATTCAACAATTCAACAACCTCTGTGTTTTTAGTTTTAAGTTTAATGTCATCTCAAACAAAGATAAAACTCGATTGAAATTTGATTCACACTATATATATTGTATACTGTTATACTGTTTCTTTCCCTTTGTTTCGACCAATAAATATTATTACAGTATTGAAAAGTTTTCCCTCTGGGCTAATTGATTTGGTCATAAACAGGAGGTTTCATTATTTTGAGGGATTTGGGTTAGTGGGTGCTAATGCACCATGGCATGTTAGGCCGTCTGATTAGCTAGACAACAAGATTTGAATAGTCTTTTTAAGTTCAGCATAGTAGCCTTTTTAATGTACTCAGAGACAATATGAACAAACACTGTTTGTTGTACTGAATTCTCCCATTATATATATTTCATGAAATGTAAATAGTGTATACACTACCCAGGAATGCCGCAATCTGATTGATTAATATACATTATCCTGAGTGGATAATGCTTGAATCAAACAGTGGACACTTACAGTTTGTCACGGTCACTTGGAGCAGACGACTTCATCGTTATTGCACTTTTAAAAAATTTAAATAAATTAAAACTTTAATAATTTTTATGTGTTCCTGCATATTATTTACAAAAATTTACAGAGAGTGGTTTTCTTGTGTTTCCATGTAGTTTATACTAAAACTCTGAATGAGTTTAAAAAGATCCTACAGCTAGGCAGCACTTGCAGAGCTCACCTGACCTGACCTGCCTCTGTCATGGTTAACATAAATAAATAAATAATAT
>JAOUQZ010000022.1:10432886-10448666 GCA_028564935.1 Neosilurus hyrtlii
CCCAGTGTTGGCAGAGATAGGCTCCAGCTTCAACGTGATCTAATGGGATTAAAAAAATACAGCCGTTTTACATGGTTACCAGAATTAGAAGTATACATTAGTATACAATATGTATTAAAACTGATACTTTGGAGATGTGGGCAGTGGTGGCCCGGTGGAAGGTCGGGGGTTCAAGCCCCACTATCACCAAGTTGTCACTGCTGTCCCCCCAGTGCAGCTTACTGGGTTATCAAAGGCCAGCCATGTCTCTCACTGTCTGTGGTGGGAGTCATGTAAAAGAACCCTTGCTGTCGTTCGTAAAAAGTAGGCCATTGAGTTGCTGTCAGCGTGTTTCTGCCCTACAATGGTCTGGTGAGCTCCACGACCCTAATTAGGATTAAGTGGTTCAGAAAATGAATGAATGAATGAATAAATGACTTTGGCGATGTGATCTTGTTGTACAAACTCAACCCTGGCACCCGGATGTAGCTAGATCTATGCCTGTATGAATGATTACTACTAGAATTTACAAACTGACTACATCTGGATGAACGCTCACATAGAAATGTTCTTAAGTTCCCTTGCTGTCTGAATATCTCTGCGCTTGGCTAAAGATAAAAGAGTCTCTTGGTAGCCCTATGATATCCAGGCACTGGTTTGTCCACCCCAAATTGGGGAGGTGTACTCCAAGAGGGTTGTGCTCAGTTACACACCACTGCAAAATAAAATAAAATCTCCATCAGGTGGCACAGTAGCACAGTGGTTAGCACGTCCACCTGACAGCAAGAAGGCATGGGTTCATTTCCCGGGCTCAGGCGTTTCTGTATGGAGTTTGCATGTTCTCCCCATGCTTGCGTGGGTTTCCTCTGGGTACTCTGGTTTCCTTACACAGTCAAAAAACAAGCACAGGAGACTAATTGGCTGTTCCAAACTGCCCCTAGTTGTCAATGTTAGTGTGAGTGGCTGTGTGTGTGTTGGCTCTGCGATGGCCTGGCAAGCTGTCCAGGGTGTCCCCATTACCCTAATTAGGATTAAGCTGATTAGAAAATAAATTAATGAAAATCTCCATCTTAAATGTGAACATTCACCAGCCTTCTCTTTGTTATCAATTCAGTTACTCTGAAACTTCTGTTATATCCAATAAAACGCTACACTAATACCAGGGTAAGTGTTGAAGTGCACCTAATATTCAGTGTGTCCTGATACACTGATTAACACCCTGCTAGATCTCTGAGATCTACCTGTCTTTAGCATTCCTTAGCTTTCAGCTCCTAATCCATCTTATCCTGTAAATTAACTGGATCACCTGCATTGTATTCTGACCAGGTGATCCAGTTAATTTACAGGATTAGATGGATTAGGAGCTGAAAGCTAAGGAATGCTAAAGACAGGTAGATCTCAGAGATCTAGCAGGCACTTAATCCTTATTAGGGTCATGGGGAGGCTAGTGCCCATCTCAGCCAACTTTGGGCAAGGGCAGAGTACACCCTGGACAGCTCGCCAGGCCATCACAGGGCTGCTAACATGTTAATATAAAATCACTAACAAGGAAAGGGACTAACACTGATTATTATATGGCAACAACAGTACATGCAATCTGATTGGTTGATGCATGAGCAATAAATCGCATATCCTGACTAGTGCGTATCCAAGTTAGTCATTAGCTAGCTGCACTGTGTGCTGCGTGGGGCTGGTAAGTAGTGGTCAGGGAGCTGGGCTCGTGAGCGAGAGGTCATGGGTTTGAATTCCCATTAGACCCCCACCGTGTCAAGACCCCTGGGCAAGGTCTTAACCACTAATGTGTATCTGTCCACCCTGGGTATCAGTAAAAATACTGGGAAGGTAACCTGCGATGAACTAGCGTCCCATCCAGGAGGAGTTGAACTCCTAGTCGCTTCACAGTGCAGAAACTAGGAATAAGCACCGGCCTGATGAGCCAATAGGCTCGGGTCTAAAAGTCCAACAGATTGCAAAGCACTCACTCATTCTCTTGTTCATCATGGGAAAAGAAACCAGCTGAAAGCTACTCACAGACACAGATGAACAGTGCTGTGCTCAGGGCAGCTGGGAAAAGCATACAGTGCAGCCACCAACAGTTTTCTACCAACAGTAAAGCCTCATGCAGGAAGCAATAAGCAAAAAGCTACCATGCAAAGTCACTGATCGGCAGCAAAATGAGCGATGAGACATGAACCAATCAGAGCTTAAAGATACTCTTGATTGACAGAGTTCTACAAAACCTTTTCCTATTCGCTTCCATAGACCATGTAAAATTGGTGATTTTGCGTGCAGCATTGCTTGTCACTTCCTGAGTGAACTGCGATATTTGGCTGGTGCTGTTACCACCACAGAAATCTTTTTCACAAAACTTTCAGAGGTTTTGTGGAGTCCATGTCTCAATGCGTCAGAGATTTCGGGTGGCACAACCTTCTGACCTTATAACTGCACGGTGTTATAAATAAAGTATGGTGGGTTTATTGTTATGGCTGATCCATGTATAAGAAATGTATATACTTACAAGTGTGAGCAGTGTAAATCTCAGTCAGCTGAGCAATGCTATGACTTTAAAAGATTTTTTTTTATCTGATTTATAATAACACCCAGATCATGTGCTGCTCTGTGGGTTGTTCATATCCCAGCTAGGCTAACCTTGGCCACCCAGGCTACCTGACACTGTTGACTCGGCTGTAAACTCTAATGGCTTCCCTGACCCCCACATGCCCCATCACACTGTAGGACATCAAAGATGAGCGGGTCGCCCATGAACTGCTGCTGTGTTCAACAAAGAGCCAGGGTTAATACTGACTCCGAGAAGTAAAGTGCTTTTTTATGAGTCTGGTGCAGTACGCTTCTCTGAGTAGAAAGAAATGTTTTGTACTGACTCATTACCTGTCTATATGAATTATGTTGGGTGTTTTAATTCATTTGATTCCTCATTTCAAGTGACACCTCAACACTGAACAGGTTACAGTGACGACCACTTACCCTTTAAAATCCATGTTCACAACCCTTGTTTCATACAGTTTAAGAAGGAATAAACATGATAGGGGGCGGCACCTTGGCATAGAGGCTAGCACGTCCACCTCACAGCAAGAATGTCCCAGGCTCGGGTAGGCTCATCTCTGTAGAGTTTGCATGTTCTTCCTGTGCTTGCGAGGGTTTCCTCTGGGTATTCCGGTTTCCTCCCACAGTCCAGAGACATGCACGGTAGGCTAATTGGCTGTTCCAAACATGCCTGAGGTGTGGGTGTAAATGTGAATGGTTGTGTGCTTGTGTTTTGGCCTTGTGATGGTCTGACAAGCTGTTTAGGGTGTATTCATCCAGTGTTGACTGAAATAGACTCCAGCCTCCCTGTAACCCTAAGATTATTTAAGGAATGAGACATTGAGGACCGTAGTTACTTTTAATGTTATATAACATCCATGAAGCAAGTTAGTCCTCTCTTTATTACTTTATTAACGCAACCAAGATACAGATATAAAAGACATGTAAAATAAATATTATTCAGGACTAGCATTTATTAAAATGAGACAGGGAAGCGTGTGTATGCCATTCCTCGGCCAATTAGCTCCCATGGACTCCCGGTCGCGGATGGCTGTGGCATCAACCTGGATTTGAACTTGCGATCTCAAGGTTGATAGTCGCGCACCTTGTCAGCACACCACCCGGGAGCTGTAGTTTGTACTTTTAAAAAAGAATATCCTTGTTTGTTTGTATATTTTTAGTTATTGATATCTTTACATTCATTTTATTTCATTTTCCGAACCACTTTATCCTTTATTAGGTCCTGGGTTTGAGTCCCAGGCTGGGCCAGGGCGTTGCTGTGTGGAGTTTGCATGCAATCCTTGTGCTTGCGTGGGCTTCCTCCGGGTACTCCGGTTTCCTCCCACAGTCCAAAGACATGTACATTAGGCTAATTGGCTGTTCTAAAAATGCCTGAGGTGTGGGTGTGAATGTGAAAGGTTATATGTGTTGGCCCTGAGATGGACTGGCTGTTCACGGTGTACTCCCCTTCTTCCAGAGTTGGCAGATCATCGCAGGGAAACACACACAATCATTCACACTCGCACTCACACCTAGGGGCAATTTGGAATTGACAATTAGCCTAATGTGCATGCTTGTGGTTGTGCGTGCTTGTGGAAACCGTAGTACCCAGGGAAAACCCATGCAAACATGGGAAGAATATGCATGCTCCAGACAGAAATGCCCTCACCAAGCCTGGGACTCAAACTCAGAACCTTCTTGCTGTGAGGCGGACATGTTAACCAGAGGGACATCCGAAAGCCCTGCTTAAATGAGATGGACACCCTACTCAATTCAGTTGGGTTAGGGTTAGGATTAGGGTAATGGTTGGGGCTAGGGCTGTCAGACCAATGGGCTGTCTGGATATAGGGCTGTAACCGCTAACTATGCCACTGTGCCGCCCTGGGCATTACGCATGTTATGTAATTTTTAATATTTCTCTATTCTGTTTTATTTTTTGTTTTATTGGACTTTAATGAGAACCAATTATGTAGTACGGACATCATGACTCACTTTACTGAGATGATTCTTTCAAATCTGCAGCACTTAATGATAAACATGCCAACCCCAGTTGAACAAAAATTGTTTTCAAATTAGCCCAGATGTTGTGGCTTCATTTCAAGAACAAAAATTAAGGAACAAAATGTTTGACAGTTATACATGCATATGACAAATCCTACTAAAAAATGGCAATCTGATGATGCATGCACGGCACCAGAGTGGGGTTGGGATGAGAAAACCAAGGCAGACAGAGAACAGCATGTTTATCACCAGTATGTCAGTGGTAGGAAATGTTGGTGTCATATGTTTTGCTTGCTGTTCCTGATTTCAATGAAAAAATAACGAAGCTTATCGTGCCTGCGAGTTGTTTTTCTGTTTTCTGCCCACTTTTCTTGAAGGAGTTGTTCTAAAAGAATGAATCATTCCCAAATCACCCATCAGTTTCTGAAAGAGAGACGATTGCAGCCTTTACCTTAGTCTTGCATCAGCTTATCCTTTAAACACTTTTCGGAAACTTTTTTCCCCCTTGTCTTGCTTGCTTTACGTTTAGCTTTCCTTTTTTTCATTAGGAAAGATTAGGACAGGCAAGGTTTCCTCCACTGTCATATTCGAGTTGTTTTCTGTCCCTCTGTATCGGCCTCCATCCTTCTCTCTTTCTCCATCCCTCCCTCACTGCCTCCCTCGCCTGGTCCCCTTACAGATGGAGATTAACTTGGAGCCTGAGCCCCATCCGTTTTCCTGACTGTTTGTTATTAAGGAGATGGATGGCAGCTCGCAGTGCCAGGCCGACGCAGCCACAATTACACCAGGCCTTGTGATAGATAGTGGGAGAGAGGGAGAGAGTGAGGGAGGGAGGGAGGGAGGAGATGGAGAAGGGGAGACATCGAGAGGTGCATCTATCACACCCCTTAATCTACCTGTCACTCTGGGCACATGGCAGGGAAAAAAGAAGAAGGCTAAGAGGAGAGAGCAAAGCAAGCAGAGAAACAGAGAATTGAAATGTGGGCGAAAAACCCTGGCGTGAAAGTTCTTTTCTGGATAATTCACAGCAATGTGTATTACTGTGAAGGAATAAGGATGTTTACGAAGCCTGTTAATTAATACAAGGTTGTAATTGTGCCCTGAGTATATACTGCTCAATTTATAATGCACAATAACATGTCAAGTACTCAATTTCATTATTTCTAGAATTCCTAATAAGTCTACTTAATGCATCTACTTAAAGGTGATTTATAAACATGTCATCGCTGCAGTATGTCACATGGCATTATGACAAATTGAGAACATTATACGATACCTTCAAACACATTAAATATGCTTTCATCGAAATATATACGCAGTATGCTTGCTAATTTGTTGGAAAACCAAACAGCACTGCCTTCTTTTACCATTCGCTATTTTCCAGCACACGGTGATGTAGTGGTTAGAATGTCCGCCTCACAGCAAAAAGGTCCTGGATTTTGAGTCCCGGGCTGATGTATCTGCGTGGAGTGGGTTTCCTCTGGGTACTCTGGTTTCTTCATACAGATATGCACATTAGGCTAACTGGCTGTTCCAAATTTTATCCTAGGTGTAAGTGTGAGTGTGAATGGTTGTGTGTGTTGGTCCTGCGATGGTCTGGCAAGCTGTTCAGGGTGCACCCCACCGTTGCCCGTTGTCGGCAGAGATAGGCTCCAGCCTGCCCACGACCCTAATAGGATTAATTGGTTCGGAAAATGAATGAATGAATGGATATTTTCCAGCAGTCGTACTATATGAGCAAAAGCTTTGAGGATTTGTGCTCATTCAGCCACAAGGGCATCAGAGTGGTCAGGGGCTTATATTAGTTAATTAGGCCTGAGGGGCAGATGGCACTGCAGTTCATCTCAAAGGTGTTCATTGAGGTTAGGGCTCTATAAAGAACACTTGCATTGTTTCATGGAAAGTTTTTACTTTTTCATTTACTGTATTAATCCCACAAGGGAAATTATTGCCTCTGTGTTTAACCCATTCAAAGTAAGCACATACACATGTTAACAGCGAGCACACACACACGCACGCACACACACACACTTGGAGCAGTGGGCTGCCACACATTGGGGCACTCAGGAGCAGTTAGGGGTCAGGTGCCTTGCTCAAGGGCACTTCAGCCATGAGTGTGGAGGAAGGGAAGGTGCAGCTCACTCCCCCGCTGCCACACAAAATTTTCGAAGCTGCGACCTTTAGGTCCCAAAGCCGCTTCTCTAATTAGGCTATGGCTCTCCCTTACTTACTGTATAGGAGTTACATTGCAGTTGCTGGATTACGGATCCCAAGGTTGGGGGTTCAAGCCCCACTATCTACGGGTTCTCACTGCTGCCCCCCAGTGCAGCTAACTGGGTTATCAAATGCCGGCCATGTCTCTCACTGTCTATGGTGGGGGGCATGTAAAAGAACCATTGCTGATTTTCGTCAAGAGTAGGCTGCATAGCCGTCAGAGTGTTTCTGCCCTGCGATGGCCTGGCGAGCTGTCCAGGGTGTACTCTGCCCTCGCCCAGAGTCAGCTGAGATGGGCGCCAGCCTCCCCGAGACCCTAATTAGGATTAAGCGGTTCAGAAAATGACATGAAGAGAAACATATAATGAGCTTAACAGTAGCATCTAAAAATGCCTTCAGACACTACTCCTTAGTGCTGTTATTGAATAATGCTGTCCCACAATTAAAATGTGACAGGTCAACATTAAATGAGCTGGTGTACTAGAAACACTACCACTGCCTTTTATTAAATCAAATTTAAGGCTTTGGATCAATTTCTTTCACTGCACTGTAACTTTAATTTTCAGATTTCATGTCTTACTACAGGCCGGAGGGTGGTGTAGTGGTCAGCATGTCCGCCTCACAGCAAGAAGTTCCTGGGTTTGAGTGCCAGGCTTGATGAGGACGTTTCTATGTGGCATTTGTGTGTTCTCATTGTGCTTCCTCTGGGTACACGGATTTCCTCCCATAGTCAAAGACATGCAAATTGCTGTTGCAATGGCTGTTGCAAATTGCCTCTAGGTGTTACTGTGAGTGTGCATGGTTAAGTGTGTGTTGCCCTGCACTGGACTGACAAACTCTTCAGGGTGTATAAGCTCCAGCCTCCCTACCCTACTAGTAGGATCAAGTGGTTTGACAAATGGATGAGTGAGAGTTAATGAGTGATATGTAATAATATATAAAAACAGTGATCAGCCATAACATTAACATCACTTGACTGGTCTGTAGCTGGGCATCCCCATACAGAACCATCTGCAATGCATCAGAGAGTGTGTATCAGAGAGCCATGTGAACCCATAACACTCTTGCACTTGACACTCTTAACCTGGGTTTACACTGGGGCCACGATGTCCACAATCTCCAGGATTCCAAAAGCGTTGAGCTCCATGATTTATGACCATGATTTGAGCATGATTAGGGTACAAAAAAGGAGGCAGGATGCCTCCAAGAGAGGAAATTTGAAGAAATCGGGTTTCCAGGTTCCTCTACAATGGCACATCAAGGTCTGTTATGGTCTGTTAAGGTATGTGAAGGTCTGCTACATTCGATTCCCATGTTCTATCACAATTGGCATCAAGTTGTAATGAATTGTAATAATCAAGGCAAACCTTTTGACAGTAAAGAGATTTTGTCATGATCAGCGCAATCATCACAAATCCACAAGTTCCTCAAGATCATGTTAGAGTTGAATGCACCCTCTCATTTAGCCATCACAATGCACAACACACACTCAAATCTTTTTTTTCAATCCATTTTTCCTGTTTCCAACACATCAACTTCAAGAACAGACTGTTCACTTTCCGCCTAATACATCTTACCTTTTGGCAGGTGCCACAGTAATGAGATGATCAATCTTTGTTTATACTACACGGGAACGGCACAATCTGAATGGTTCACTGTTTTGGGAGAATAGACACGGATTGTCACAGTCATTGATTCTGAAATCCGAGAAATTCAACAAAATGCTGTCCCAGAAAACACGAAGAAAACTATGCTATATGGTGTTTGAACTATGTTTCACATTTCCACTGCGTAATACATCTTTACAATTTATCTTACAGGGGCGGCACGGTGGCATAGCTGTTAGCATGTCCACCTCATGGCAAGAAAGTCCTGAGGTCATGTCCCAGGCTTGGTGAGGACATTCCTGTGTGGAGTTTGCTTGTTAACCCCTTGCTTATGTGGGTTTTTTCCAGGTACTCTGGTTTCCTCCCACAGTTAAAAAGACATTAAGTTAATTGGCTGTTCCGAATTTCCCTCAGGTGTAGATGTGTTTGTGAATGGTTTTGTGTGTGTATGTGTGTGTGTGTGTGTGTGTGTGTGTGTGCGTGTGTTGGTCCTGTGATGCTCTGGTAACCTGTTCAGGGTATACTCTGCCTTTGCCCAGTGTCAGTTGAGATGGGCTCCAGCCTCCCCGCGACCCTAGTACAATAAAGTACGCCGAGTGAGTGAAACTACACAAGGTGGGTTTCATGTTTTCAAGGTATAAAAAAGCACTTTATTCAAAATTTGAATGATTTAGTTTGAATGTAAAAGATTCCACCATGAAGCACACACGTTGAGGTATAACGATTGTGGTGGAGCAGGCAGTATGATCATTATCACGCTTTCAAAATAAAAAAATGTAAAAAAAAAAAAAAAAAAACATAAAAGTCTCATTCTAGGGCTTCTGAATGGCACATCGACAAGGTATGAGACTATCAACCGGGAGAGCACAGGTTCGAATCCAGGTTGTTTGCGATTGGGAGTCCATGGGAGCTAATTGGGTGTGCTCTCATGGTAGGAATGCTATGTACTCACCTTCCTGTCACTCATAGTGATCACCAGCCAATCATAGTCATCAGTGAGTTCATTTGCTTTCCCTTTGAATGTGTTTGGCGGCCCCCAAATGCACATGCACAGCAGGTTGTAAAGATCACAGCATCACTTGTCACGGACAGGGCATGTGCATGCTTATACCCCTAACTGACTGGAGGAGGTCATATGTGATAGGGAGGCAACACTTGACAGGTGGGAATTGGATATGACTAAAGGAAAATGAGGGGTGGTCTCATTATAGTTTGCCTTGCTTATGTTATTGTGTCGTATACACTAAAACTCTGAAAATGTATTCAATTGTTTATTATCCACCTTACAAGCTCGGGATTATGCTTGAATCAAAACGATGGATAAAATCTCACTGTTTGACAGTATTACTGACTGTAAAATCCTAGAAATTCCACAATTGACACCCCAAAAATATAAAGAATGAGTTTATAGTATATACTTACTAAGCATATAGTATATACTAAAGCACTGAATGAGTTTTCAAATGCTGTTATGTGTATAACAATCCCATCAATGTTCGGTTTCTGGGATAATTGCTATTCAATTATTTCACCTATCAATGCTTAAATGTTTTCAATATTATAGCTGATTGATGTACATCAATGCTATACACGTATATAATTGCTAACCGAAGTGTGTAGTAATAACAGTAATTACTAAAGTAATAGATGAACAGTGTTGTAATTACAGTATGCTTGGGGCGTCACACTTCTAGCACACTCGGGCTTAACATTTCAGGTTCTTTTTAACATCCTCCCTGGCATTTACCTCCCAGGATGCCTGAAAGCTTTTCACATGCCAGACACATTTGAGTCAAACCAGCCCAGTAAGATCACGACACGAACTCTGTTTGACCCAGTCACCTCATCACTGGACAGGTTGTCGACATGAAGTTGTTGTCTCAACACTATTCCTATTACTATTGTAGGTCTCTGAGAGGTTCAGGTGATGTTTCATGTTTTCTGCACATGTTCTTAGTGCTGGGGCTCCAGGTTTACATTAAGACGTGCTATCAAAACAGGCATGGAGATGACAAAAAAAAGCATTAACACACACATACACACACACAGATGAACAGTTTGCAAGGACCTCTCACCTCAAAATACTGGTGTAAGAAGTGAACCCATGGGTCGGTATCATATGTGAATGCACTGTGATAGTTTAAGCGTGAAGTGCAGTGTTATGAAAAAGTAATCCCTGGTTCTCTCCCCTCTCCTCCTCGCCAACCCCTCCTTCTCTCTTGCTGTCCAAAAGAGTGAGGGATGGGATGAGGGGGGATTAATGCTCTTCCGCTGGCCATGGGGATGATAGATGGACAGATGTGGGGAAGGACAGAAGGAGGGGAGGAGTAAGGAGCAGGGCAAAGGAGAAACACTAAGTCAAGTGGTTCATAAATCTGACCCAAGGTCTGGTTTGCATCACACGTACTCCCGAGTTTTTGGTGAGGTGTTATGATCAGCAAGTGGACTTTTTTTTTACAGTGAGAGCAGGAGAGGATTGAATTTTTTTCTTCCCCAATGATGACACTTGTGACCAGTTGTGTGCAAAAGTGTTGGATATGTAAACGGAATCAATGCTGAACAACCTGAACTGACCTGGCAAGCGTACCCTGGGAGAGGCTTGTCTTGCCTTACATTAATATAATTTTTAAAAAAACTTAAAATGGGCGCATTTCATCATTCCAACATGACTTTGCATACGAATCCCATCATAAACACACGTCTGCAGATTTAATTAACAGATCATGTTTTTATAATATCACAGTTTAATGAGCTGCGCCACTGGAATTGCATAAGCCTATTAATTCTATGGCTTGATACTTTATTTACACTCTGTATGGATACATTTGTACCTGTCTTTTAAATATATGGAGCTTCATGAGCATCATTTTGTTCATCTATATGTGTTTGCTTGTGTGTGTGTGTGTGTGTGTGTGTGTGTGTGTGTGTGTGTGTGTTTTTAATCAGCATCTGGAGTCATCTGTAAGTACCGTTGTCTGCAGCCTGGCGAGGATCAGATAAAATGCACCCCCCCACCCACCACACACACCAACCCACACACTGCCCCATTCCTTTCCTCCTCTATCCATTTGTCATGGGGCAGCTGTCGGGCTGCTGTGATTGGTTGTTGCAGGAGACAGATCGCCGATAGGCTCTGATTAATAGTCGTGGCTCTAGCTCTTGCTCATTGATCAAGGGAACGGGCAAGAGGCAGAAAGGCAGAGAGGGAAATGGGGGTGGTGGGGGGTAGTGGGAGGGAGAGTGAAATAAGAGAGAAGCACACTATTTTCGAGCTTCCAGACTCGGCTGAAAATCAGATTGTGTTGATGAGATAAAATCATGGGGGGGTTTTATTAAGGCTTTCCAACTGGGTGCTTTAATGCATCTCCAAACTGGCTAATCAGGGAATATAATAATATATTGCTCATCAGTGGTTAATGTGCATGTTGCATATGGTGGTGGTTGCATATGATGAACTAACCCTCAATTTTTTAAAAAAAATATAGAATTATTAAGTTGGCAGCACAGTGGAGTAGTGGTTAGCATAATGTCCACCTCAAAGCAAGAAGGTCTTGGGTTTGAGTCCCAGGCTTGACAAGGGCGTTACTGTGTGGAGTTTATAGGTTCTCTTCCTGCTTTCTTCTGGTTAATCTGGTTTCCTCCTACAGTCCATATACATGAACATTAGGCTAATTGACTGGTCCACATTGACCCTAGGTGTGATTGTGTGTTGCCCTGAGATGGATTAGTGAGCTGTCCACGGTGTCAGGGTGTACCTCTCCTTCGGCCAAAATTGGCTGAGATAAGCTCCAGGTATTCATGTAATATATAAATATATTCCAAGGTTATGTATATATAGTTTCAGTACATACATTCCATCTGGGAAAAGTACCAAAAATTTGATATCATGGAAGGATTTTTAAGTAAAAATTAGATGTCAGGATAGGGTTTTTTCCCCAAAATAAATTCAGTTATTAGGGGAAAATCATAAATTATTAAAACTGTATAAGTTTTTAATAAGTTTCAATACATTTTTTTGTTTTCTTGTTTTGTTTGTTTGTTTGTTTGTAATTTGATTATCAGAGCAATGTGGGATCATCTAAAAAAAAATTAAATATTCATTCATTTTCTGAACTGCTTAATTCTAATTAGGGTTGTGTTAGGGCTGGCACCCATCTCAGGTAACTCAGGGTGAGGACAGAGTACATCCTGGACTGCTTGTCAGGCCATCTCAGAATATGTAAATATATGCTCAGAAACGGCACAAATGCATTCAGGTAAACACATAAACCATATGTGATCACATGTTTCAATAATTTATCCTTGTGAGCCTATCACAGTAATAAAAGCAATTAAAGAAAAAATATTATTAATTTCATTTGCTGAAACACTTCACCTTACTAGGGTCCAGGAGCAACGTTGAAAAAACTCACCATATCATTACAGGGCAACACACACAACCATTCACACTTACACATAGGGGCTATAAAATGTGGTGTCTTATTTGGCAAGAATTTAACCCTTAGATGCAAAAGTGGGTCAAAAATGACCCGGTGAGGTTGTTTTCTTGCAATATCTTTGTCATGAAAATTTGTTGTCATTTCAAATTCCAGCTATTTCTGAAAAAATATGTTATTGATATCATGCCATTTAAATTTTTTATTTACCTTTTTTACATTTTATAAAATTGTAGTTTTTGTATTACTACCCCAAACTTCCATAATCTTCAGTTTTTTACCTCAAAAATGTGTGTCTGTGTGTGCCATTCATGACTATTGTGTGAAAGAATTTGTGCGTCTTAGCATCTGCCATCAATTTTTATTAGTTTGTGAAACTAGCTAGCTAACCAAGCTAGCTAACATTACTGTATCTGTTGTGTGTGTGTGTGTGTGTGTGTGCATTTATTTGTATAGATACATATTAATCATTAGGTTTGCTTGTCATTTAAACAATCTTTCTTTTATGTTTCCTCTTCCAAGGTGCCATGGCTGCTAGATATACACCCGAAATGGTCCTACAGATGATGAGGGCTCAGACTATTGTTCAGGTGTAAGTGGAGGTCAACCACCTGCAAATCCAACTGAACAGGATCATATAGACACAGAAGATTCCTCTTGTGAGTTCACTGAAGATGAAAATGAAGTCCAGAACACGTCCAACAGAATGAGTCATAAGGGCTCTTACTGGAGTGAATAAGCTCCTACCCAGGCCAGAATACCAAGCCACAATGTCCTGAGAAGTCAGTCAGGGCCTGCACCAGGGCTAACGGTCTCACCAAAAGATGCATGGGAGCTCTTGATCACTGATAATATTATACAAGAGGTGATATGAAATGTGTGGGAAATGCAATGTACCTGTATGCAATGATCACAGCCAGAAACAGGTACTTAGTCACAAGTGCATAGAGTAACTAACTGCCTGGACAGTTTCTCTCTCTCTCTCTCTCTCTCTCTCTCTCTCTCTCTCTCTCTCTCTCTCACACTCACAACACACACACATACACACACATACACACAAAGTAGATTTGGAAATTGTTCTATTGCTGTTGTATGTTTTTATTTTTTCAATTTTCAAAATGTTTTTAAAATGTTTAAAATGTTTGCAAAGCAAAAAATAAAATAATATTTCAAACATGAATTAATTCTTGTGTGGACCAAAATATAATACAATGATTTTTAGAAATCATAAGTGGCATAAAAACACATTGATTCTAAAACGTTATGGACGTGCAGCATTTAATTTTTCGTAGGTTTTTCTCAAGTATGTTTTGTTGATATGAAGGGGTTTTTTTTGTTTTTTGTTTTTTTAACTTGGATTTTTTTTAAACAATTTTTTTTTAACTGCACAGAGTTACTTATGCAAATGTCATGAGCTTAGGGTTGTTGCCGCGTCTGTGCTCGTGTGCCCGCACAGGCAACCCAATCAATCAAAAAATTTGCAAGGGGCTTAATATAACAGTAAGTTACATTAAGGAGGTTTCTTTACTGCAAAAATAAATGCAAACATTTTTGGAGCTGGTGGCACGAAAAGAGCTTTCCTTCCAGTACGAATATTCCCAGATCTGGTCACTAATACTGTTGAAAGAAATAAAAGAGCACTTTACAAAAATAGTATTTATATATGTAATGTAAGGTAAGTCTGCTGGACTTTTTACACTGAACCTATTGGCTTATCAGGCCGGAGCTTCTCCCAGTTTCCGTAGCATGAAGTAACTAGGAGTTCAACTCCTCCTGGGTGGGACACAGGTTACAGGTTCCCTTCCCAGTATTTTTACTGATACCCATTTATACTAATTGGTGGACAGAGGCACAGATTTATCCCCTCAAATTTATTATAAGTTCCACTCTTCTCACTTTAAAAAACAGAAACATTCACTACAAAATGTGAAGGTTGTGGCAAATATGGGGAGTTTTTTATATTATTAATTGTATTTAGTATTCAGTGTATGTTTCAATTATTTACAAAAATGAAAAAAGATTAAAAAAGGAGACAATATTTTACTAAACATTTTATTTGTACCATTATGTTTAAAAATCTTTTTTCTTTTTTTCCCAGGCATTTAAGATGCCAGACTGATTATTTATAGTAATCAGTACCTACTAATTTTCAGGTCTTCTTTTATTTATTATCAGAATAATTTATCCATCATTCTCCAGCTAATGTTACTGTAAATATAAATAATCTGTTGTGTGACAATAAATACAAGTCAGTGTCAGAAGAGTCTCATTAAATGTTACAGCTATCAGGTGAGTTGTTTTTGGCCTCTGCATGGTATAAGTCAAGCGTGAGATGTCGGCGGTGAATCACTGCGACAAGATGTCACTTCAGATCTTTGATGACTGTACTGGTAGGTGGCATGATCTGATAAGTTGGATAGATAGGGGTGGCTGGTAGATAAATGGATGGTGGTTATCCTGGTGACCTCATAACCCTTGCTATCATAACAAACAGGAAATAAAGAGTAGGTTGGGGAAGGAGAAATGAGCAGGCCATGATTTTCTACTGTGATTAGTAGCAAACACATATATACTGAATATACTGTATACAAACACTCACAATAAAGATATTACACTATTAAAATGACAAAATATTACTTTTAAGCAAATCACAAATGTTACAGAGTGAGAGAGAGAGAGAGAGAGAGAGAGTTTGTAATAAATACATGACTGAGTGTATTTGTGTTGAGAGACAGAGAGAGTGTATGTATGCAAGTGTGTGTGTGGGTGGGTGTATACCCTGGGTGCTCTCTCTCTGTGGGGGGGTCAGTGATGGGAGGTCATGACCTGGCCGACCCTGGGGGAGTGGAGATCATCAATCAGCAAGAGGCAGTACTGATCAGCAGGAGCATACACACCCCCTGTCCCCCAAACCACCCCCAGCACACACACACAGACACACACAGACACACACACACACACACACACACACACACACACACACACACACACACACACAC
>JAOUQZ010000022.1:10458728-10493728 GCA_028564935.1 Neosilurus hyrtlii
TGTGTGTGTGTGTGTGTGTGTGTGTGTGTGTGTGTGTGTGTGTGTGTGTGTGTGTGTGTTGCCCTGCGATGGTCTGGAGAAGTGTTCAGAGTGCACCCCGCCTTTGCCCAGTGTTGGCTAAGATAGACTCCAGCCTCCCTGTGACCACAGTAGTAAGTTTAAAACAGTTCGGCAAATGAGTGAGTGGGCAATTGTATAAAAAATATTTTTATTATAATAATAATTAAGATAAATAAATAATCATGCACTGCAATTTGTTATTTTTAAAGGTACTATTTATTACATCTAATAAAATAATATTTATACACAAATAATATCTACATTTAGGTTTGAAAAGTGTGTACAGTGATATTATTTTAGTATAATTAGGTTCTTAGGAACTAATAACTAATAAGGAACATAACAAACAATGATTCAAATAATAATAATAATATAATAAAAAATTGCACTATGGTCACATTTGTTTTTTGTAGACACCCTTTTAACTGCTTGCTGGTGCATTTGTCTGTAAGTTTAATTCCATATGGATATAACTAATGTCCATTCTTATATTCAATAAAGAGTAAAAACAGGAAAATGCTGAATCTCATACCACTGCGAGGTTGATCAGCCTGTCGTAGGCCTCCTCTTGGCTCTGATTAGTCATGATGTCACAGATTTGAGCAATGGTCAGCATCCCTCCTTCCTCATTATACTGCACGCTTCCCATGAAGATATCAGCCACGCTCTGCACGAGCTCAGTGCGGTCCTCAGGGCTCTTTGGCACATCACAGCATCCAAAATCCTTCACTACCTTCATCTCTTTCCCCCCAAACAGACTTGCCTGCAGAGCCACAAAGGCTTTCCGAACACTGCTTAAACACTGACCAAAACCGGAGACACACAGTCAAATACACATGTACAAGCAAATATGTACAGCAATACACATTAATTGGAACTAAGACATACTCATTCACTCACTCAATCACTCATTTGCCAAAGCGGTTACTCATTTAAGGGTGACGTGGAAGCCGGAGCCTATCTCAGCCAACACTGGGAGAAGGCAGGGTGCATCTGAAACAGCTCACCAAACCATCGAGGGGCCAAAACACATACAATCTTTCACACTCACACCCATGGGCAATTTGGAACAGCCAATTAGCCTAATGCATGGACTGTAGGAGGAAACTGGAGTATCCGGAGGAAACTAACCCAAGCATGAGGAGAACATCCAAACCCCACACAGACTCACCCAAGCCTGGGCCTCAAACCCAGGACCTTCTTGGTGTGAGGCGAATGTGCTAACCATTACACCTCTGTGACGCTGAATAAACACTTACATACAATAATACACAGAGCCAGATTATATACTCACCTTGTAGGAGCCGCCCACACTCTCCGCTGTAAGACTCTGTCCCACCACCTGGGATCCGATGCACAGAGAATCAGAAAACCACAACAAATACAAAAATATCATAAAATTCAAAGCATTCCAGCATATACAAGGTACAATGTTATGAAACGTTTTACATAATAGTAGCATTTTACCTTGTTATAAGCAGAAAAATCCAGTTTGGCCTGAACAGGAGCCGAGGATGCCACAGCCCCATAGACAAGGTGGGGAAACTACAACACCCAAAAACATCATCAGTGATCATACCTTCACTAATGAGGAATAATATCTCCCTAACATACTTTCACTTATGCTGATTTCACAAACAGACAAGAGAAGCTAGTAGATAACCATGCAGCCCATGGTCTCTAATCCATACAAGAGTTTATTCACTGCAAACTAATTCCACAGTGTTTATAATTCATGTGATTGTTCTGTTATGAATTCTTTTGCATCACAGTAGAGAGGGCATTTAGCATTTTTTTTATTCAATCTGTACCCACTGGATATGAGCAATCGTGCATACTGATTGGCTAATCTACTTCTAGGATATCACCCAATATACCATTAGTAGCTGCGTTACTACAGAAGGAAATGGAAGATTGTGTGTTATGCTAAAAGCTAGCCAGCTCCTTGGTTTATTCGAGACTTATTCCATGAAAAGCTACAAGATTTGGAATGAAAGCCATTCACTCACTCGCTGGACCACTCGATCTCATTAGGATCAAGGGGAGCCTGGTGCCTATCTCAGCCATCAATGGGTGAAGGTGGGGTACACCCTGAATTACTATTGACACTCACACTCATTTCTAAGAGCAATCTGGAACAACCATTTAACCTAATGTGCATGCTATTAGATAATTGGAGGAAACCGAGGCACCCAGAGGAAACCTATGTAAACACAGGGAGAACACAGAAATGCCTGAACCTGAGACTTGGACCTTTTTGCTGTTATGCAGACGTGCTAACCACACAAGACTCTAAACCTGCTGAGAGTAACAGGCCCCCAGTCCTTTTCGTTTTCTGATGCTGGTGAACAAGTAAGAGGCCACCTAGATTATCACCAAATATATTTTTGGTAGCTACGTGACTACAGAAAAAAAATGGAAGTAGTCACGATTGTGTGCTATACTAAAGCCAACCTAAGCCAGCCGGCTCCTCCTTTTATTGTAGACTTAGTCCATGAAAAGCAACAAAATTTGGAACAAAAGTCACTCACCCATTTACTTGCCGAATCACTTAATCCTATTAGGTTCACAGGGAGGCTGGAGCCTATCTCAGCCGACTCTGGACGAAGGCGTGATGCACCCTGAACAGCTTGCCAGACGAAAACCAACACAAGCACAGGGAGAATAGCCATTCAATTTGGAACAGCCAATTAGCCTAATGTGCATGTCCTTGGACTGTAGGAGGAAACCGGTATATTCAGAGGAAACCCACACCATCACAGGGAGAACATGCAAACTCCAGACAGAAATGCGCGAGCAAAGGACTCAAACCCAGGACCTTCTTGGTGTGATCCCTTGTTTTATTTTGTAATAAAAAAAAAAACCTGTGAAATCACCTTTCACCTCACCTTTCCTCTGAACCAGGCGGAGAGAGCACCAGCATATGAGCCCCCGAAACTGATCCAGATGTTCTTGTCAGTGAGACCATATTTCTGATGAATAAAGCTGTGGAAAGCAGCCAGATCTGCAAGTCTGAGTGAAAGATAAAAGGTTGCACATGAAAAATCCATGGAGGTGACCAAATGTGACCTAAATGTTCAATGTGTAAACTTCATCCGAGGGTGGCCACTGACGCCTGCTGACTGGAGAGGTGCTGCAGGTTTAAAAGCTCCAGACCACCTGGATTGAAGCTTGAACCATAGAAACGATGTTCAAGTGCCACCAGCAGTGCTCCATTTTTCTCTGCCATGGCCACATGGTGACCTGGAGACCAGTTGAACATTAATTTGAGTTTGGATTTCATTGACTTATTATTATTATTATTATTGTCTATAATAAAAGTTCTTATATATTAAAAAAATACATAAATAAAAAGGTGAAGTACCAGCTAACAAGCTGAATTTAGACAGGGCACCTTCACCACTAATGTAGAGAAACACTGGACCATCAGGCTGATTCCAGTAAGCCTCATTCACAATGAATTTCTAAACCATAAATGAAAATATCATGTAATAAGACCTTTATTAATTAGTTATACTGCTTTGTTTTATTTTTAACATCCTTAATTATGGATGTTTAATCATCTAGTCATATTTCACATTAAAAAATGTTTTTTTTTTTATAGGACCTGAGGGAAGGTGTCCGTGTTTCTGCTGTTAAAATGGTCAAGCGTCTGGTGAATCTGACCCTCAGTGAGTTGAGATTTGTGTGCCAGGAGCAAACGCCTTTCAGCTCTGTCTTCATGGATTGAATGCACACGTTCCTTCAACTTCCAGAGTAAACGCCCTATGAGGAAAGATTAGGAGCATTCTTTATCTTGAAAGTCACTCAACTCACTCTTTTGCTGAACCTCTTAATCCTGCTAGGGTCGCAGAGGATACAGGCAAAGGCGGGTACAGCCTGAACAGCTCATCAAATCATCTCACACACACACACACACACAACCCCTCACACCCAGGGTCAATCTGGTACAGCCAGTTAGCTTAATGTGCATATCTTTAGACTGGAGTTTGCATGTTCCTCCCATGCTTGTATGGGTTTCTTCCAGGTAGTCCAGTTTCCTCCCACAGTCCAAAGATATGCACATTAAGATAACTGGCTGTTCCAAATAGGTGTGAGTATGAGTGTCAATGATTGTGTGCGTTGCCCTGTGATGGTCTAGTGAGCTGGTCAGGGCGTGCCTAGCCTTAGCCCAATGTTGGCTGGAATAGGCTCCATCCTCCCTGCGACCTTAGTAGGATAAAGCGGTTTGGAAAAGTATTGAGTGAGTTTCTACAACTATTTTAAAACTATGTTACATTTGGTGCAACCAGTAAAGGGAAATGAGTGAAAAATGGTGTCATCTTCGTGGCAAATCAAGTCTGAGGGTGTTTCTGAGTGGCATATGCATATTCTCCCTGTGTTTGTGTGGGTTTCCTCCTAGTACTCCAGTTTCCTCTTACAGTCCAAAGACATGCACATTAAGCTAACTGGCTGTTCCAAACTGACCCTAGAATTGAGTGTGAGTGTGAATGGTTGGGTGTGTGTTGCCCTGCAATGGTCTGGTGAGCTGTTCAGGGGGTACCCCACCTTGCACTAGCGACAGCTGAGATAGACTCCAGCCTTCCTGCAACCCTAACAGGCTTACGCAGTTCAGCAAATGAACACCATACATGTAAATATACTGTTTCTATGATGCAGGAGTACAGACCTGCTAACATTTCAAGAGAGTGAGCAGTTATTAAACACTAAAACCACTAAAAATATTGAAAATTTTTCATAGGAAAATATTTAAATGTGTTTGACGATGGGGTTTTTCTTTAAATTCGAAAGAAATTCAAGAATGGAGGCTGGTGCCTATCTCAGCCAACACAGGTGCTCCTTGAACCAGACCATCGCAGGGAATCACACACTTAACACAATCACATCTACAAATAGGGGCAATTCGGAACAGCCACTTAGCCTCATGTACATGTCTTTGGACTGTAGGAGGAAACCAGAGAACCCAGAGGAAACTCACACAAGCATGGGGAGAACATGCAACCTTTACACAAGAAACAGTTTTACAGACCCCAGGCATCGAACCCGGAACCTTCTTGCTGAGAGGCGGATGTGCAACATCATCCACTAAACCACACTAAACCATGTTTGAATTAATATTTTAAGATAGATGAATTAAGATCTTTTCCTCAAATTTTTTTTTTAATTATTAGCTCAAAGCCAATGACATTTATTATGGCAAATGACTGTGTTGTAACAATTTAAGAAAGTCACAGTATTTCCTGACAATAATTGAATTTGTCCATTAATAAGCACATGTTAAAATAAAGAATTAGTCTAACCTGAGGAAGCAACGTCCAACACAAGCAGCATCACAATCCACTGGATCATGGATGGAGCCATGATGGAAAAATTTTCACCTCCTCCTGTTTAATCCACTAGATACTATTCTACTCTCTATATAAGCCCTGCTCAGACCTGACTGAAGACATTCGAATAGTTTAGCATCAGCACTATTTATAACTCAACGAGCTTTACGTTGTCTTCACTTCTACATTAATGTTGTGAAAATGAGTAGCAAGTAATGCTAACTTAAAACCAGGACGCTCAAATAACCATATGATACCCATGCTATGGTCTCCTATCATATTACATCCAAATGTTGGCACCCATTAAAAAAATGAATCAAAATATATGAATAAAATGAGTAGCGCATGCAATAAGTCACAGACCGCAGCTTTGAAAATTAAAAGAAGTATCACACTAAAAAAAAAGAGCCTTAAGCCTTGATCTCAGCTTGTCTCCATTACTGCAACAAACTTAAGCAACATGACATTTATTTCCATCCAGTGTCGGATTCATTTCTCACCGACGTCATGAATTGATGAGGGAAAAACTGAACTCCAGAAAGTCTTTTCCAGCACATCCCGAAAACTTTCAATAGGGATAAGGTCAGGACTCTGGGGTGCCAATACATATGTGAAAATGATTCCTCATGCTCCCTGAATCACTCTTTCTATTTTATAACCGTGCTATCAAGGAATTAAAAGTCCATTACTGTGATAACCTGCTCATTCAGTACATTCAGGTCATCAGCTGAATTCATTTTATTGCAATATTAATGTTGCTGAGCCTCAACCTGACCAACTGAAGCAACAGTGCAATAGAGATTATACTCTAATATCCAGGCCAAAGGCTCTCCAAGAAAATATTAGTTTGCACTTTCTTTTGGCCGGGCAGTGTAGATCCTTATGTTATAAATGTATAAAAATATTATGTTTTAATTTTTTATTTAAAAAGGGGTTCACACCAGTATACTGAGATGTAGTGGGCAAGGTCTTAACCACAAGTGTGCCTCTGTCCACCCAGCAGTATAAATGGGTACCAGTAAATAATACTGGGAAGGTAACCTGTGGTGGACTCACACCCCATCCAGGAGTTGAACTCCCAGTCATTTCACACTACGCCAATAGGGGATAACTCAGGTGTAAAAAGTCCAACGGACTTACCTATGAAGCTTTTACTCCCCTTACTACTTTTTTTACATAAGATAATATGATGGGGGTCATGGAAAAATGTTTCATACTGGACTCATGATACAGTAGTAAGTGTAAATATCCCAACAAAGAAATTAGTCATTTTTAATCATTCTGCCATTGACTTAAAATTACCACAACCATAAATCAATAAGACCGTCAGGTGTTCAATCATAAATTACATATGAAAGACTAAACATGAGTCATAGTTCAAATCAGTAATGGGTATTAATTCCACTGTTTTACTGTCCAAGGCACCAAACCAATTTAACTACAGTTAATCTAGCATATTACTTCCAGTAATCAATCAGAAATTAAAAAACCTAAAATAATTTAGACTGAGCATAAAGATATGAGGTGTGTTACCACAATAAGAATGTAATCAAAAAAAAATCCAGTTAATCAAAAGATTGCTCTTTGAATATTTCAGACCAACAGCTAATTATCATTAAAGGTGCCTATTCACCAGTGAACAGCCCATCTTCCATTATCAGTTCATTTTGGTTGAATACAAAAGTTTCTTGGTGAAACCGGGGAATTTGAATTTGCAAAAGCATAACAGAAAATTGGGTTTAAAGAAAATTAGTGGTCACTATGTGATGTGTAAATTAAACATAAATGCTTGGCTCACATTTATTTGACCTACAAAGTCATATTTAGAGGCTGTTTTACAAAATACTTCTGTATTTTAGCAACATTTTAAACGAGAAAATTTACTTATGGAAAAATTATCAAAATTATAGTGTAATTTGTGAGACACTGGATTCATTTTTATGGTGACATATCAGCTGTATATGGACGATAAAGTCTCGGTTCCACAGCCCTGGATTGTCATCTTCTACTTCAAAGCTTGGAGAAGGGCACATCTTTCGGACTCTTCTTCTCCAGGGCTGCCTGTGCTGACTTCATGACATCCTCTGTCTGCAACATGCTCATGTTCCAAGTAGCCTGGAGAGTGTATATACCAGAATAATGTGTCAAAAACAACACACTGTAGTGTTTATCCATGTATAAACACCACAATTCCTGTTCTCACTTACAGTATGTTAGAGCAGCTGTAACTAGAAGCAACAAACCTCTGCCAAGTCGGAAAAAAACAAAAAAAAACAAAAGAAATTACACAGCACCTGTACTGGTGCTGCTGTAGTACCTCAACAAAAAAAAAGTCACAATTCACAAATGTTCCTGGATCTAGAATTTGTTCTGGATTGTCTCCAAAATCGAAAGGGCTGTTACATGGTATATACTCCAAAAACTCATAAAAATTGGTTTATATCCTTTGCGTAAAGGTGCTACCAAACCACCAACGGCAACAAAAACAGTCTCCTTGTTAAACACTAGTCCAAACCAGGGGTGTCAAACTCATTGCCACCGAGGGCCACATCACTACATTTAAAAGTAATCGAATCTCAACTTATCACTGAGAGGCTACACCAATGATGATGATGATGATGATACTACTACAAGGTCGCATGCTTTGGTAAGAAGCCCTGTGGATCGGCAACACAGTGTAGCTGAGTTAGCAACAGGAACAACCTCCCCTAGTGTCAGCTGCAAGTGGTACATTCTACTGTCAAATCTGATAGAATGACTGTATATACACCTGACATGACTTCTGAACCAGAGTGGAGAATAAACCTACAATCCCTCTAAAACTGCTGTACTTTTTTGTGTTTGCAATGGTTCTCTGTGTCTGAGAATTTCTCAAGAGTCTACCTTAAGCTGCATGTATTTCATGTGTTTAAGCTGATTTTGTACCATGTATTCAAGGCCCTCGTTCACACTGTGGTCTCTGGAGTAGAGGAGGTTGATTTTGGTTCCTTGGACAGCGACGGGACTCCGACATGCGATCTCGCCTGCTATTTCCAGAGCTCCAGCCATCATCGACTCTTTATCAGGGAACACACGACTGTAGAGATAAAGAACAGAACACACACTTACTTTAATTCAGACTAAATATTAAAGCTACATGAAAATAAAAAGTACAACCCAAAATCACTCTTCACTTATTATCAGTTCAATATCATCCAATAAGAGTGCTTAATACAACCCTTAACAAATTTATCAGACCACCTGTCATAACTGAAAGCAATACATTCATTCGTTCATTCATTCATTCGCTGAGCCGCTTAGTCCTACTTGGATCACTGGCCTTTTTTGAATAGATGTTGAATGATTATTCAGCCCTCGATGACCTAGAAATTTAAAACTGTGGCCCTCAGTGAACGAGTTTAATACCCCTGTCCTTTAAATAAAAATAATGAACATTCTGATATTCTAAAAAATAACGTATCTTTAAAAAGCTATACGATTAAGATACACGCTCTTACAATTACATTTTCATACATAAAAACAATCACTGAGGATCTAAAGAAAGCTCAGCTTACGAAAGACCTTCAGATATGTAATACATCCTGTATATTAGATCAGGACTTCTATTTTAAGAAAAATATCATCAAGTGAGGAAGCTCAGCTTATTGCAATAAAGCAAAATGCTTTACTATGGAATTATATATATAATTTTTTTTTATAACTGTATCACACGGGCGGCACGGTGGCGTAGTGGTTAGCACATCCGCCTCACAGCAAAACGGTCCAGGGTTCGATTCCAGGGAGTTTGCATGTTCTCCTCCTGCTTGCGGGGGGGTTTCCTCCAGGTACTCCGGTTTCCTCCTGCAGCTCAAAGACATGCACATGAGGCCAACTTTCTGTTCCAAACTGCTCCTAGGTGTGAGTGTGTGTGAATGGTCCTGTGTGCTGTTCAGGGCTGGTCAGCCCAGTGTTGACTGGGATGGGCACCGTATTAGGAGTAAATGGTTCGACCAATGAGTGAGTGTTCTTAGGACTCCTAATCCTGCAATAACAATACCTGACTAGTCCGCAGCTCTTGGCTTCATCAGAAAACATTTTCCTTGCAGTAAGCGCCAACTCATTCACCAAACTGGAAAAAAAGAACAAGAAAACTTTAAATACAATTCTATTATATTTTTACTATACTATGAAGTCTATTGTTCTCTTACCTGCGACTGCCGATCACTTTAGGAAGACGCTGCAGAGTTCCAACATCTGCTGCCAGGCCAATGTCGACCTCCTAAATAACATACAGCACCAATTCTATGTAAATAAAAGCAAGCTCTGAAAGTCTGACTCCAGTAATGAGAACTGGTTCTATTTTACCAGATACAAAAACCCTGATTGAATTTTTATGTAATAGTACTATTGTGGTGTCTCTTCAGAGGATTTAGGGTCATGCCTGTCTGTTGATCTGTTCTCTCCTCTTGTGTGTGTGCTTTGATTGCAGGCTCCGCCCTAATGATCCCACCTGTTACCCATTTCCTCCCGAGGATAAAAGACCCGCAATTCTTTGGTCCTGTTGCTAGATCGGCTTGTGCCGTCATAGAGAGCAAGCGTTTATCATAGTACACTCTGCGATCTTGCCGGCCGTTCATGGTACGGCTTATGCTGTAAGTTGTCCTGTATCGATAGTAAAAGGATCCCAGTTAAAATCTACCCTGTCGTGTCTGTCCTGCTTTTGGGTCTGTTATTCCTTGGTGCCAACGTAACAACTATTACTACTGTTACTAATCAACAATATATAACTGACAACATTTAGCATCAAAACATCAATCCTTCTGTGCAGGATATTTAATTTCATACAAGGCTTCCAGAAACAGATATGCTATTGTTTACATTTTTCTTTTTTTATTATTTTATTAGATAAATGTCATAGGCAGCACAGTGGCGCAGTGATTAGCATGTCTGCCTCACAGCAAGAAGGCCTGGGTTTGATTCCCGGGCTCCTCAAGGCACTCTGGTTTCCTCCCACAGGCCAAAAACACGCACAGAAGGCTAATTGGCTGTTCCAAATTGTGAATGTGAGTGTGAATGGCTGTGTGAGTGTTGGCCCTGTGGTGGTCTGGTGAGCTGTCCAGGGTGTACCCCGCCTTCCCCCAGAGTCAGCTGAGATGGGCGCCCAAACCTTAATTAGGATTAAACTGCTTAGAAAATGAATGAACAGTCCATAACTTTTGATGCTCATAGGGTGCCCCCTTGTGGTCAACTCCTTTACAGATGCTGGTGCAAGTCAAAACAATCACTTAGACACTCAATCACCCAACCACTTAATCTTACGATATTGGGGAGGCAGGAGCCCGAACACCCTGAACAAATCGCCAGACCATCACAGGGCCAACATGCCCACACAAAAACTATTCACACTCACACCTAGCTGCAATTTGGAACAAATAGTCTAATGTGCATGTCATTGGACTGTTGGAGAAAACCAGGGCTCCTGGAGGAAACCCACCAAAGCATGGTGAGAACTGCCCACCCGGTACTCAAACATAGGAAGACAATAACTCATTATTTTTTACAGATCCTGATGTAACCATTTCAGTGAACACTGTATGGCGTGGTAATTAATGTTCCTCGTACCTTCACCTGAAACCAGGCATCCTGTGTGCACAGACGAATGTCGCAGGCTGTGATTAGATCCACTCCTTCCAAAGAAGAAATCAGATACACACAACACTGTCAGTAATTCGTTCTCCTGCAGCTAAAAGCCCCAGTAAAAGATAAACGGTCTGACACTTAAAGCTTAGCAGGAAAAGTGATACCACATTTTTGGAAAGTGTCTACGTGTAAGAGACGACTATACTTAACACTCTAAACAGACCTCCTCCCAAACACGCTCCATGCACCGCCACCACCACAGGCTTCGGACACTGCAGACACATTAAACACATTATATACACACTTCAGTTTATTAATCTTGTCTGTATCAGTATCAAAAGGTTATTGAATAGTGGACGCTTGAAGAAACTCTACATGCTTAGTATTTCATTAAAATAAACACATTTAATAATAATAAATACAACTAATAACACTGTGAGTCAGCTGTTTTGATTTAAAAATTGACCAAGTGGAATAATGTCTTGTATCTCAGGGCCGATCGGATTGCGGCGTCCCCATGTAGAATATATTAAATAATAAAAATAACAACAAAAGTTCCGAAACAATGATTATGTTATTTAGTGCACACTTTTAAATGGTACGAGGCGTCATGATGGCGTAGTGCTCAGCATGTACGCCTCATAGCAAAAAGATCCTGGGTTTGAGTCCCGTGCTCAACGAGGGTGTTTCTGTGTAACTTTTTCATGTTCTTCTAGTGCATGCGTGGGTTTCCTCCAGGTACTCCGATTTCCTCCCACAGTCCCAAGACATGAACATTAGTCGAATTGGCTGTTCTACATTGTGCCTAGATGTGAGTGGGAATATAAATAATTGTGTACTCTGAAATGGACTAGTGAACCGTTCAGGGCCCCTTTACCCAGAGTCGGCTGAGATAGGCTCCAGCTTTCCTGTGACCCTAATAGTATTAAGCATAAATGAAGTAATAAAACGTACGGAACAAAGTAATATGCTAATGTGCAATCAGCAGTTGTTTACAGTGAAGAGCAACAATACAAATGACTGTAATCTTTGTTATTTCACTCAGTCCTTTTAATACATTGGTTGTATGATCCCCCCAGATTTAACCCCACAGAGTAAATAAAGTAGCTTCAAAAAATTGTATTTATTCACTAACAAAAAGTAAGGTTACCTTTTCAATGACTGAGAAGGTCTTTTGGTATTTGGAAATGGTGTTGCGAAGATACCATGCTATCCTGGCTGTATCTTCTTCAGGAGGCTGCAGAAAATCACCAGCAAGGTCCATAAGGTCAATACCTACACGCAACAAAACAGATTTTTTTTAAGCCAAGAAAGAAACAAAGAAAAATGAAAGAAAAAAAAAATTAAGTTGTTTGGTGTTCCATACAGGAACTTGTGAATATAGTTTCATATAGGAAGCGTTTTCATCTGGGATGTCAGCATGAATTAGAAATAAGGATGTGCTTCCTTCTTAATGTAATTATTTAAATTATTTATGACTTAGTTCATGAAATCATATCCAGATTAAGGAAAATTTAATTTAAAAGTTCCAAACTCTCCTGTTACACTGAAAATATGTACATTTTCATTATCAGGTGGTTTTTACTTACATTTTCAAAGCTGCAATCTGCTAAAATGTGTTTGATGTTTTGCAATAGCCAGTTTGAAAAAGCCTCCAACAAGGCAAGATAACAGTTTACAGATATTAACATAACAAATCAGACAAACTAGTGAACTTCTGAATTACTTTTTTTTTAATAACAATAGTATGTTTTGATGTTCAAAGATGTAGATATCACCTTCAGCTCGGTCTTTACTAAAAACCTTGGGTTAGGTTTTCTCTGTACAGACCGAGCAAACAAGCTTAATAAGTAGTTTTTATGGCTACCCAGTCCTTCATTTTGCCCAACTGCACGGACATTTTGTGAAATGATCATCTTTCAGTTATGACACTGTAAGAAAATTGTCACTGAACCTTTCTTACAGTACGACGTAGGACCACCATTTAGGCCATTCCGGCCCACCAACTCATTTTATGTGGCCCGCAAGAGTTTTCAAATAATCTGATTATCATACATTCTTTGCATCGACCATTACCATGAAACGTAATTCATCATCCTTCCACTGGGTGGTGGCAGCATCTTTCAAATAAAGAGCTAGTAATTTAAGACTCAACAAAGATTGCATGCTAGCTTGTCACTGTTAAGCGTTGTCAGAAAACGCAAACGAGTAAAAGAAAGGAGGACAAAAGCCTATACCAGTCATTTTGTCATACATATTTCATGGTTGCCCTTTTAGAATAGATATTCAGAGATCTGGGTCAGGACAGACAAGGTGTCTGCTACTGGTTGCAGGGTAACCCATACAACCTGCAGCAGGGACAGGTGGTTCGGCGTCCAAACCAGCTCAGGTGGTATATCACCCAGAAGAACAAAAAACAAGACCTGTCAAAGGGTGAATGAGCCCCGTTGAGAGCCCACGGACAACATGCAATCAGTGGTTCTGCCTGTCAACCCGGCATCAGTTCCTGGAACCTAGCAATGAGCTGTCTCTGTGGCTATCTTAGCTACACTGTGTGGCCAATCAACGGGGCTTCTCACATTGAGTAGCATCATCATTGGTACAGCCTCTCAGTAAATATTTGGCCCTCGATCACCTTTAAATTCAGTGATGTGACCCTCAGTGAAAATGAGTTTGACACCCCTGCTGTTACTTGATACCTGTTCTTTACTTTTCACGCATGAATGTGGATGAAGAATTAACCGCAGTGACAGTAAAAGAAGTGCAGACCTGCATAAAGGCAAAGAAACATTTCTTATTCTCCACAAAAGAGACATATTGCTGTACCTGCAGTGAAAATTTTACCGGCCCCAGAGAACACCACCACACGGCACTCAGAGTCTTCAGCAATCTGATTAAAGCATTCAACCATTTCACTGGAGAGAAAAAAGGAACACATAATTATTAATGTTATTATGCAAAGGTGACTATAAGAGAGTATAAAGTCTACAACTTACATCAGAAACTAAAAAGAGGAGAAATCATAGCTATGTCCATTTTTAAACACTCACTCACTCATTTCCTCACTATTAGATTTGCTGGAGCCTATCTCAGCCGACACTGGGCGAAGGCAGGGTACATGAGCAGCTGGCCTGACTATAGCAGGGCAAAACGCACATACGCAACCATTCACATTCACACCTATGGGCGATTTGGAACGGTCAATCAGCCTAACATGCATGTCTTTGAACTGTTGGAGGAAACCGGAGTTCCGTGAGGAAACCCACGCAAGCATGGAAAGAACATGCAAACTCCACCCAGAAATGCCCTCGCCAAACCCGGGACTCGAACCCAGGACCTTCTTGCTGTTAGGCGGATGTACTAACTACTACATCACCATGCCGCCCTATTTTTTAACATGATGATGCAAAAACGTACCTCCAATAGGCCTTGTTCATGGCATTGCGTTTGTCTGGTCTGTACAACTCAACATGAGTGATGTGCTTGGCTGGCTGCGTGACTGACAGTGTGGTGAAGGGTGGCGTGGGGCCTCCTGAAGTCGACATGGCTCTAACAGCGTTCAGAGTAGGGAACCACAGACCCCTGCCTGAACAACACCAATCAGCAGGTCAGTACGATGAACATGTACAAAGATGAATATAGTTCACGAGCATCAATATGCTAATGCATTTCATGGACGATACACCAAGGTAGTAGTTTTTTTATTATTTATGAACGGCTCTATCGTACTAGGGTCACAGGGAGACCTGAGTGCATCCCAGCTGACTCCAGGTAAAGGCAGGGTACACCCTGAACAGCTTTCCATTCCTTTGCAGAGCAGTACAGACATGCATACTCACACTCACAACTAAGGTCAGCTGAGAATATCCAATTAGCCTCATGTGCATGTCTTCAAACTGTGGGAGGAAACTGGAGTACCCAGAGGAAACCCAAGCAACAATGGGGAGAACATGCAAACTCCACACAGGAACACCCTCGCCAAGCCCGGGACTCAAACCCAGGACGTTCTTGTTGTGAGGCGGAGGTGCGAACCACTACGCCACCATGCCACCTCCTATTACATTCATGAACATGGGACTAAAGAACTTTGAAACATAAAAAGTTAAATGAGGATCCCAACTGGTAAGTGACAAGGTGCGCACCTATCAACTTGATGATCGCAGATGGATGCCACAGCTAGTTAGCCGAGCTCTCAGAGGAGGGAGGGATACGCTCACCTCTGAATAAATGTGCATGCACAGCAGTTCATAAATCTAAGTGTTGCCCCACGATCACACCTACCCCTGCCCTGCTTGGACAGAAAGGCAACACATGACGGCTGGGAATTAGACACGACTAAATTTAGGGAAGAAAAACTTCGCCCAGTGTTGGCTGAGATGGCTCCGGTCTCCCTGCAGCCCTAGCAGGATAAAATCATGACAAACATATTGTGTGTTGTACGCTATGGGCACCCACTCATTCATTATCCAAACCACTTAATCCTACCAGGGTCACTGGGAGGCTGGAGCCTATCTCAGCCGACACCGCCCAAAGCAAGGGTACTGGACAACTCAGCAGACCATTGCAGGGCCAGCACACACACATACACACAGGCAAAAGCATTCATACTCACACTCACACATAGGGGCAATTTGGAACAGCCAGTTAGCCTAAGGTGCATGTCTGTAGACTGTGGGAGGAAACCGGTGTACCCGGAGGAAACCCACACAGGCATGGGGAGAACATTCAAACTCCACTCCACTCCACCACAGTGACACTAAGGACAAAGTTGAATTTTTTTTTGGACACATCATTAATAATTACAATTGAGACACAACCCTGTGAGTCTGTGACCTTTCACCTACTTTCCACCTTAGTCGTGTTCAGTACAAGTTTACGTATTTAATGCTATTCACAAAAAAAAGCACGTAATACAGACATACAGCTCACATGAAACGTTTAAATCACACAACCTACAGCCAACAACCATGCTAACAGATCTATTTACAGTGTTAGGATGATCTCACTGAATAACTAAAATCAAAACAGTAATGCTAGTTTTATGCTAACACACAAGTCATTAACATACACGGGACCTACGTACTTCTCAAAACAGCAGATTTTACAAAGCAGCTCATTTCTATTTCACCAGAATTTCAGGTCGAAGTCCAAATGAAGTCCCTCCTGTCTGTCGAACCGTACTATATAGGGTATGACACCATGTCTTGTCTCTTGTACACTTTGCAGTGCTCTACATTTCCAATTGGGATTCAGCCAGGAGGACGTACACTTTGTTTACAACGGACGCCATGTTTGACCGTATTGCCCTCAAACGGTGGCTGAGAAGGGACATAAAACTCGCGAGTTCAATAATAATCACCATTTCCACATAAAACATCTCTTACTTTTGTACGAGTGGCACAAAATACTCCCTCTGAATGTAATCTATGATTACTGGCACCTTTTGTAAACATTATTTAAAAGGATAAAACACCTTTTTGTGAAATAGTTTCATCTCACACTAAAATCAATTAGATCCCTGTAATCCCCCCTTAAATTTTTTAAATACCTAATTTCGAATTTTTCATGTTTTTTTTTTTTTGGCGAGAGAAAATGAATCCCCCATGGTGCATTGGTGGCATGGTGGCATTAGGCCCATAGGCATTAGTGTGAATGGTTGTGTGTGTCGGCCCTGCGATGGTCTGACAAGCTTTTCAGGTTGTACCACGTCTTTGCCCAGAGTCAGCTGAGATAGGCTCCAGTCTTCCTGTAAACCTGAAAGTAGTGAGAGTGAGTGAGTGAAATATAAAGACATCATTACTTTGAACAAAAATGCATATTCTGTGACTTTTGGCACACCCAGAAATTATACTGAACACAATGTAATCGAGGGTGATATATAGTGGTGTAGTGGTTAACACGTCTGCCTGGCTACAAGAAGGTCCTGGGTCCGAGTCCTAGGCTCGGCGAGGGCGTTTCCGTGTGGAGTTTGCATGTCCTCCCCATGCCTGTATGGGTTGTGCTGGACCTGCGTTGCACTGGCAATCCTGCCATTGTGTAACCAGGTCTACTCAAGTGCCGCCCATAGAGAATGGCTATGCATAATGGAGCGATAGCCTTATTTGTTCAAGATACATTTTACCCTGTACGACTATCCCACTTTACTATCACCAGAGCACCCCCAGACCATCAGATTTCCCCCACCATGTTTGACAGATGGCATCAAGCACTCCTCTAGCATCTTTTCATTTGTTCTGCATCTTAAATGACAAGATGCTCTTCGTGATCCCAAAACCTCCATCTTAGATTCGTCCATCCATAGCACCTTCTCCCACAATCTTCCACTGTCCAATGTCTGTTGTTTTCTTAGCGACCCTGCCTAGGAAGTCAGTCTTCAGGAATTGCCTCTTCACCGTGGAAGTTGAGATGGGTGACTTGTGGGTACTATTTAGTGAAACTGAAAAATTGAGGACCTGTCAGACTTCGGTTTCTCAAACTAGAGACTCTTATGTGCTTGTCCTCCTGCTCAGTCGTGCACCGGGGCCTCAGACTTCTCTTTCTATCCTGGTCAGAGCCTGTCTGTGCTGTTCTGTGAGGTACACACCTGATTGTATAAAATTTTCAGTTTCTTGGCATTTCTTTCTTTCATTTCCCAGAACAAATAGACTGATTTATTTCAAAACAATTTTTCTAGAAAAGTTTATATTCAAACTCACAATTGCTGATTCTCCAGATATTCAACAGACCTAAAGAAGGCCAATTTTACTGCTTCTTTAATCTGCACAACTGTTTTCATCTGTCCTGACGTAAATGCAAAAAGGTTTACTAATTAACAATTATGTTTTCTTGAACATGTCAAACTTGGTCCCCATTATTCTGTTATCTATCAGATTATAGTACCGATTATTTCACTGATTAAAATTAGCATTTACAGCCTTATGAAGGGAATACATCACTTGTATGGATAGTTTTCAATTTATTAAAATTCAGCAGTCACTGAAAACAGCTTCTCACACTAAATATGGTAGATTAAATAACCATGACCAAGAACTAATCATCACTAATTTTATTTTACAATTAGAGAAAAATGCAGGCTTTCCTTTACAGGCTGCCGTTTTGAAACTGAGGCGCTGAGCACACAGGTAACAGTCAATAATGGAAAGCAATTAAAAAAAAGGGAGGGATAACCTAAAAAAAACAAAAAAAAAAAACAAACCAAAACAAAAAAAAAAAAAAGGTACAAAAGCATCGGACTTCTCTTCTATAAAAACAAGATTTGCACAGTTCTGCCAAGCTGATCCTCAGCACACATTGTGGCTCACTCAAATAGAAAGACATTCGATATTGACTGCACACATGAAGGACGATGAACATGAGACAGTGAAGTTGTGGCGGTGCTGAGCTTGCACTGATGGCTGTTTTTCAATTTGCGTGCTGCGCAGTGGAGAAGCACAGCTTTAGTGTGTAGGGGTACGGGCCATCTAGAATAGGGGGGAGAAAAAAAAAAAAATTAAATCAGGACACAAATTTTAGTGGGTAAGAGTGGATACTCGAGTAACCAGATTCTTCTGTTCAATCATTTCACCAGCATCATGAAAGGCAACTGTCTAGCACTCACTAGGGTTCTTCATCTGGTAATGGTTCATCATGGCAAGGGCTTCCATGGCATCATTAACAGATTCCCATTCTAAAAGACCTGAAGAGCTTCTCTCAGATGTAGCACCACCTGAAACGAAAAAAAAATTAACAAATAAAATATCAAATCAGCACTAGTAGTCAGAACACAGACCTACAATCAAAACCATCAACCAAACATCTTGGACAAGTAGCAAGATACTAAAACCCACAGTACAGTATCATACTCAGGTGAACATTTTACATTAGATCTATAATTTATTTATTTTGATATACTGTATTAATCCCAAAATGGAAGTCATTGCCTCTGCGTTTAACCCACTGAAAGTTAGCACACAAACACACACACGTAAAGAGTGAGCGCACACACACACTCAGAGAAGGGCTGCCACACACTGCAGTGCCCAGAGAGAAGTTGGGGGTTAGGTGTCTTGCTCAAGGGCACTTCAGCCATGAAGGTAGAGGAGGCACATACTACAAGGAATATCCAGAAGGCAATGTTTGTTAACAATTCATTTTATTGTTGGAAAGCATGTAAAAAATAAATAAATAAATAAAAATTCCTGCACACTTTTTCAGAAGTTCACAGCAAGCAATAATTTACTGTTACTGGTACATTTGTGTTGGCAAATGATAGCAAATCATTTCCTCACCGCTTAATCCTATTAGGGTCATATGGAGGCTAGAACCTATCTTAGCCAACACTGGGCGGAGGCAGGGTACAAACTAAACTGCTTGCCAGGGCCAACACACAAAACCTTTCACACACGCACACTGCCAATTAGTCTAACGTGAACGCCTTTGGACTTCTGGAGGAAATCCCACACAAGCATGGGGAGAACACGCAAACTCCAAATAAAAATGCCCCGTGCCCGGGACTCTAACCCAGTGCCTTCTTGCTGTGAGGCAGGCGTTTCACAAATATTCATCATTTAAATTTTATTTTACTCTGAAGTGCATCATTAACTGTTCACTCTGGCGTTAATGAGTTTAAGGGATCACTAACCTTTTGCTGCAAACAGTTTTATATTAGATGGATTCTTCAAACCAAGTTCAGCACAGATCTGACAAAAGAACAAACAGATGATGAGTCACAGTTCGATTAAGCCTATTACAAAATATACCACCCTACACCCTCGGGCTGCCGAACTGACCTCAGAGAAGACCTCGACTGAGGCTTCTGGGGCAGCATTGAAGAAGTGCAGTACATTACTTGGATGCTGTATGCGGTTCTTGGCTGCCTGTTCTGGGGAGGCAAAGCGATTGTTCCGACTACCGTGGAAGTCTTTAAAGCTGCTGCTGCCATCCTCTAGCTCATACGACTGACCTGGCATGATGGCCTGCTGCTTGGACACACTGCAGGGATAAAGAGAGTCTGATGCTCATCCAACCCACCAAGTTGGGAGAATTTTTTTACAGCTAAGAGACAAGATTTAGGTATATACTTGTCACTTTACACTTACAGACACTTTGCACACAGACACTTGACATTTTACATACAGTGTTACTGTAAAATTGCCACTGCATTTATATTTCATCATTGCTATATTTAATTTCATACATTCTTATTTTATATAGTTTATTTTATATTTTTACATTTATATTTAACTATAAAGTCCTTTAAGTAGTTATAGCTATTGTTCTTTTCTTCTTGATATTGATAGCTTATTCTTCAATTTTTAGGAATGTCGTAACAAGCATTTCATTACTTATCGTATTGTGTATGATTTTGTACATGACAAATAAATTTGAATTTAAATTTAGAAACGAATATGGCAACTCAGGAGGTATGCATAAGTTTATTTTTGCAGATTTATAAAGATTTATTCAGATGTCCAATGGTAGGAAAATGGAATTTGCGTGGCGTTACCAAAATGCCACTCAATCATTTTCTAAACCTGCAACATGCAAAGAAAACATGCAAACTGCACACAAACACTCAAGCCCAGGACTTGAAACCAGGACAATCCCTGCTGTGAGGTAGACGTGCTAACCACTACCATGTCGCCATTACACAAATTTGCACAACCCTCCTTGAGTAGCGCAGTGACTATGTTCATGTAGCTTGCACAGACTATGAAACATGATTTACAATTCTGATATTCGGCAGATGCTTTTAATCTGAGCTGCTTATTAAAAATCAAATATCCAACTGAGAACACAGAAACGCTCAAGCCCGAGACTCAAACCCAGCTCCTTCTTGCGGTGAGGCTAGAAAACCAATATCTCTAAAAGGCCATTTTAGGTTATTTATCTAAACTGCTATTTGTTTCTGATTATTTTTCCTGATTAAAAATGCGACCAATTATTTTTGAACAATAATTAGATTATTTTGACTGATTCCTTGTCTCTAAATTGTTTCTCAAGCCCACTCGCTCTCTCTCTCTCAGCTCCACTGCCATCAGCGGCCGGTTCTCATCAAGTCTCTTGGCCAAGTCTCAGACGTGACTCTAGCAAGAGTACACAGTGCAAGAACTTGCTGATTGCTCGTACCTGTGGCTCTCCCACCATAGAGGGGTAGAGATTGCCAAATAAAATGTCCCTTCTTATTGTGCCTCCTCGAGTCACATGAAAGATCATGATGCTCTTTTGTATTACATCATACTGCATTGAATCAAATTACATTGAGCTGCACTGAATCACAATGGGGGTGAATCATTTCCTAGTGTATTAGTAGTTGCATCATATGTATCTTTAATGCAGTGGATCGTTAGCAACCCATTGAGCTGTGTATCGTATCGGCCTCAGTGATGGACATGACCATCCCTAATGTACAGCGTGTGCTATAAATAATAAATAAAGTTAACTACATGTAGCTTTTCTCATTGGCTCCAGTTTTTTTCAGACACCCTGTAGCTAATAGACGATACTTTGACTTTTAGCAGTGAAGCACGACTCACAGGGAGACACTGTTATTTACTGTCGGACACCCACAGGTGAAACACTTACCTAACATTAAGTTTCTGGTTGAATAGGAAATAGTTGTTGAGGTGACAAATGGCCCGGTCTACAGCATAGCAGTCACCCATTTCCACCATGGCGGCACCTGGTTTGCTCTTCATGAACTTGACCTGGATATCACCATAAACATAATTAACCTCTTTCTACATGTTAAAAGTATGTTCTGTTTAAGACTTCTTCACTTACCCTTTCAACATTGCCATAGAGGCAGAAGATATTGAACACCCTGTCTGCATTTATTTTGGATGGCTCCAGACCATAGACCATCATAACTGGTGACTCTGCATGAGCACTGTATTCCCCTGGTGGTGGTGGAGGTGGAGCTCCATACTGGCTGGTGTAGCGCTGACTAGCCCCACCCCTCCGTGGGGCTCCCATGGATGGACCCACGCGGCGCCCATCGTACCCACCGTAACTCTCGTCCTGGTACCCGTACCCGCCTGTCAAGCAGATATATCAACAATGATGGCTGAAATTTAACATTGGCACCTTGTTGCCATTCATGACTCAACACAGCACCGTCTTACTGCCACTGTGGATCTATGCACCCGAATTAAACAAGCACAATCACTCCCCGCTTTTGTGAGTGAACGTGTTGGGTGTCCGCCAGGAGCCTTACCGTACTCTGTAGGGTGGTGTCCCAGCAGAGCCGGCTGCCTCTGGCGCTTGTTGGAGTGGCCATTCATATCTGAGAGGCGAGAGAGGGAAGGAGGCCATGAAAGGGAAAAGAAGAAAACACAGTGACAGGGAGAAAGGGTGGAAGATGAATTTGCCCCAAAAAAATAAAATAAAATAATAAATCTGTAGCGTAATATAAAATACATAGCTTAAAAATTGATTGGATAGGAAAGAAGGGGGACCAGAAATAGACCGAAGGGGAAAAGAAATAAATAAACTAGAACGGAATGCGTGATTCATAGAGGAGTGTGTGATATGGACCAGCACCAATGTGTGTAAACAAGGAATGGAGACAGGTATGAGCAAATAGCTCAAATCAATAATCACTAAAAAAAAACAATGGACTTGCATGATTACAATGTACATTGAGAGGGGGAGAAAAAGAGTAGAGATTTTAAAAAAAAATGAAGAAAGAAAGAAAAGAAAAAGAAGCCTGGGATGCACACACACCTTGTTCGCCCCCATCGCCATCAGCGTCTGCACCTGTTCAGGTACAAACATTGCAAACATAAATCTTAAACTACCTTTGTGGCATTTGCTTCAATGCAAGACAACAGTTCCTTAACATGGGGCGTAACTACGGGGCTTAAGTATCACATGCCCTGAACATAAGAATATTGCAGTACTACTGATGCAGCAGAGCAACACGAAACTGGAGTCCACTACAGTAGATAAACAGGCAAATGGAGATTGGAGAGGGAAAGCCATAGCAAGTTAGGTACATAACATTTTGTCAGAATTACACCATCAAAGCATCACTCCAAGACAACACAAGCTTGGGGATACTTACAGCGCAAACTCAAGGGGAGGGCTAGAGGGTGATGCAGGTGGGACAGGCTGTCAATTAGCCACAATCCTCATCCACGTCCTCTCTGCCAGGACAAATTTAAAAACGTTTCCGGTTTCCTCCACACTCGGTTTAGTCTCAAAGACTCTAGTGCTTGTCCTCTGTGTCCGAGACAAATATGCTGCCGAGACTCTTCTGCATTCTTCCAACAGTCCATATTTTAATTTAAACACGTCATAGTCCATGTCATCACGTACAGCCTGGTGGATTTTTGCACATTTCAGATTTCCACTAGAGACAATGCCAAACCTGCATCATATTGGAAGGTGTTACAAAGTAGTTCATAAGACTAAAAATAGAAACGGGAAGAGGAAAAAAAAAAAAAAAATACACACACAAATTGAGAGGTAAAAGTGTTTGGAAGATTTAGAGGTGGAAGGTATGCTGGCTAATGGGAATTCGGTAATTAAAGCATGTGGTCTGTGTGTCCTTCCTCATACTTCCTGAAGAAAACCAGAGCAATAATCAGCACAGATGCTTTTATGTGGTATGTCAAGGACTCGAGTGTGCGAAAGAGGGAACAAAATATACTGAGTAGTTGAGTAGAGCTCAGAGGTGAAGTTCTGTTCCTCAAGTGAGTGACTTGTCCTGTGTGCATGGACGGATTGTTTGCCTGTTTAAAACATGCTACCCCCCTGAAGATTCCTCTATCGGCAGTTGCTGGTGTTGGTGCTGTGTCACAGTGGGGTGTTGGTGGTGATGCTGCTCTCTCAGTGGCATGTCTTATTCTTCTAACACGACTAATCAGAATACGTGTCATGCCACAGGGGTGGCACATCTTCATGGCTGCTGTGGTTCAGTGGTGGTTCAGGAGATATCGTGTGTAAACCATGTTCTCTTGTATGGAATGTCAGAGCGTGTGGGTTTCTCTATCATGCTTATGCGCTCCTTTTGCTTGCTGAATGAAAACGTGCTCTTGCAGGTGTAGTAGAGGGAAAAACAAAATGGCTTCCATGTGTATGAAAAGTGTGCGCTTCGTTGTCCAAGTGTGTTGCTGCGGCTGATGTTTAGAAGCACTTTGCAGTTTATTGTACAACATGGATGTCGTAGAGCAAAGGAACCCCATAAGCAGGCATCAACCCGGCATAAATACTTCAGTGTATTAAACTTTTCCAGAACCTTTTAAGGTACCAAAGGAATATGAAACCACTCGCAACATGATCTACACAGTTACTGGACAAGTTCCTGCTTCTCATCCACTTCCCGGTAAAAGTAAATAAATAAATAAGGCATGCTGATAGTTTGTTGGACCCCCTTTACCCTCAATTACAATGCATAATCGCCATGGCATTGATTCAAGAGACCTAAGCAACATTCAGTGTTGGCTTCATTGTTCGCTGACATAGTGAACTGATGTGGGAAAAACTGAACCACTCCATTAAGTCTTCTCGAGCACATCCCAAAGACTTTCAATAGGGTTAAGGTCAGGACTCTGTGGAGTCAGTTCATGTGTGAAAATGATTCCTCAAGCTCCTTGAACCAATCATTCACAATTCAAGCTCCTAATTTTAATTACCCACCAACAGGGAAGAAAAAGTCCATTGATGTGATAGCCTGCTCATACAGTACATTCAGCTCATCAGCGGAGTTCATTTTATTGCCACATTAATGTTGCTGAGCCTCAACCTGACCAACTGAAGCAACAATACCAGAGTGAACACGAGCTGTAATCAAGGATAAATAGGGTTCAGCAAAATATAAGCGTGTAGCACAGAAGTGACACAGAAGTAATAGGGGACTGACAGATAGCTTAAGATTAATAGGCGCCACTAATATTAAGTCAGATTGGTTATTGGAGCCAATGGTGACAAACGGGACTCCACCTATGAGTCCTAAAATGATCTACACTTAATAAAAGTGCAAAGCGGCCACTTTACAATTTAAAAACTATTTTTTGTCGGTGATGCATACTCTGTGGTCCAGTCGCTCCTTTCATCCTTGCATAGAAAAAAAAGTACTTAAATTCTGAAAAGTTGTACACATTCCAGAAAAGAAAAAAAAAAAAAGTCACAAACAACCATTTACTACATGCTATTTCTCAATGTTTGCAAGGAACTGTACAAGGCTGCAACAATAAAGCACCAGACCTCCTGAAGTCTAATATGACCCACTCCCACCCCTTCAGCTATTCTCCACAGTGGCAGTAAGGGTGCTGAGTTGTGTCAGAATAGAAAAATGTCCAGCTGTTAACATTACCTTGACTGCTCAGGTTAGGATTGGTGTAGTCCCACGTGTCCTGGTCGTTCTTGAATACATTGAGGCGTGATGGCTGTGAGGAAGAAAACTAATCATCAGGTTTGTTTTCACACAAATAGTACACAAAACTCCAAGACCATTTTTTAGGTGGTCACATTTATTTGCATTGATCACACTTTGGTATGTGGCAGGTTGAGGACCGAACCCTGAAGGAACATCAGCGTTTTAACGTTCTGGTCAGATATTAACCTACACATCCTGAATATGAATGTCACGCCAATATTCACTCACTCGCCAAACCACTTAATCCTACTAGGGTCGTAGAGAGACTGGTGCTTATCTCAGCCTCCACTGGGCAAAGGTGGGGTACACTCTAAACAGCTAGCCAGACCATTGTAGGGCATCAATATTAATAAACAAATTATTTGACACTTTCCTGACGCACGTAGCCACCCAACAGCTTTACAGAAATATACGCTGACTGGCCAAAAGAAAACAAAACAAGAATCAGACACACAAATATGTTGTTGTTTCGCCTTTAGCCTTGCCTACAGCATGTAATCATCATGCCACTGTTTCAACAGACTTGAGAAACATAACATTTATTTCCATCCAGTGTCAGGTTCATTTCTCACCGACATCTTGAATTGATGAGGGAAAAACTGAACCACTCAAAGTCTTCTCCAGCACATCCCGATAAGGCCAGGCTCTAATACATATGTGAAAATGATTCCTCGTTCTCCCTGAACCACTCATTATTTGAGTCCCCATTTTATATCCGTGCCATCAGGGAAGAAAAAGTCCATTGATTTGATAACCTGATCATTCAGTACACTCAGGTCGTCAGCTGACTTCATTTTATTGCCACATTAATGTTGCTGAGCCTCGACCTGACCAACTGGAGCAACAATGCCATGGAGTAATGCCAAGGATAAATGCTCTTCATGAAAATATTAAAATGTGAGACGTGTTTTTGGGTGGGCAGTGCACAATTTCAGCACACAAACTTATACATTTTAAATTATTAAACATATTCCTCAGCCCGAGATGAGAGAGGCAAGAGAACCCATGACAGTAACCACAGTCAGAAGGGAGTCTGCAATTTAATTTAACCAGAAACCTGATTACGCATTTTAACAGTCAAAAGTCTTTTCTACTTTGCTGAAGTTATCACAATTTGTTCACTGATGGAGACACAAGCATAAAACTGTTCAAAGCAACTGCAGACTTAGTTATCAAGGCAACTGTAGGAATAAGCAAAAACTACATCAACTTCATTCTAAAGTCATCTTCACACTTTAACTGCATCCTTGAAAAGTGTTGACCTTTCAAGATTTATGGTGCTTTGGCGTTTGGAGGTGGTATGCTCAGTAAAGCTTGCAAACCACTCTTATTTTGAGATAATCTGAAGTATTCCCATCAGTTTGGTGCCCAAATCCGCTATAGGCACCATGATATATTTTCTAACTTCAGCATTGACTAGAGCAATAAACAAAGTCATATATGACTAGATCCATGTACATAGACAATACGTATTGTAGTTGTAAAGCATTCATTAAAGTTTTACTGAAAAATTTTAGGAAACAAATAAAAAATGCACAGCGTATAAGTAAACTAAAGATATTGACCTCATTGATTGGCAGACCCACTAGATGACCGATAAAGGGGGTGTGGTTTCCACCACTCACTCATCACTTGCCGAACTGCTTACTCCTACAATTAGAGTTGTGGGGAGGCTGGAGCTGACACTGGGTTAAAGTGGGGTACCATCCTAAACAGCTCGCCAGACCATCACAGGGCAACACACACACACACACAACCATTCACTCACGTCCACACCTAGTGGCAATCTGGTACAGCCAATTCGCTTATTAATGGGCAAGATATTAGATGGTGGGAGGAAACCGGAGTACCCAGAGAAAACCCATGTAAGCACGAGGAGAATGTAAGCCCATGTAAGCACAGGACTTTGTTGCTGTGAGTCGAACATGCTAACCATTATGCATTATACGTGAAAACGATTAACATCTGTGTAGTTTTATCCTTTCCATGAAGACATTTGTAAATAAAAAGTCATAATTTTTCTGACAATCCCAAGTGGCGTTTTTGACACAAAGCATAAATCATCCATCCTCATCCTGACTGTAGTGTACAATACCCAACTTAATAATGTAGGTTACGATAAATTATACAGTAGTTATGACAAACGATATATACTGTATACCATTTACAAAAGTAATTTCACTGTCTATTTAAATGTGTAGATTTTTATGTTACATAAATTTCTTCCAAATCTGAAATTTATAGGACCATTTACAAAGACCAAACCAAAGCCAGGATTGCCTTTCATGTACAAACACAAACAGTAAACTGTTGTCAGTGTACAATGCTGTGCATTGGCAATGTGATGATCCTAGTTGTAAAACAGCAATAAATCACTATTATGCCAGGCGGTACTCAACCCGAACTGCACTCCTGGTCACATGATATTGCTTCAAAGATGTTGTTCATCATTTAGTGTAAATACACATAACTAGGTAGCTAACCAGATCTTACTGCATTATACTAATAACCAACCCCAGAGCCTGGAGAAAAATTCTTCCAGGCAACCAAGAAAATATGACCTGGCACTGGTACCTCCACTTTCACTTGCCAGTGAATGAGCTAATTATTGATTTATTTTTACACTCTCAGATATAGCACTAAAGTATGCAAAAGTAGATGAACCGACACACTCCCCTCACTCAGCCTTCAACAAATATACACCACATGTGTTTTAAATATTTCTAAGTAACAGAGCTTCTCTTACCTTGGCATACTCGATCTTGAGCGTGCAGCATCCTGAATATATATCGGCACCATTGAGAGAGGCTTTGGCCCGCTGTGCACTCTGGACTGAATCAAATGTAGGAAATATTAAGGAAAAAAAAAAAAAAAAAGTACATTCTAGCAATTACACAACCACTGGTCATCAAAGCTTCACATGGCAAGGTCATTCATAGCTGTGATGGAGATTATCTGGGGAACACTGGGCATGACACAGAGACACTTGGGATGAAGCACATCTGCATGACGTAGCCAGCACATGCTACCCTGTGAAGGTGAAACTAGAGACAGAAACCCAGAATTTGGAGTATTGGGCAGATACCCTTATCCAGAGCAACTGACATTATTATCTCATTCATACACTAAAGCAGTTGAAAGTTAAGAATCTAGCTTAAGAGGCCAACAGTGGCGACTCAATTGGACTGGGTCTTCTACTGACCCAATACGAATATAGCCAATTACTCACATGTGAGCAAATTCTTCAGTACCATGCTCTTGATACGTAACCTAAAGCAGTAAAGGATATTCTACCATGGCCTGGACACCATTTTTCCTAAAAATGACAATTCTTTGAACTGGACCACAATTGTTGCAGATGGTATACAGCACGTCCTGCAGGATAAAGAAAAAAAGAAAAAAAAAACATTAAGGATGCATATCTGTAGTTTGTACATGTATATGTAATCACAACCATGACAGTTTACTCAGTAATTCTAAATACTAATAATCAGTAATGTCTAGGCGTTGTAGAGTGCTTGAGAGCAGTACCGTAGTGATGGGATAAATGGGGTTCATGATTGTGAATAACAAAACATTATTAACACTGCGGGAGTCGTCGGAATCTCCGGGCCGGGATATCTTCTGACTGGTGGAGTAATTTACATAAGCAGGACTTCCAGCGATGTAGACCTGGTTGTCGGTAGCATACGTTACAGCATTGCAAGAGCCGCTCATGTCTTCGTATTCAACTAAGGCCTGGCGCTTTTTGGGCATCAGCACCACATAACTGTAGAAAGAGGAAAGACCACATGTATCACCATTAATAAATTTTTTCCAAAAGCAATTTAGGCATTTTTCAAATTTAATTTTCAAAATTAGCAACCAAGTAGTCTCTGACAAAGGAGGGTGAATGGATGGATTTGGGGGAAATTTGGACAATTGAGTCCATCTAAGTTCTAGAAACACACCCAACAACAGAAGAAAAAAACCCCCAAGTGGCATATTACCTGATGGTTCCAAATTCCTGCAGGGCTTCAACAATGTCTGCTTCCAAAACTCCATCCACCAACCCTCTTATGTGAACCACGAGGGAGGGAAGAGGCTTGTGAGGGTCTTCATAGCCCTCCTGTAATACACAATGGGTCACATTACACATTGACGCATTACAGTTTACAAGGAGACATTTTAAACATATGATTCACTACAAATGTAATCTGTAATCCAAAACGTAATCTATTACTCCAGAAACCAATAATACAGCTATAATCTAAAGCAACCTTGGGATTGGTAAAGGTGTGATGGAACTTTTATAAGCAAAACTTCTGATACTCTACTGTTTTTTTTCCTTTATTATATTTTGCTGCCCTAAAAGTATTTGTACAGTATGGGTTAAAGCAGCCAAACATGGCAGTTAGGATCCTATACCCACCCACTACTCAAGCTAAACAAATTACCAGCATCAGTCACATAAAGGCCAATAATAAGCCAAAACACTTTTTGGGCTGCAACTCAAAACATTTGGAGTAAATTTGGATTTATTCCTGGATTCCTTGGCTCCAATTGTTTTTTTAAATAATGCATGAAAATAAAAACATGAAAAGGTTGTTATAACATTCTCAATCAAACATCAACTGGACCAAAACAGGTAACGATGGATAAAAAAAAAGTGTGTGTGTAAAAATATGTTATTACATTAACGCAAGTCACAGTTCCATTTAGCATCACTAAATACTGTGTGGTAACATGAAACAGACAATTCTGACTATGAATCAAAAATAGTCTCTGCAGTCAAACTACTGTTTAGGGCACTGAGAATAATGGCACTGACCAGAACCACTGATCTTCCTAATTTAAGAACAATAAGCTAAAGCATGATACCTGGTATGTTAGCATTCAGTATGAGTGTACTTTTAAATCGGTATGCTTAAAGCTGCGTGCAAAGTTCATTAGGCTGTATAAAAAAAATTCTTGGTTTCCCATCAGAACCTTCTGAAAACTTAAATGCGGCACACTGGGTTTTTTGTTTTTTTTTTAAATAGAGAAATGAGTTGACTGTCGAAGCACACCAGCTTTTAAAGCTAAATGTAGGTAAAGTGACTAAAGCTACACGATACACCCTAGATGAGCAGGTACTTTAACATGTACATTTAACATGTATTAAACTCTGAACAACAGTCTACAGAACAGCAGCTGTGCAGTTCCAATAAAACCTCTAGAAAATGGAACATTTCAAACAGAACTAAACCAAACCTCTAACACAGAATCTTATTCTGTGTCATTTCTATGTTGTCTGAGACGGGTTTTTTTTTTTTTTTTTTTTGAGGTTTTGAGCGTGGTTTTACAAAAAATTAAAAATAACTGATGCGGTGCAAATTTCCGAGTGCTGGCGCTGATAAGAAACCAGCACTTTTTTATCCAGCCTTGTGTGTGTTAACTAACGAACCATGCTGTGAATTGGGGCTTGTCCACATTTGTGTTACAGCTTGGTTCTGACAATTATCTCAAATGTTCGATTAAATGGACAAATCTGGAGACATAAAACCAGTATGCAGTAGGGATGTGAATCGAACAGCAACTCACGATTAAATTCGATTCCGATTCTTGTGGTGACAAATCAATTCAGAATCGATTCTTGATTCAAACCGATGTTTGATTCATAACCATTACAAACAAAGGGAGCCAATTTTACGAATAACTACATTCTTCTATATGCTAGGAATAACTCTTCTATGAGAAACAAAGAAATTATATTACTAGACAGCTGGTTTTGTAGATGTATTGATCCGCTTTGCTGGTTCAAAGTTGGTTGGGAGTTTAGTGAAGTGATGGAGTGTGTGTTGGTCAGGAGTTGGTCGTGCTGCTGCTCCGGTTCTTTTAGCTCGGGGTCATGGTGTAAGATGTGAGCTCAGGGATTTGAAGTGTTCCCGAAATACTTGACTTTTATTTTGCACATTTTTCCACACAGCTTGTCGTGTCAACCTCGATTCAGACCGGCACCCCTAGTATGCATTATTACTTTTATATTATTTGGACATAATCCTCCTGCACGTTACCTTACAGCCTGTTATTTATAATGATTTATCTGATTTCTGATCAGAAGAGTGATGTAACCAGTCGCTATGCTTACTGCTGATTTATAAACTGTGTGTTTTGTGTAAGGTTGAAAATATGTTGAGAATTAAAAGGAATAAACTGGAAATCTAAGTAAGGGAGTCCATGGGAGCTAATTGGCCGAGCTCTCACTGGAGGGAGGGATGGCATACGCTCACTTCCCTGTCACTCACAGCGATCACCAGCCAATCATGGACGTCTCATCCGTACGAGGGGGCGGATAGCGCTTTTCCTCCAAGTGGGTTAGGCCGCCCCCAAATACGCATGCGCAGCAGTTCGAAAAGAAACGGGCGGTAGCATCACATGTCACGGAGGGGGCGTGTGCTTGCTCGCACCCCTCCCTGGTTGGTGGTGGTCGTGTGATAGGGAAGGCAAAAGTTGATGGGTGGGAATTGGAAACGACTAAATTAGGAAGAAAATGGGGGGAAAAAAACTAAAATAATGTGTCTACACTGCAGCTCAGAATGTTCACCTGCCGTCAATTTGTGTGGCAATGCACACCATGACGGAATAGTTCACATTTCTATCTATGCAGAAAACACAATACTGTTTTCATCTGATCAGTGTAGTGTGTCAATACAATAAACAATATATTGACATACTGAGCACCGAGCAGACGAAAACAGGATTTTTATCATTTAATCCCCTTGTATATTTACCACCCCCAAATATTTCTGAGGGAAACAAGATATCATGGATATACAATCAATTAACATAGAAATTTCCATTCCCATTTCCAGCTCAAAATGTTTTCCAAATGTCAATTTAAAAATTTTTAATTTTAATTTGGATGTGGTTGTATTAAAACCACTTATGCTGCTGAAGAGACTGAACCACTTCTAACACCATTATTGTCTGGAACTTCTTCGAGACTGCGGGGACCCTCAAAGAGCATACGTACAAGAAGCAAACAGTAACCAGCAAATTGTTCCGCTGCTGAGCAACAAGTGAATCGTTCTGCGACACAAAGTGAATTGCTTAGCGAAGCGTTCATGGTCAGCACTGTTTGCCTAGGTAACCATCTCATGTTTCCTGCTTCCAACTGAAACCGTCAGCAATATCAATCCTGTTCCCTAAAGGAAATGGAGATCTGTGAGCAGTATGTAGCTAGTTCACTAATAATCATTATAACTTATTATAATCATAATTTATCATCATTAGCTCATATTATTTTACTTGTATTATGAAATATCATAAATAGCTCATCATCACATGCCAAGTATGGAACAAAAACTCTTGTACATCATGCACCGGAAAGAGTAGCATGTACAGTCTAACCCGAAATTATTCATACCCCTGGCAAACTTTGACTTAAAGTTACTTTTATTCAACCAGCAAGCTTTTTGTGGAAAAATATATTACTCAGCTTTTATTTACATTTGAACAAAAAGTGGCATTTCCAAAAAATTACTCATACCCTTTGCAAACTGTCGCACTCTAATAGAAAATCCAAGTTCTATACCCTTCCAAATAGTCCAAGCTGGTCTAAAGCATCCTAATTACCCTGATTCATTAGGGAACAGCTGTTTTAATCAACTCAACAAATGAAAAACAGCAGCTCTCTGCAGTCATGGCTAAGACAAAGGAGCTCACTGAAAACCTGTGGCTGCGCATTGTGGCTGCTCTCAAATCAGGAAAGGGCTTTAACTCCATATCTAAATGTTTTCATTCATACAACGTTCCAGTGGCTACAGTGCAAAGTATTATTAAGAAATACAATACGTTCCGCATTGTGGAAGATCTTAGAGGACGTGGTCGGAAGCCAAAAGTGACACCTGTGCTGGCCAGGAGGAGATTGAGAGGGGTGAAAAACAATCCAAGGATCACCACCAAGGCTCTGCTGGTGGAAACGTTTTAAGGCAGACAGTCCAACGGACACCACACACTGCTGGGTTCCACAGACGCAAACCAAGGAAGACGCCACTTCTCCAGATAAAGAACACAAAAAAAAGAGCAATCCATCACGATTCTCAACATCAGGCAGTCTGCAGAGAAACTTGGCCATGGGCACCAGTGGACATTTCAGCACGACAGCAACCCAAAACACACAGCAAAAGTGGTGAAGCGTACAAAAACATTAACACTTCGCAGTGGCTCAGCCAGAGTCCTGACTTGAATCCAATTAAGAATCTGTGGAGGGAGCTAAAGTTCAGGGTGATGACAACGAGACCCCCCAACCTGAAAGAGTGTGAGCTCAAAGTGGAGTACCATTACCAGTGGAGACATGCAAGAAGCTGGTCAGCAAGAGTTTTATTGCTGTAATAGCCAATAAAGGGTATTCTATTGATGTGAAGGGTTTGAGGAATTTTGGACATGCCACTTTTTTGTTCAAATGTAAAACAAAACTGAGAACTTGCTGGTTGAATAAAAGTAACTTTAAGTCAAAATTTGCCAGGGGTATGAATAATTTTGGAATTGACTGTATATAAACAGGCAAATGTAATTGTTGACCCAAGCATCGCGTTTCCCATTATTATCCTTGTAAAATTTTATGGGTGGACAGCACCGGATATTTAGAGACGGCATTAATGAGCTACGCATGTATGTTGATGCACGCAGGAACCCGTCATTTTTTACAGAAAATATTTTGGCAAATTCCGTGTCTGGATCCGCCAACCAACACTATCTTTAGGCTCTGATTACTAGTTGCTTAAATCGCAAGTTTAACGCCGCACTTTGCGATGCTAGGAAAAATTTCAGTCGTCACTCATTTTTCAGACTTTCAATGACTTTACACAGTTGCCTGTTGCTCATCGCTTCCTGTGTGCGCATCCCCTGATTTCCAAATTATAGCTGTTTTTTAGCCAGAACTATTTCCAGTGTTCCCGTAGAACGCAGATGCCAAACTCAATTCCCGTGTGCCAAATCCAGACCGTCAACTCATTCCGCGCCCCACAAGAATGTCAAGAATATGATTATCATACATTCTTTGCATCAACCTTAACCATGAAACATAATTCATCATCCATCCACCACATTGTAGCTAGTCAAGCACTGTCAAAGGAAAGTCAGTGAAGGAAAAGTGGGCAAATACATAAACTAATCACTCCGCCATGAAGATTTCCTGGTTGTCTTTTTTCAACAGATGTTTAAAGATTACTCGGCCCTCGATGACCTATAAATTGTGGCCCTGAGTGAAAATGATTTTGAGATTTCTGTCGAAGATGATTAATCACCGCTTTTAGATAAATTATAATCAAGAATTGAGCAGTGCTGTGGTATACAAAGAACTAATATATAATCCTAAAAGCTTATAAACCATCTCAAATTCACTTTCATTTGGCTGTTGTTTAACCCCTTTCATTTCAGTCATGCAAAGTAACAACCTGGAACCCAAACAGCTTCCTGATCCATATTCTTCCTTGAAAGAGTGGTTCCTTTACACCACACACCCTTTAGGACACATTTCCTGTCCTGCCCTATATTGATTCAACTGATCAAGCTATTTAACAACCTTTCCTGGGTTTCAATGGACGTGTCAGAACATCTAGAGAACCACTAAAATGGCCAGAGCACTGGGTTCTCCAGGGGCAGGACTGTAA
>JAOUQZ010000022.1:10501764-10513211 GCA_028564935.1 Neosilurus hyrtlii
ATATATATATATATATATATAGAGAGAGAGAGAGAGAGAGAGAGAGAGAGAGAGAGAGAGAGAGAGAGAGAGAGAGACTGGCAGCATGCTGGCGTAGTTATTAGTTCTTTCGCCTTATAACAAGAAGATCCTAGTTTAGAGCCCAGTGAGAGTATTTCTGTGTTGTGTTGGCATATTCTCATGAATGCGTGGGTTTTCTCTGGGTTCCCCAGTTTCCTCCCACAGTCCAGAGACATGCACATTAGGCTAATTGAATATTCTGGATTGCATATAGGTATGAATGTCAGTGTGAATGGTTGTTGCAGTGCAATGTTTTTTTAAGCTACTCAGGGAGTCAGATGGGATTAGCTCCAATCTACCCATGACCCTAATAAAAAATATGATATAATGTGATGAGATGAGATTACTGGTAAAACCACACTGTTATAATATATGTAAATGATTATGAAAATGATTTTTAAAAAATTGCTTCTGTTGTTTTTTTTCTCAGATCTCCAAAATGTTGGTGGTGAATCCGGAGCAACGTTACACAGCCATCGATGCCTTAAATCACCCATTCTTTCAGCAGTATGCGGTTGAGGAGGTGCGACATTTCAGCCCATACAGGAAGTTTAAAGTAAGTAAATTTAAATTAAGTAAATTTAAACAAGTTTTAAAAAAGCAAGTTTGGTGCATGAACAGAGGGCATTGATTGACGATTGTGACTCATTTAGGATTATCTGGACTTAGGGTTTACCTTATAAGAACACATGTTAAATTTATGATTGAACTCAGGATATTTCAAGATTTTACATGATCAAAGTATAAAAAAGAAATTTGAAAATGTCTTATTTTGAAGGTATAGAAAACACTTTGCTGCAAAAAGCTAGCCAACAAAATATATTCTCATAGAAGCAAATACATTTTTGGGATAGTTAGGGTTAGCTTAGTTGGTGTGTCAGAATAATTCCACTAGTGTTCTTATGTATTTAATAATTTTTAATGACTTTATATAATTAGTATATAATTTTACCAGGATAATGTACTTTAGAATATATGTATTGTACATAAATAACATAATGTATGGATGTTGTCACAAAATATTAATTAAAAATTATCATGCAGTCAAAATTATATTTTTAAATTTATAATTTAAAGGAAAAAAAAACAGTCCACATTTACATGTTCTTAAAAATAAAAATTAAATTAAAATTTGGCGGTATGGTGGCGTAGTGGTTAGCACATCAGCCTCATATCAAGAAGGTCCTGGGTTCAAGTCTCGTACTTGGACGCTTTTGTGTAGAGTAAGCATGTTCTCTCTACGCTTGCTTTGGTTTTCCTAGGGCACTCTGGTTTCCTCCCACAGTCCAAAGACATACACATTAGGCTAATTGGCTGCTCCAACTTGCCTCTAGGTGTGAGTGTGAATTATGTGTGTGTGTGTGTGTGTGTGTGTGTGTGTGTGTGTGTGTGTGTGTGTTGGCCATGGGACGCTCTAACGAGCTGTTCAGGGTGTACCCCGCCTTTGCCCAGTATTGACTAAAACCCCAGTAGGATTAAGATAAAAATAATCATTAATTACACTGTGACATAACAAGCACAGTGCTGGCTATTCAGACTCAAAACAAAACAGAGGTGTTAACATGATTCTAACTGGTTAATCCTGTTAGGGTCATGGTGAGGCTGGTGCGTATCTCAGACAACACTGGGGATAAGCGGGGTACACCCTTAACAGTGTGCCAGACCATTGCAAGGCCAACACAGGTGCCCAGGGGCAGGAATGTTTTTAGACTTGGAAGAAATAGAGTACCCAGAAGAAAAGATTGTTATTAACCTGATTATCATGAGCTTTTCACACGAAATATAAAATGACTATGCAAAGGAACCTGGTAAACTGATTTAAGAAATATGTACTGTAAGTATCATAAAAGTCAGAAAGAACAGGTATTTTAATTTCTAATGCTTCTACCTATGGTATAAATATACTGTATATAAAAAAATCCAATTATTTTACACTTCTGTTTCCAGGTCATCTGTATGACTGTTCTTGCCTCAGTACGCATTTACTGCAACTATCGTCGTGTCAAACCTGTCACCAAGGACGTGATCAGGAGTGACCCCTATGCAGTAAAACCAATTCGCAAACTTATCGATGCCTGTGCATTCAAGATCTATGGACACTGGGTGAAGAAGGGCCAGACACAGAACAGAGCGGCCCTATTCGAGAACAACCCAAAGGCCATTTTACTTTCTATAGCAGCCGAGGCTGAACATTCATCACTGCGAACATGGTAGATGGAAAGACGACAGCGGAACGCAGGAAACTAAGAAACTGTCTTAATAGGAAGTGTTGCAAAACTTTAGTTTTCTTTTCTAGAATGTGTTGCAGCCATATAATCATATTTTACTTACTATGCTAAATGTGCAAATATTTTTTTTTATAATTTATTTGAAACTAAGGGAAATAACTCAAAGTTAAACTGTAAAAGAAATATGCTCTAAAATGCTGAATGTTGTCTGACATTATGGGGGTGAAAATGTTTGTATATCTCCAGGTGTTCAGCAATAGATGCATGTTAAAAACTTATTAATAAGATTTCACATACTCCACATATGTACAGTGTAGCCAGAAATGGGTGTTTTAATTAAATACATAAACTTGTTGAATGCATGCCAGAATTTAAGCAGCATGAAACTGATATGCCCCTCTTAAAATGCAAAGGAGACTGAGATTCACCTGAATACCTTCTTGTGCAGGTGAATATGGATGCACGTACAGTATAAGCAGTACAGCACATCACTGCACAGGGGTTGGTATGTCTCACAGGTATTCTGAAAGGAGAAAAATATACATGCACACACACCCCATTCAACAGTTCCCCCAAGAAATACCCTGTCATTTTGATAGTAATCACCTCATCAAGTAGCTTGGAACCCTACATTCTCTGGTGCTAAGCCAGATGGCACAGTGGTGGCCTTATGATAACCCAGTTAGCTGAACTTGGTGGGGCAGCAGGGTCAACCCCTGACCTTCGGATCAGTAAGCCAGCACCCTACCACCGGGCCACTACTGGCCTATATCAAACATATTATTACTATAATAATAATAATAATAATAATAATAATAATAATAATAAGTATTATTATTATTATTACTGCGATGGCCTGGCAAGCTGTCCAGGGTGTACTCTGCCCTCGCCCAGAGTCGGCTGAGATGGGCGCCAGCCTCCCCGCGACCCTAATTAGGAATAAGTGGTTCAGAAAATGGTATGACATTATTATTATTAATATTATTATTATTACAATAACAAGTTACGTCATTGACTTTCAAGGCACATTGAACTTTCATAGGCTAGAACAAGTCATCTGGTCAATGTAGTGCTATGTGATTGGCTGCAAGGGCTCCTGTCGCCTGTCTGTCAAAAGGAAGTCCCGCCCTGAACCTTTATAACCGCCTTCATCCCGCAAACAAATCCTTTTTTAAACCAATGAATATTAATTTGCGAATCCATTCCATCCGAGGTCAATTCCCAAGATTTAGTTCAGGGCTTATAACTGACAACGAAGACACAAGTACTTTAGTAACTCATTTAAGCCACGCCCCCTCCCCCGCTAGATTGTCTAGAGCTGCTTCTGTCCTTTTGCCAAAATTAAAGGACGTTAATAATTAACCGGACACACAGCTGGTACCTGAAACAAATCGGGAGATAAATAAATGGACACGTCGAAATAACACCAGCTCATAATAATAATAATAAATACAATCTTTTATTAATTAGGAATCGATTTGTCGAGGCCTATATTCGATCAATGTCCAAACAAACAAACAAAAAAAACCCTGTTATGCACATATTTTCAATCTTATGTTATTTTTTTCTTAACACCAATAATCTACTGTTAAGGACAATCTAAACAAATTTCTTTCTTTCTTTCCAAATGAAAATAGCTACAATTTACAAACAAACATGGCAGTACATCATTCAATTCTTCTTCTTCAAAAAAAAGCCACATTAAAAGGAACAGGGAGTAAACAACATCCTGCAGTTTCTTGCTGCTATGACAACCAAATTTCCCTCATGGGGATTAATAAAATCATCTATCCATCCATGCAGTGCAAAACCTTGAACCCCTTCATTTGTTCATTGAAATGGGCAATGAATTAAAACTAACATACATAATAAATAAACCTACAACAAAAAAAGAGAGAGAGAGGCATAGAATAGTTAAAAAATAAAATAATTTAAAAATAATGTAATAATAAATGAATAAATCATTAAAATAACAACAACAATAATCGTAATAACAATGGACGTGATTTTATTGGCTGGCGTGCATATGGGACGTCTAAGAAAGGGCGGAGCCTTTGTAGCACAAGCCCCGCCCTCTGATTCAGTGTGGAGAAGCTGTGTGTGTGTTGGCGGCGGTGGCGGGTTTCCTGAGGTCTCCTCAGCCGAGGACGTTAGCACAGACTCTGGATTTGTTCGTCGCAGTGTACCGGAACTTTTAGAGAATATCGCAGTGTGCACAAACAGAGCGTTAAGGTAAGGAAACACAGTCATGCGGGCCTCTTCAGGAGAGTTTTAAATTTACCTCAGGGTTTTGATTTGAATGGCGGGTTATCTAACCTACCGGAGGCCGCCGTGTGAGGCTGACGCAACAACCTGAGGAGCACCGAATGTTTATATTACTGTGATTCATGATGGAATCAAGGCTGAGGTGCACATGTGAGATTCTTGGTAGTAGTTCATAGTTTAATGGGGTTATTATACAAAATCAGTCATCATTAGCACCGAACAGCTAATCAGTGCGGTTCAGGTGTTATCAGCTCGATCAATAAAACAAACAAACAAACAAACCCTGATGTTTTCTTTACTTTGTAAGACCTGGTGCACGATGACGTCGCTAGCACAGACCCAGGAGATGTTCCGGCTGGCTGAGGCGGTGTGCTTCGATGTGGACAGCACTGTAATCCGAGAGGAGGGCATCGATGAGCTCGCCAAGTTCTGTGGTGTTGGAGATGCTGTCACTGAAATGTGAGTGTCTCCTGCAGTTAAAACCTTCACACAGAGGGGAAAAAACCCCAACCAGACATCAGTAATAGTATGATCCTCCATCCAACAGATATTACTTTGTAATCTTACTTTCTAGGCTTCCTCTAGCATGCTGACTTTTCATTCATGTATTTTCTGAACCACTTAATCCTAATCAGGGTCTCAGCTGACTCAGGGCGAGGGAACAGTACACCCTGAACAGCTCGCCATGCCATCGCAGGGCAGAATCGCGCTGACGGCAACCCAAAGGCCTGCTCTTTACATACGACAGCAATGGTTCTTTCACATGCCTCTCACCACAGACAGTGAACGACGTGGCCGGCCTTTGATAACCCAGTTAGCTTCACTGGGGGGAAAGCAGTGACAGCTCGGTGATAGTGAGGCTTGAACCGTCTGACCCTCTGATCAGCAAGCCAGCACCCTACCACCGGACCACCACTGCACCGTCAGTGTGGTTTATAGTTCTATAAATCCTCTAGAGACACGAAAGACCTCTTAGCCACATTTTTCACAAATTGAAAGAAAAATTTTTTTTGAGCAGCACAATCGTACATGATGGTGCATTTTTAATGCAGTTAACATTATTTTCTTGCAGGTAGCTGGTAGATGTGTAATGCAGGTCTGAAATGTAATAAGGCAAACGCTTTATATTTTGCCATGACTGTTTATTTTTGTTGCTGATGAACTGCACAGTAGGCATTAAATCAAAGTCTGTTTCATGCCCTCACCGTACACAAGTGATAACATCAGCACATTTGTACACACATTACTCAGTCAGTTAGCCAATAGGACCGTGGCAAAGGTCTAACGGAAGCCTAGACATTATATATAGATTTCATTGATGCTCTAATTTCTGGGAGGCTGGAGTCTGTCTCCGCCAACACTAGGCAAATAAGGCAAGTTACACCCTGAACTGCTCTCCAGACCATTGCAAGGCCAACACACACCCAACCGTTCACACTCACATCTAGGGACAATGTTTGGGCATGTTTTTGGAAACGTGGGAGGAAACTGGAGTACTCAGAGGAAACCCACGCAAGCACATTGTGAACGTGCACACTCCACAAAGAAACGCTCGAGCCCAAGACTCCAACCCAGGACCTTCTTGCTGTTAGGCGAACGTGCTAACCAAAACACCACGGTGCCTCCCATGCTTATCTGAAATTAACTGGAAGTTTGGAGTAATTTATGCAAGTTGTGTAATGCATCCAAAATTTCTTTGACAATTTTTTTTAAAATGCCATTTTGGATCTGCAAGAATGTCATGGGTTCAAGCCCTTGGCTTGGACATTTTCTGTGTGGAGTTCCCTGTGCTTGTATAGGTTTCCTCAAAGTACTCCGGTTATCTCCCATAGTCCAAAGACATGCACTTTAGGCTAAATGTCTGTTCCAGATTGCCCCTAGGTGTGAGTACGAATGGTTGTGTGTCTGTGTTGGCCCTGTGATGGTCTGGCGAACCTTTCAGGGTCTACCCCGACTTTTCCCGGTGTCGGCTGAGATAGGCTCCAGCCTCCCTGCGACCCTTGTAGGAGTGAACGGTCCAGCAAGTGAGTAAGATCAAATATATTTCCATGTAGTCCTTGGGTTCAAATGCAAAAGTGTGGCTCCAGCAGTTCTGCTGAAGTGTACCAGATTCTAGAAACAATGATCTGTGCATGTGATGGGGGATGTGGCCTCCATAAACCTACAGTAAGTTGTGTCCATGTGATTTCCAATGTATACGCACTCTAGAAATTCAGCTTAATTTAGAATTTTTTTCCTGTTCATTTCCATGAAACACTTTCTACTTGGAAGATTCCCAGAATTTTGAATCCTTGGCAAGATGAAAAATTCATGATCCATTATTTAGATCACCACATGTATGCATGCATGTTATGTTCAGGCCGCGTAGTCAGATACACGTGCGGCTGTTGATAAGATAAATTCTGTTCCCAGGACCCGCAAGGCCATGGGAGGATCAGTAACCTTTAAAACAGCTCTGACGGAGCGCCTGTCTATTATCAAGTGTTCACGGGAGCAAGTTAACAAACTGATAACGGACCATCCTCCTCAGCTGACTCCAGGTATTAAGTAAGTTGGTGTTGTTTTCAGCTTCCTAACCTGGACACCTTGGTGGACAAATATGGAAGCCGTCTTCTGCCGGGATTCCACATAAAGCATTTTTTTTTTCAGCTGAACACATTTATCAGCGTACGCTGAGGTGTAAATATTGTATGTGCAGGGAACTGGTGGAGAGGTTACATCAGCGCAGCGTGAAAGTCTTCCTCATTTCTGGAGGGTTTCGCTGCATTGTGGAGCACGTCGCCACTCAGCTTGGTATTCCTCTTGACCACGTCTATGCCAACCGCTTGAAATTTTACTTCAATGGTAAGAAAATCAGAGCTTTGGTAGGATTACTGATTATAGTCTGTCTAATGACATCACGTCAGTCTTGGGATGAGAAAATATTCAACACGACTGGAGTTTTGTGGTCAGAAACCTACACTAATACAAAGAGGAGAGGACGAGTAACATGCTGTGAAAGGAATAATATAGTGTCTGTACAGACTGTACACCTCTGAGGTAGGTGTGGCCAAGAGACCAGTCAGTACAGTGTTTAATCCTGAACAATGCTGATGTGCCTGACAGTAATACTACACTACCATATCCATGTTACTGTGGTGCAGAAACTGGTTCACCACCTGATACACATAATGTCTGCACAGAAGTAGTCCTAAGATGGTCGCTTTCAGCTGATGAACAGTGTAATCTTGCCTAATGGTAATTATATTTAGTAGGTGTACCTGATAAAGTGGACCTTTTTACTATAAATATTACATTGTAAATCGCACAGACCTGGACTTGGACCTATGCTGATACACACATTGTTCTATGGTAAGCTTTTCCCAAGGAGCAGTGGTATTTCTGATTTGAAAATGGGGTTGAATACAAAAGCGCCAATTCATTTATCACCTGGAAAAGCACTCCGAGAGCGCAGACCTCCGCCAAGGCCGCAAAAAATCTTCAACATTTCCTTCAATCCTTATTATTATCTATATCACTGCCAAACTCTAATCAATCTAATTGTTCCTTGTATCATTTCCCAGCTGTCCTAAAAATGTCATCAAAATTGGCGAAGAACATTTGAGTGATGTTGCTAACAGACAGACAAACAAATAAACAAACTACTGCCAGAGAAAACATAACCTCCTTGGCGTAGGTAATAATAAGTTCATAGCCCTCGTGGTTTAATATAATATTACTCACAGTAAAAGCTACTTTGGAGAATAACCACCAGGGGGTGGAGAAAAACAAATTATTCTTTTTTTAATTCCCTGCATCTGGATAATAATCTGGATCTTTGCCAAAATGTAATCAATTGTTCCTTTTATCATTTCTGACTAATCCTGCAAATTTCATCAAAATCCGTTCATAACTTTTTGAGTAGTCTTGCTAACAGACAGACAAACAAACCAACGCCATTGAAAACTTAACCTCCTTGGCGGAGGTAATTGTGTGCCACCTTGTGTTTTTGTCTATCACATAAAATCCCAATAAAACTAATTTTATGTTTGCGGTTGTATCATAAAATGTGGGAAAGTTCAAGCGGTATGAATACTTTTACAAGCCTCTGCACCGGGACAGCAGATACAAGACTCGAAATCCAAGTCAAAGTTGCCGCCAGACTGCGCCTGGCGCAAGTGCCGAAATCAACCAGGACACGGTTAGATTCCCATTAGTACATTTACTGATCGAGACAAACTCCTTTTAATTCCTGCACAACATGAAAAGTCGGCATTTCAATGCCTTTCCAACACATAAATCGCAACAGGAAGTGTTTGTGTTCAGCACGAGAGTTCGGCGAGACTTCCCTATTGCCATGACACACAGTTAAAGCACGTGGTTCTGTCACTGTCAGTATGAAGCGGGCAATCTGGTGATGAAAAAAGCAGAAAAGGCAGTGATGCGGGACAGAAGCTCGATGAAAAGTTTTGATGATAAAGAAGCTGAATATTAGCAAGGATATAACAATGAAGGTACGGCGCACCTATTTCGTTATGATGCAGGTAACTTTTGCTGGCAGCTTGCATCATGCGCAGGCTATTTTTTCAAAGAGTTTCAAGCTCTGTAGTAGTTACATAAATACTTTTCTAAATACTTTTAAATCCTACTAGTTATCTACAGGGGGCGCATACATGTGTTGTGTGTTCTACTCATTTTGCTGCTGTTGTGATTACAATTATTATGATGATGTTTTTAGGGGAGTATGCAGGGTTTGATGAGACTCAGCCCACAGCGGAATCAGGAGGCAAAGGCAAAGTGATAAGTCTACTGAAGGAGAAGTATGGTTTCAAAGAAATAGTAATGATTGGAGATGGCGCAACTGACCTTGAAGCCTGCCCACCTGCTGTAAGTGCACACCAGACCATAGATCTGTGACATTCTTATAATTACAGAGTAATCTGATGTGTCTTCAGAATTCCATGGGCTTGAAATATTTGTGTGAAATACGCTTTAAAATTTCATTTATTTTATGTCTGGCGATTCGAAATTGACGATAGATGTCAGCTGATATTACTACCCAGTAGTAAACTATAGTGGAGAGCGCACCGCACATTCTAGTTAATGAACAAATACTTATGATAAATAAAAATGGTTTGGATTCCCTTTCGAAATACACCAAGAAACGCACCTAAGAGTGGAGCTCCATACTTGTACAAATGCCGTAAAGCTATGAGCTCGATTTTGCCGCGTCTGTGCCCACACAGGCAGCCCAATACTTGGAGAAAAAAGAAGAAGAAAAAACCCTTATTTTCTTGTCATGCAAGAGAAATTTAGCTCTGCATTTAATCTGTCTAAATTCCAAACACACAGGAGCAGTGGGTAGCTACACCGCAGCACCCAGAGAGCAGTTGGGGTTTCGGTACCTTGCTCAAGGGCACTTCAGCCATGAAGTTGGAGGAAGGGAAGGTGCCCCTCCACCACCACACAGTTTTCTTGCCGGTCTGGGAATTCAGTCCCAAACCCGCTTCTCTAATCTTTAGGCCACGGATGCCCCAATACATCACACATGCCGCAGTTGCACTTCGCAGCTTATTCTCTTACTTTACACATGCATGTTTCTGTAAACTTATCCGTGCAAACATTTTGGAGCTCCAGTTTTAGGCAGTGCCCAAATATTTATATTATAATTTCTATAAAATCCATTACGTACCGTCATGACGTACCAACTGTAATTTCAGCTAAACTGTTTCAAAAGTTCAGCCAACTGCTGATTTGATTCGAGGCTCTCGGTCTTTGGCGCCGTGCAATAGGCGACTTTATACTCGCACCTGCTTTTGTACTAACGCAAGTCACTCTTTCGGTTCATCTGGACTTTCAAATGCATATCTGTGCTCCTATAACATGTCTAAAGTAATAACGTGTACTGTATAATCTGTATTTCTTGTGTACATACGAATCCAGGTTGGACTACAGATTGAAATACTACATATTTATGGTAGTATTTAGTAAAGCCACGCAAGTGTGATTAATACTGAAAATAGCCCTCGGGTCCAGACGCTCCCGCCGAAAGGACCATTTCATAATATGCCATGTTGCATTTTGTGGTCTAGACACACACAATGTTGGCTACATTAACACATGCAAATAGCATGGACTGTGCTTCTATGTGTATATATGTTCTGTGGTAGATCCCCCTAGTTGCGGGACAGTGGTGTGTGTGTGTGTGTGTGTGTGTGTATGAGAAAGATGTTCATCATGCTATAATGACTGTGTTCTGTAATATTTCAGAGTGCTTTCATTGGATTTGGTGGGAACGTGATACGACAGCAAGTAAAAGAAAAGTCTTCTTGGTACGTGACAAGTTTCGGAGAGCTGCTAAAAGAGCTCGAGAAGATTTAGTGGTTTTTGTATACTATAGTCTCACCCTTGCCTGCTTTACGTGCCTTCGTGCTCACATTGCATTTTGCACAGTTTTACTTACTTGCACAGATTTCTAATTTTAATGTTTGGATTTTAACATTCCATCACCGTATGAAGCTCTTTAATACACTACCGTGTTTACAAGATGTGGCAGGCATGTGGTAAAATGCTAATCTCGTCAGAAACTGATCAAAGCTGTGATGTAGTTTTGATTTCTTATAGCATTTTCATGATGCTACAGCAGTTCTTAAAATTACTGTAATGTTTGTTGTTTTTTTTTTTTTTTTTTTTTTAACAATAATATATGCAATATGTGTGTCTCTAAAGGAGACTTTTTCATTTTGGTACTTTACACCTAGAGGTATTAAAACATTCTAATACACTGTAGCTGTGTCTTTGAGATTTATCATTAAAACCATACACGTGTGTGTGTGTGTATGTGTATATATATATATATATATATATAATATGTGTATATATATATATATATATATATATATATATATATGTGTG
>JAOUQZ010000022.1:10526385-10538974 GCA_028564935.1 Neosilurus hyrtlii
AAAAGGTTTTTTTTTTTTTTTTATAAAAATTTTATATATATATATATATATATATATATATATATATATATATATATATATATATATATGAATGAAAAGGCTAACCCTTTTGTAGTGGGTTCAATTAACTGTTTAGTGTACAGTGGTTCTGGCCTTAGCTAGAAATCCCCAATCATCTGACTGGTCAATTTTACAATCTGACAATCTTGGGGTTTTTCTTTTGGATCCTAATAATGGATACTGCAGAAACCACAAGATGAGACAAGATATGTGAAGCAATGTTATTTAAACAAAACAGAAGAGCATGTCCAACGTGTTGTCAGAAGGTCTATAAAAGTTGTTCATAATGAAGCACAAGGCAGGAGAAAGATGTAAATCAACAAGCAAGTTGACTTGTTTTGGTTTTCCATCATTGTGGAAAACTTTAGCAACCTATACATTATATATGGTGCAAGGCTCATTTAACAATCACCAATTAATTGACTTAAGTATTACAGTGCATCTAGAAGAAATTAGAATATATATTGAAATATTTTATGTGAAATATTTTTGAGATGGAGCAGTGGTGGCTTGATGGTTGAGGTGTTGGCTTACTAATCTGAAGGTCCGGGTTCAAGCCTATTACTGGGGTTTTAACCCTATCACTGAGTTGTCACTGCTGTCCCACCCAGTGCAGATAACTGCGTAATCAAAGGCCAGCCATGTCTCTCACTGTCTGTGATGAGAGGCAGCTAAAAGAACCATTGCTGTCGTTCAAAAAGAGTAGGCCATTGGATTGCCATCAGCATGTTTCTGTGTGAATGGTTGTCTAAGTGTTGGCCCTGTGATGGCCTTGCTAATTGTCCAGGGTGTACCCTGCCCCAATTAGGTTTAAGTGGCTGAGTGAATATTTTTGAGATTAATATCTGGTCCACCTCACAGAAAAAAGATCCCTGGCTCTGCTCTTTCTGTGTGGAGTTTACATGTTCTTACATGTTGGTTTCCTCTGGGTACTCCAGTTTCCTCCCACAGTCCAAATACATGCACATTAGGCTAATTATCTGTTCCAAAATGCCCGTTGGTGTGAGTGTGAATGTGAATGGTTATGTGTGTGTTGCCCTGCAATGGTCTGGCAAGCTGTTCAGGGTGTACCCTGCCTTCGCCTAGTGGGATTAAGCTGTTTGGCAAATGAGTGAGTGAGTATCAGGTCATCTGAATGAGTGAGAAATTGGCTTTTGCAGTGATCGGAATGGAATGATTTAAAACACAAGTACAACTCATCTCAATGGTAGAAAAGAAACAAAACTGAAGCATATCAAAGTCCTGGATTGAGAGCTCTAGGATCTGGAAAATGGCACCAGGGCCTGTTGTCCTATAAATGTAATGTGTACAGCCGATGTTATCTTTATGATTCCAAAACAATAATACAGCTGAGCTAAAGCCTTAATGTAAAAATGACTTGCAAAAGCTTCATCAAGTAATGTTGGGTCAACAAAACATATCCCCCCTCCCTTGACACGTCTATAGATGTGACCAAGAATCATTTTAGACCCCTGAAAGGAGCTGGTTTAAATTTTATTCAGATTCTCCTGCTTCCATTGTGACACTATACAAGCACTTGTGAAGACCAAAAGTAATGACATGCATAGAGATGCCAAATCAATGAGTACAGGCGCGTATATTAGGTTCATATAAGGAAGGATACATGCACCCCCTTACATAGTAAAATGTAAGAATGTATGTATGTATTTGGCACATAAAATGGATGTTCGGGAGACATGGTAGCTGGTGACATATGTGTGATGTGTTTGCTATATTTGCTGAAGAAGAGGCTTGATGTCAATTTTAAGCATGGCAGAGGTCAGGCAAGAAAAGCATGATGGCTAGCATTCTAAATAAACAGCAATGAAAGACAGAGACAAAGGAAGAGAAAGAACGAAGAAAAGCATCAAAGTGATTATTGCATCAGATTGCATCAGGGCATCATTGCGTCAGATCTCTGGTTAGAAAAATACCAAATAAATACAGTGTAGACTTTACACTTAGTGATGATGTGGTACAAATGGGCGGTGCAGTGACTTTTGGATTAAGGAGCCACGAAAATCTGAATTCACACTCCAAAAGCCAACAGACCAAACCCTATAATGGTAAGAATGCTTCAATCTACATACTGTGACAATGATATGTAACAGATAAGTTGTAGAAATATGTATTAATGAGTATTATTCATTAAAATGGGTATTAATAATACCAAAGATTTTTATATTTTCATGAGAATTTTTTCTTCAATTCTTTTTTAGAATTTGGGATTCAATAAAATAAAGCAATTAAGTAATATTTATCTATAATTATATTTGGGAAGAAAGTTGCTAACTACAGTTTAGCACAACTGCTTTAGTTTAGTTCATTTTTTTCTTAGAACAAACTTAACCTAGGTATGTATTATACATCAAGGTTATGATTATCCACTGAATGCATTAGTTATTTTATATAAATTTACCAACACAAAATTATTCAAAGTTTTTTTTTTTATTAATACTTTAAGGGCTTTTAAAGATTTAATTGGATAGTAAAAGATTGAATTGCACAATAGCCCTTTTTTTCAATTAAAAGGTTCTACATAAAGTACTTTCTCATAGGTAAACACTCTGTTATATAAGCTGCTGCATAGATCCTTTATATTAAGGGTTCATCCAGAGGGACAATCCTAGTTTTCTTAGGTTTAAATTCTTGTAGAAGATTAGATATCTGCAAATTATGTTTGATGCATCAGCTTATTTTCAAAGTATTTAAGTAACTGCAAGTGTGCTGACCAAATTTACTTATTGAGTCTTTAGAAGGTAAGATGTACAAACATAACTGAATGAGAAATGCTTAAATAAACAAACAAACAAACAAAACAAATAAATATAAATATAAATGTAATATATAAAAAAATAAGGATTGGAAAATGTATTGAAAGTAACATGTAAGTATTGAATACAATGTGTAGATGAAGAGGAAGCAAAACGAATCACTCTAATTCATTTAGCATTATTATTAGGTGTGGCATTAAATTCTATTTAAACATGTTTTATATATATAAAGAAATCCCTCCCTGAAAATGGGTTTCAGTTTGTGTGTAATTTACCATTTAAACTCTAAAAACTTGTGACCTAAAACATTATAAATTCTCACTTTATATTTTACTCAATGGAGATGATCACTCATTTGTCATCAACCGGTTGGATCTCATGTTGGGGCATGGTGTATAAATGCTTCGCACTGTTGCCTTACAGCATGAAGATCTGGGGGTTGAATCTTGGCCAAGGGCGTTTCTGTTTCTGCATGTTCTTCCCCTACTAGTGTGGCTTTGCATGGGAGTATGAGTGGTTGTTTTTGTCTGTTTTAGCCCTGCAACAGACAGGCGACCTGTACACTATGTACCCCACCACTTGCCTGAAATCAATTGGGATTGGCTCTAGGTTTCCCCACAATCCTGTTGGATAAGATCTACTATATTGGATACATCTCATAATACACACACACACACACACACACACACACACAAAAAAGTAATTATTATTATTAGTAGTAGTATTATTAGTATTATTATTACAACTCCACAATTGAAAGTTTGAAATAAACTCACACTCAACTATATTGTTTATCTTGACGCTATAAAATCAGAGCAGGCCTAATTTAACCAAAGCATTTCAGAGCTCAAAAAGAAGACAGTTATGCTTTTAGGGCTCATCTCATTTGGTGTAAATTTAAATGCAAGTTAAAATAAAATGTTTATATGACATCTTTAATTCTGACTGTTAATTAGTAGCCACAATGAATTTTTTTTCATTTTATTATAATTAAATGGGGTTGCACGGTGGCTCAGTGATTAGCACATCTGCTTCACTGCAAGAATCTCGGGCGTTTCTGTGTGGAGTTTGCATGTTCTTCCTGTGCATGCATGGGTTTCCTCCGGGTACTCTGTTTACCTCACACAGTCCAAAAGCATGCCCAGTAGGCTAATTGGAAACTAAGCAAATCACCCCTAGGTGTGGGTGTGAGAGTGAGCGTTAATGGTTGTGTGTTAGACCTGCAATGGTCTGACGAGCTGTGGTAACCACTGCATCACCTTGCCCCCTATGCTTAAATTATATTAACAATAATCTTTATGGCTGCAGGTTAACTGTTCCAGTAACATCATCCCACTATTAGAAAGAGTTTACCTCTCACCAATGTATGGTCTGGAATTTGCCATTGGCTTCATCGGCAATCTTGTGGTGGTCCTAGGCTATATTTTTTGCCTCCCTGCTTGGAAGTCCACAAATGTTTACCTGTTTAACCTGTCTGTGTCTGACCTCATCTTCCTGTGTACTTTACCAGAGCTGTCCTATAACTACGCTTACAACCTGAAGAAATTTAACACTGCACTATGCATGATTAATCGCTACATCCTCCATGTTAACTTGTACTCCAGCATCCTGTTCATGATGTGGGTAAGTGTGGACCGGTTGTTGTTACTGTGTCACCCACAGCGAGAACACATCCTACTGACTCTGAAAGCCGCATTGTGCATCACCATACTGAACTGGATCTGGGTGAACGCTCAAATTGCTCCCCTCATTGTCTTCATTATCCAGGATTTGGAGGCAAATGGCTGGACAGTGTGTCGTGATTTTGCGAGTCTGGGGGAAGCCAAAGTAACTCTGATCTACAGCATAGTGCTCACCATAACTGGGTATGTGCTGCCACTGCTGGCTTTGTTTCTATCATCACAAAAGATGGTTTCTGTACTCATGAAAAGAAAGGAAGTGCTTGGGACATCATTCCAAAGGCCTGTAAGAATTGTGAGGGCTGCATCAATCATGTTTCTGGTGCTCTACACACCCATTCATATTATGAGGATTGTGCGTATTGCATCACAGCTTCCCGAGTTAAATTTGTCAGATTATTTAATGGACTACATCAGTGCGGCTTACATAGTAACACGACCAATTGCATTTGCTCACAGTGTTATTAACCCTGTGTTTTATTTTCTTATGACAGACAGCTTTAAGGAAGCACTGCATGACAAGTGGAGGAAGATTAAAAGAATGCTAATGAATGCACCATAATCTAGTTTGACCTATAAAATAAAGCACTGATAAAATGTGATTTGATCTATCTATCTATATATATATATATATTTGTATGTATTTACTATATACAGCTGAATGATAATTAATTGCAAAAATATCATCAAACATATTTCACATGAGCTAAAGAAAAATCCATGTCAAACTATTGTCTATTAGTATATACTACACTGGAATAGTGCAGTCTGGTTGGTCCACTATCTGAGGATTAAAAGACATTCCCAGATAAAAATTATTTGTACCCTTATCTTTTAGTTTATTGACATATCAGACAATGTACAGACAGTAACTTACTTACATAACTGATTTTTTTTACAGAGTGAAAGTCTGTTTTCCTGCTTTTAAAGTGCTTTTAACTGCATCACATTTTTCAGATTCCATTTTTATATGGAAATATTTATGCTAAAATATATACATATGCATGCATGTATTCATTGAGAGACGTGGTTTAACACTGGGCAGTAGGTTATACACCTATAAATGTTGCCAAAATATGGTAATAAATGCAATTCATACAGTGTTGTGAGTTTGGTTTTATGAGAAAAATTACTTTCTAAGAAAGTTAGTAAAGGTTTTAAACTAATGCTTAAATAACCTCCAGGAAATGTTGCAGGAATGTTCTGATGGGTCCACTGTCCTGGGATTATAAATCATTATTCTGTGTGGATAATGCTTGAATCATAAAGACAGCTTAAAGTTTGTCACAAACATTTTCACAAATCTTGTTTTTGTTTTTCTTGTGTTTCCTGTAGTATATAATAATAATTATTATAATTATAATTATTATTATTATTAATAATAATAATAATAATAACAGTAATAATAATAATAATAATAGCCCTGCGATGGCCTGGCGAGCTGTCCAGGGTGTACCCCGCCCTCGCCCAGAGTCGGCTGAGATGGGCGCCAGCCTTCCCGTGACCCTAATTAGGAATAAGCCATCAGAAGATGAATGAATGAATGAATAATAATAATAATAATAATAATAAAAACTGCACCGATCCGTTCACGTTGAGAGGAGCCAGTTGAGGTGGCTCAGGCATCTGATTAGAATGCCTCCCGAACGCCTTCCTGGTGTGGCGTTTAGGGCATGTTCGACCGGGAAGAGCCCCGGGGCCGACCCAGAACACGGTGGAGGGACTGGAGGAAGTGGCTGAGGAAAGGGACGTCTGGGAGTCACTGCTTAGGCTGCTACCCCCCCGACCCGACCCAGGAACAAGCGGAAGAAGATTAATGAATGAATGAATGAATAAAAACTTTACAGAGTGCAGTTAGCTTGCTACTTTACTTTTCCCTTTAAACAAACTAGAAAAATGCCATTAGCAACTCAGAGCTATTATCTGTTTAGGCTGGGATTTGGCTCCAGATTCCCAGCTTTTTAAATGAAAAACAAACAAACAAACAAACAAAAAACCTCCCAAAAACATAAAATCCCCTTCCCCCTTTTTTTGGCTTTTCTTGTGTTTCTATGTAGTATATACAATTTTACTACACATTATGGACTGTGGTTTACTTATGTTTCCATGTAATATAAACTAAAATACTGAATGGTGTTAAAAAGATGCCATTTGTTATACAGCACAGGGTCACAGGGAGGTTAGTCAGCACCACCGTGCTGCCTGTGATGTAAGAGGCACATCCTGTTAGTAGTTCCCATGACAACTCAAGCATAATTTATACTCACTGTCACAAAGTTTTTGTGGGCACATGAGAATTTATATACAGTATCTTACTCATTTCTTCCTTCCCTACTGAGTTTGCAGGCCTTTTTGAAAAAAAAAAAAAAAGTATCTATATATATGCACAGTAAAACACCCTGGAAGTGTTGATGACTAGCTCGAAACCACTTATTCATTACTGTTCTCTTTTTCTGTAAAATTCTCTCTTTTGGTCTTTTATGGTCATTAGATGAGAAATTGAACCTGGAGGGAATCATTCCAGTGCAGGCATTTTGGCCATTTGCAATTACTGGAGTCATGACGCTCCCAAGGGCGGCATTTTGGCATAGTGGTTAGCACGTGTGCTTCAAAGCAGGAAAGTCCTTGGTTTGAGTCCTGGACTTGGAGTGTTTCTGTGAGGAGTTTGCATATTCTCACTGTGCATGCATGGGTTTCCTCTGGGTACTCCAGTTTCCTCCCACAGTACACAGACATGCACATTAGGTTAACTGGTTGTTCCAAATTGCCCTTAGTTGGGAGTGGTAGTCTGAATGGCTGTATGTCTGTATTGGCTCTGCGATGGTCTGGCAAGCTGTTCAAGGTGCACCCCACCTTCACCTTCATCCTAGTAGGATTAAACGGCTCGGCAAATGACTGAGTGATGGATGAGAGTGAGGATGCTCTCAAGCTGGGCATTCAGATACTCAGTGTGTCTGTCTAGAACAAGGCCATATTAAATATCTATTATACTGTTCCAACCATAAAATAAATATGAAAATAGAGGGGCATTCAAAAAGTGCCCTCACTCATGTTGAAGCTATTAGCACTCAAAATCCTGTGCTCTTGATTGTCTCCTTTCAAAGTCACTCAAGGTTAGATGTAAATTTCATTTGAAAGTCAGTATATGCTTTCCCATTCGTGTTCCCCAGTAATGTCTATCAGTACATGGTTTAAAGTTATAAATGCTCTATGTCCAGAAGTTGTGACCTTGCTCTGGCCTTCACCTTTGACATTGAAATTCCAAAATCAAATAATCTCAGCGACTCTTGCAGGACAGTGACCCTACCAAGTTTGGTGAAAATCCATCCATGAAAAGTTAAAGATAAGTTATATGTGCTGTTGTATGTTTTGATGTGTGTACTGTGATCAGGAAGAAACACTGCTTCATTTCACCATGTACTTGTACACAATTGTTGATGACATCTAAGTAAACCTTTAACCTTAATAAATTCAGTTGTGACATTTAACACACTTTTTCATGCATTGCTGCACTTACCAAGAAACAGTAATACAGCTGAAATCAAATCTTACTTACAGCACATTTTCAACGTACAGTGTCAAAAGTATAAGTAAAAACACCCTGATCATGAACATATACATATTTTCAGTGTAACAGGAGCACTTGAAAGGCTTTCATTTTTCTTTCATGTATTTAAACTGATATAATCACTCACTCACCCATTTGCCGGACCGTTTAATGCCTATTAGGGATGCGGGGAGGTTGGTGCCTATCACAACCGACACTGGGCAACAGTGGGATACAGCCTGTACGACTCGCTAGACCAAAGAAGGGCAACGCACACCCAACCATTCACACACATACAAACCTAGTGGCAATTTGGAACAGGCAATTATTCTAATGTGCATGTCTTTGGACTGTGAGGAAACTGTGATACCAGGAGGAAACCCATGCAAGCAAGGGGAGAACATGCAAACACCACACATAAACGCTTGGGCCCGGGACTCAATCCAAGGACCTTCTTGCCATGAGGTAGATGTGCAAACCAATTTGCCACTGTGTCACCTAAACTGGGATAAATATTGTTTTTTTAAAATAACATTTGAGACATTGAAGTAATTTTCAGTTCATTTCAAGTGTTTCTGCTTGTACTGCATTGCAATGATTACCATGAATAACCAACAATACCAATCACAGAACTCAGAGAATAAACAGGGTGAAAGACAGCCATTGGGGCAGAGAAAGAAAGAAAGAAAGAAAGAAGAAAAGCAACAAAGTGATCATTGCATCAGATTGCATCAGTGTATCGTTGCATCAGATCTCTGGTTAGAAAAATACCAAATAAATACAGTCTATACTTTACTCTTAATGATGATGTGCTGCAAATAGATGGTGCAATGATTTTTGGATTAAGGAACCCTGATTAACCTTCCCATAGTCATCAGACGAAACACTAATATGGTAAGAATGCTTCAGATATACATACTTTAATAATAAAAAATAAATGTGTTATAGATGATGTATATAGATGAATACTACATTCATTCTTTATCATTGTTTATAAGGTTACTCATAAGGCTTTTAAATTGTAATAAAAATTTATTTCCATCAAATATTCTAATATATAGGGAATAAAAAGCCTAATATAACAAAGTAAAGTATAGTTTATTCTTAAACATTTATACCATCTATGAAATGTATGTCAATTTTATGTTCATTAAATGTATATTAAAAATCAAAATAATTCTTGTAAAAGAATAAGTTTGATTTTAAATACATTTATCTTTACCACCAGTTGGGTGCCAATTTATTTTTAATACTTTTATGTTCTTTAATAAAATAAAAAAAAAAAAAAGATTTCTTCTGGATTATGTTTCTTATCTTCCATAAAAGAGTTCTTCTCAAATCACTTTTGTAGTGAAAGAATATGTTTCAAGGTTCTAATTACTTGTAAATTGTTTTACCAATTTAATTTCATAAATTTCAGTTTATTCAATGTCTTAATCAGTCTTTTAATTAATCAAGTGTATTAATGTGCTTCTATGTAATATAGACCAATTTCATTTTGCGTATTTTGTATCCTCCAACCCACCATTTTGTAATGCCTTATATGGAATCTAAAATAGTTAAAAATGGAAGGATATTTAGGACTTGCTCAATGAAGTTGAAGTTCCCCTCAGTTTTTTCAGCTTTCAGAGAACCAAGGCATGCACAAGATGTAATGCATTAACTTTATACAAATAACACATTATTACACCCCTAGCAGGTATTTAGTTTGCCACTAATACATTATATACATCAAAGTTACTTCTGTACATGCAATTGCTAATATCTTATTTATATTTTTTTTAATGGCAAAATTGTCCACTTGACAATTTTCAGTTTTCAAGAAGTTGTCCCATGTTCATCTGAATACCCTTTAAGTTTTATTAGATAAGTATTTGCTTTCCATTACCATGCACTTGGGATTATTGAGCATTTTTTTCCCGACATCATTGAACTGTCAGAGGAATTCCTAGAATATGACCCTACTGAATGAAGCATACAGAAATAACCAAGTAATTGCTCAGTCTGTGAAGGTATTAATGATTTTTCAGGGTGTACAGCTGCTCTAATAGAAGAGTTCAACAGTTCTTTGATGCACAATGAGGAGCAAAAACAATACTTATTGCAAGTAGTTGAGGATCACAGTAGCTAGTTTTAGCACCTAGAAAGTCTGCAGCTATGAACATGAAACAATCCAAATCAGTTGCCTTAAATATAAAAAAGTAAAATAGAAAATATAATATTTCCAGAGAAACACAGAATCCCATAGTGATCCACAGTTATTGAAGTGAGTGAACAATTGTATACGTTCATACAAAGAGGCTATGAAACAAAGCAAAAATAATTTTTGCAATGTTCAACTGACTATAATGACTGTTCTGAGTACATGTGTAGTACTACATTGGTATAATAAGTTTGGTGTGAGCTACGCAGAAGGAATAGTGATGCGATTTATGTTCTGCAGGAAATTGTGTGTGTTTGTCTGACCGCAGTCCATGAGTGCGCTAGTCAGTCCTTGTAAATTATTACCTTTTGCATGAGCTATATATATTATAGTATTATGATAGTCATTACATAGACAGGAACATTCCAATAGGTCTAACACGGGGATCTAATTAGAAGATAATTACTTGGTCTTCTAGTTGGACAGAACATGCGTGTGTCTGACTACTGATAACATGTGAAAAGTCAGTGAATGTGTGTGTTCACTCCACCAGTCATTTCTTGTTACTTACACTGTAAAAAATTTGCTGTAAAAATTACAGTAATTTACTGGCAGCAGTAGTTTTGAGTAAATTACTGTAAATTTTACGGCAAGATATTCTTTACCATAAATATACGCTGCAGAAAATTACTGTAATTTTCACAGTATGAAACAGCTTACCGTAAATAATACAACAATGAATTACTGTATTTTTAACGGTAACAGATATCTTACTGCAAACATTTACAGCATTTTGCAGATTCTCTTATAGTTATTATTTTTAGACAACTGAGCATTAAGGGCCTTGCTCAAGGGCCCAACAGTGGTGACAACTGCCCTAAAGCTTTAAATGTATCAGTTAACTGGAAACCTTACACTGCAAAAAGTTGCTGTGAAAGTTACAGAACTTCACTGACAGCAGTAGTTGCCAGTAAATTACAGTAATTTTTACAGTAAGGATTAGCTTAAATTTAAATACAGAATCTGTATAAGTATCAGGTATCAGTAGCATACTGCATAAGGCGTTGGTTTACAGCATACACTATAAAGCGTGTGCAGTAGGTTACTGTAAGAAATTAAAGTAAACTACGGCTAAATTTACAACAAAATTTTACAGTGTACTATTTGATAATTTTTCTTAATAAAGTTTGTTTGAGCAAGTCCTAAATGTATTGTTTTTCTTGCTAAAATTTCAACTGTGGCCATTTTTCAGGATCACACACTGATAACTTTTTGATAACTAATAATTTATAATAATATAATAATTAACTAATTATTTATTTAAAATAATAATAATAATAATAATAATAATAATAATAATAATAATAATAATAATAATAATTAACTCATTGAAAACTAATTATTTTCTGAAAGTTCCATAGTTTAGCAGCAGCTTAATGTGTTTGCTGGATAATAGTCATTAGTTATTTTATAACTCTCTATTAAAATCTCTCAAAAAGATGTGATATTTTTTACTTAAAAATTAAACAATCAAATCTACATAAGTATTTAAATCATTTCTATTTTGTACCATCTGAAATGTAAAATTTCAAGAATAAATGTACCTTATCCTTACAAACATAATACACAGAAGGCGATTAAAATTTATGTAATTAAATATTTGAAATAAATCTCATTATTAAGATGAGAAATCCCCTGTGTGAAATTACCTCTCTCATAGGTAGAATCTCAGTGTGTAATCTCATAACAGAGAATTTGGGCACTATTTTCATGGCAATAGCGCACACACAGAAACAAGGTTGTACTTTAATAAGGTATTTTCATGCCACATCAATAAAAGGGGTCGGGTCGCAGAGAATACAGTAAAAGGTGTCCAATCAAAGTTTCGGAATCTCCATGGCATTGTTGCTCCAGTTGGTCAGGTCGAGGCTCAGCAACATTAATGTGGCAATAAAATGAAGTCAGCTGATGACCTGAATGTACTCAATTAGCAGGATATCACATCAATCGTCTTTTTATTCCGTGAAGGAATGAATATAAAATGGGGACTAAAATGATGAAAGAGTGATTCAGGGAACATGAGAAATTAGTTTCACATATGTATTGGCACCCCAGACTCCTGACCTTAACCCTGTTGAAAGTTTTCGGGACTCTATATAGTGTTTCACCTATTTCCTCATCAATTCAAGATGTTGATGAGAAATGAACTCGAAGCTGGATGTAAATAAATTTTATGATGCCTAAGTTTGTTCAAACGATTGCATGACGATTACGTACGTACATTACACTGAATAACATGAAAATAGTGCCATTTATGTGCAGTAATTATATTTACAATAATCTTTATGATTGCAGGAGAACTGTTCCAGTGCCTTCACACCACTAT
>JAOUQZ010000022.1:10571395-10613575 GCA_028564935.1 Neosilurus hyrtlii
AAAAAAAAAAAAAAAAAAAAAAAAAAAAAAAAAAAAAAAAAAAAAAAAAAAAAAGTCACTCAGAACTTTAAGCTAGCCCATTTTTCCTGCGTTCAACATTCCATTGTTCTTACATCCCAACCCATGAGAGATGTCACTATAATGGGAAAATCAGAGTATACATCCATGATCAGATCAGAGTATACATCCATTCCTCCCTAATGAGCAAGTCTGTGTTATTTGGGGTTTGGGTGACTTTCTTTTATAACTTAGTTATATGGGGGAAAAGTGGTGCATGTAATTCATATCATGTGTTCTTTGATGAAGTCTGCTCTTGACAGATGAATTACTCATGTTATTCTGGTAATTGGTTTTAAGTCATGGTAGCAAAATTGCTTTTATCAGGAACAATCCAAAGCCATCTTCACTTTTTCAACAAGTATCAGTAGGCAGTCCATAGAGAGCCATAAAAATAATGAAATGGACACACTTTATTCAGAAGAGGGACATCAACATGGATGACACAGGTCTGGAGCAGCAGGATCAGCATCTCAGAAGTAGACCATAAAAATAGCATGTGTAGCTCGACAAGAGAGAGAGAGAGAGAGAGAGAGAGAGAGAGAGAGAGAGAGAGAGAGAGAGAGAGAGATTGTTAGTTCCCCATCACACTTAGACAAAGACCACGAAGATCACACTGCATACTAAATATTTTGATGAATGCAGTGGAGACATTACCAAAATGCAACAAAATGTGCAACATCTTACAACCATACGTTCACATTTACATTTATGGCATTTGGCCACACCCTTATCGAAAGTGACATACATTTATCATTTTCATACAACTGAGCAGTAAAGTGCTTTGCTCAAGGGTCAACAGTGACACCATGGTGGTAGTGGGACTTGAAAACCTGACCTGCTGATCAGTAATCCAAAGCCTTAACCACTGAGCCACCACCAATCAGACCAGCTCATGTACATAAAATGCATTTACTACATTCTCACTTTGTCCATCTGGTCCTTATAAATACTGAGCCACTTTCATTCATTCTGCAGATTTTACTGTGTTCACAATTCTATATGTTCACAAGGTCCATATCACGCTGGTACTAGCTCAGTGAAGTGCATAATGTCAACCATGTCCCTTTCTACTGTATATTTTCTACTATGTTTACAAGGTCTTAATGCGACGACTAAATTTTTTGAGGATGTAGTGGGAACATATCTGGGGACAATAGGGATTTTAGGTATGTTCACTCTAACATGATGGCTAAAAAAGTGTATAGCAAGTGCTGAGTGCAAGCATGCACTCCGGCCGAACTAGCTATGACAGCATAATTAAAAAGGAGAAACAGATGGTAACACAGACATGAGGGTGCCCTGGGACACAAGGCGGCCAGCCATTCCACTGTCAACAAACTTGAGTGAATGTGGGAGAGTGTGGGGGTGACAGCATCCAAACATCCCAATTTGGCAGGACTCTATATGCCCGAGAACCCTCTAGAGCCATTCCTTTACCTTATAAAAATCTGTTAACTAAACACTAAACCATGAGAAAGATTGGAGGCTGAGGAATTTTCATCTATGACAATTAAGACATTAAGTAAATCTAATCTTTCATTGATAAGAGGAGATAAAAACTAAAAACTGCAAAACTTCAAAATAACATGGATTTTACTTCAGGTGGCCAAAGCCGCTGGCTTCCAGCATCTAAATGAATTGAAGTGATTTTACTTTGGAATTTAAATTATGCTGTATTTCATAGGCCCTGCGATGGCCTGATGAGCTGTCCAGGGTGTACTCTGCCCTCGTCCAGAGTCAGATGAGATGTGTGCCAGCCTCCCTGTGACCCTAATTAGGATTAAGCGGTTCGAAGAATAAATGAGTGAATGAATGAATTTTATAGTGCTTAGAAAGAATGTCCTGGGTCCCGTGTTCGGCTTGTGCTTTTCTGTGTGGAGTTTGAATGTGCTTGTGTGGGTTTCATCCAGGTACTCCAGTTTCCTCCTCGGGGTGTACTCTGCCCTCGCCCAGAGTTGGCTGAGATGGGTGCCAGCCTGTCCGCGACCCTAATTAGGATTAAGCGGTTCAGAAAATGACATGACATGACACCTATAGGTTTTAAACATAATGGGAAGCAATAATCTGTTGATATTTGCATCTGGATATGTTACCACCCATCTTACATAACTTTGTGATACCTGCGTACTAGAGGTGACCTTAAATCATGATGTTTCACTTTCATACATGGCTGGCTCTTTGGGGAACTCTGGGTCCAGCAATTTTCTAGATGGTCAGTAACAACATTGGTGGCATAGCAATATGATGTTAAATTAATAATTCTGAAAGATATTTGTATTTTTTTATTGAGATTTTTATTTTTATCTTATTCCTTATTTGGTATGGAGCACATAATTTCCTCCGGGATCAATAAAGCATTCCGATTCTGATTCCCGTGGTCCAAAAACATGTGCATTAGGCTAGTTTATGCTTCAAATTGCCCCTATGTGTGAATGTGATTATGAATGAAAGATTAGAAAACTGGTTCTGGGGGGGGCGGACATACATTGCAACAGAAACCATGGAAGTGGCTCAGTGTATCATGGGCATGGAATGGGAAGTGAACACAGCCATAACCCATATCATTTGTTTGCTTGTTTGTTTGTTTGCGCACACCTAATAGATAGATTTCTATTATTATTTAGTGGAATGGTACAGATTAAAATAAAGGTGAAAAGGGATCTGAAATTGTTTAACCTGGTCTCTTTTTTTTTTACATCACAAAATCCTGGTGTTTTGACAAGGGTGTTTACATGTTCTGCTTCTTCACCATCCATGTGATATTGGTCCCAGGAGGTGGGTTTACAGACTTCAGTATGAATGGCTTGGCTTCATGAAGCTTACATATACTACCACAAGTTATGCTACCTCTGCATGAACTCTAACTGTCAACCATAGTGAATTCACACCAAAGAAGCAGAACCCCAAATGATCCATTAACCTATCCAAGCACTCTACAGACACAGACATGTAAAGCAAATCACAACACTACACAGCATGTCCCAATAAAATATGTCATACCATTCTTCCTGTGTTGCTGTCTTGACTTTAGTTTCAGTTAGAGTGAAACCAAATAAGTGATAGACTAATCCATCATAGTGAAGCTGTGGTGGAGATCTTTTTTTCCTCAGCAAACACTTGTAGAAAAAAGAAGGGAGTTATTATTCTTATGTCATGTTTTCTTTAGTGGCAAAAAATGCCTTAAACATTTAATAGTGGGCCTAAAGTTATAAAGCAACATGCTGTTAAAACACTCCCTCATTTGGTGAACCGCTTAATCCTATTAGGGTTAGGGACGCTAGAGCCTATCTCAGCTGACATTTTGCTAAGGCAGGGTGCACTCTAGACAGTTTGCCATACCATTGCAGGGCCAACACACACAACAACAATTTAGAACGTCCACTTAGCCTGATGTGCAAGTCTTTGGAATGTGGGAGTACACTGAAGTAATCGGAGAAACGCTACGTGAGCACGGGGAGAACATGCAAAACCTGTGACTTGAACCCAGGACCTCTTTGCTGAGAGGCGGACATGCTAACCACTATACCTTGTGAGTAAGTATCCTTTTAACAAGTTCATACTCTATCAAGCTTTTGATTTTGCCATTTGCTCCATGAACATTTATTTACCTGCAAGTCTGTTTGCCTACCTGTGGTACACAGTTTTTTTTTTTTTTGCAAGTCAGCATTACATAACAGCCAGTCAGCATCAACTCAGCAACAAGACCTCAAGAGCTTCGCTATGAAGGACACATTGCTTGTTTGTTTGTGTGTGTGTGTGTGTGTGAGTGAGAGAGAGAGAAAGAAAGAAAGATATTGTCCTTTATTGTCTTGGTTGTTCTTTGTTTGAACAATAATAAAAAAAAATTGGAACAATTCTGTTTGATTAGTCATCTAGACCCAGACGCTGTTAGGTTATGTTACAGCACTAACTAGCAATCAATATATACTTGTTGAGAAATCATTATCTCTTACCCTTTGACATGAATGCCATTATCAGACAAGCTAAAATTGGTGGCATACAGGTCATGTCCATTTGCTCACATTATAGACCAGATGTTTACCGGTTCACAACTTGATTGGTTTTAAAAGACAGCACAGTACTGCTGTCCTGTCAAACCACTAACTACAAATTATTAAAAACTGGGAAAACCAAATTTTATAATTCCTGAGCCTCAAATGAACTCTCGTTTCATTCAGTTTGCCTAAAATTTAAAGTACTATATATGTCAGTGTTGACAGGGGATCCACATGCAGACAGAGGTGATGGATAGCACAATGTTTATTAGGTAGGCAGACAATCCAAAACGGCTGGCAAACTCGTGGCCAGAAAACAGGCAATGGTCAGAGATCTCCAAGAAATAAAAAAAAAACAGTATGAAGCAAGGTCAAAAACTACTAGGCAACAATATACAAACACTGGAAAGGCTCAGGAGAAAACTCAATCTGGCAAGGCTTGTGGGGAAATGCAGGGCTTATATAGACAGACAATTGAGGCAGGCAACGAGACACAGGTGAGCACAATAATGTGTCTGTGGAAAGCCAAAGGTGACAAACTAATGCACATAATACTAGAACACAAATCTAACTAGCAGGAGTACTAACAATATAGCTCCAAAAATATTTAACAATTTATTGTCTTTAATCACCTTCCTGGGAAAATATTTTGTTTTGATATACTATATCAATCCCACAAGGGGAATTTGGTTTTTGAATTTAAACCATCCAAAGTCAGCACACACACTTGGAGCAGTGGCCTGCCATACAATGCAGTGCCTGGAGAGCAGCTAGGGGTTTAGGTATCTTGCTCAAGGGCACTTTAGCCATGAAGATGGATGGAGAGAAGGTGCTGCTCAGTCCCCCTGCCACCACCCATTTTTTTCTGCTGGTTTGGGAATCAAACCAGCAACATTTCGGTCCCAAACTCACCTCTCTAACCATTACGCAATGACTTTCCCTGCACACACCCTGAGTATTTTTTTCAGAAAACAATGATTTTTGCAGTTCCTGAAGTCTGGCCTGACAGGGCAGATTGGTCTCTCTCTGGTCGCATGTCTCCTTGAAACAGACAGACACATGTGTTTAAATACATGTTGGTAATTAAACACAGGTGAGACTCATCAACTTGCTGGTTTTATTTGACTCCTTGTTGCAACAGCAGGTATTAAAAAACCCTGACAGTATCTGTAAAAGCTATGCTTTGGACCATGTTTTTCTCTCAACCATAACTGCTTTTGTTGCAGCAGTGTAGTCACCGAATTAAACTTCACGATTCATGTGTTTTTACAATACACAACTGTCAGGGAAAAGAAAGAAGGAAAAAAAAACCCCGGATTGACAAAAGGAATGAATAACCTTAGAAGCATGAAATTCAGAATGATCGGTTTATTTCCAACTGGAAATCTGAGGCTCCATGCATGAACCTGATAACCCACATGCATTACACACACATATTCATTCATTCATTTTATTAGTTGCTTAATCCCAATTATAATGTCATAATCCTAAAGTCTACGTTTGGCTGACTAATAAGAAACTTACAGATTATTGTATGCAGATTAAATTTTATTATCTTTATGAGTCTGTGGGATATCAGGTTCATGCATGGGGCAACAGAATTGATTCTAAGGTTTCATTCCTACTTTAAAAACATCTAGGTAAAGTCTTGGCATATATATAGAGACACTTCAGAACGCAGTCAATTTGCATTAAACTTATGACACATATGTAGTAAACATGGAACTTTTGACACTCCAATCACTGCAATTTATAGGGAGATGTTTTATCCCACATGAATTGTTCAAAATGACTACAGACTTGCACCGGCAACATTGCAACATTACTTAACAGACATTATGTCTGGAAAACATGTCCTGTCAAACGAGTACTTAGACGGATGACGAAGCAGATAACAAACACTGTTACCTAGATCAATTCCTTGTTTTTCTTCATAAAGTCATTCATTTCAAAAAGTTATGATTTGTTGTAGGAATAAAAAAATATAAACTCAAAATTATAAATACCTGTACATACATTATAATTGATGTTATAGACATCTGGTACACCATTACACAACTATGTATAACTTATTATTTTACATGTGTTTAGTTTTACTGGAGTCTGCATGTGTTAAACATTTTTCAGTTGGGCTTGAACAGTAATGATTTCTGTGCCAGACTTAGTCTGAGAATTTAATCAGCATAGTTCTGGAAGCAGTAGCTCGAATTTCTTCTTTATTACAACTCAGGGATTTGAAGATGCATCAAGGACAGACATTTAACAAAAGCAGGTTGCAGGAAGATGACGGATGTGGGTAAATCCAATTTAAATACTAGTTTAGCAGCTTTATAGTACTATAGAAGGAAAAGTAGTGACAGTCCAAAGGGTCAGTTTAAACACTGGTACCAGTATAGGCTACTCTGAACAGCCATTAAAGTGTACTGGCGTTGGTAATCCTTACAGCATAATTTGTGCATACGTAATACTTTTAGAATATACAGATGCTTAATTTGACATGAATGACAAAACTTTTATTTTATCACGTGGATTACTAGCATGGGTCAGCAGTATTTCCCTAGAAATGATATCAACATGTTGGATGGGGACGGTGGAGACAGTGTGACGTTACATTCTAGCGACTCTGAGGATTAGAATGCAGCCAGAGATGTGCATGATGGTAAATCGAAAATGGCTTATGCAGCTAACGCTTTGTCAACTCGGCTTACCTGTCATCAGTTGGTTTAGAAACAAAAAGAAATGTTGTACGTGATTTCTGAACTTGTTGTTTGTGAAGCTCAGCACTAGCTGATATTGTGTTTTGCTACATGGGTCAGTGATGTAGCCTAGCCAATCCAACGATTTTGTGTCACTACCAGGCTAGAACAGTCAATCAGAAAGGCAACATGTCTCTGAGCATAATACTTGCATGCACTTTAAAAACAGGCATGGACTGATGTTGTCGGAAGGAACCAGTAATGTTATACGTGATCATTTTAAATAGCTAATTCACCACAGGTACCCTTTAATCAGGTTGATAAATTTGTAAACTGGTAAGGATACAGCATACACTATATGGCTAAAGGATAATGGCACCCAAACACCACACCCATATGATGGCCTAAATTGTTGCCCCAAACAAGAAATTGCTGGATTGTCCACATCGTCTAAGCTTGACTGTTTATATTTGCATTCATTAGCAGATTTTGAAGATTTTCTATTATCGGGACTTACGCCACTGTGCAGTTTTGTGGGTGTCTCTACATGTAAACGTGTATCAGGAATCGTCTTTCCACACTGTATGTTCTGTATGTACTGAGTATTACTTGTAAATACAAAGAAAGTCAGTCTTTCTGAAACTTTTTTAAATCCATCTGAAATGTTTTACTTGGTTTGACTTATGCTAACAATTACACATAATTTTAACAAAAGATTGATAGACTTCATTAAATTGATAAACTCCATTAAATGACAATAATTTAGCCTAATCTTAGTTTTGTACTGATAATTAGCCAGTAACATCATTTTGCTTTTGTAAAAATAATTAATTTCAATTTTCAGGATTTTTTAAAAATAACACACTGCAAATGAAACAAAGAGCTTAAATAGTTTTAACATGGAATGCTGTGTTTCTGGCACCCTTTGCACTTAAAAAAATATTCTGTATTTTATGATGAAGTGCATGTTCTTCCTCAATTTTTATATTTTTTACATCAGCTATATATCACATGCTGTGAAAATGCAACTGTACATGGCCTTTAAATGACAGTACAGGAATATTTCAAGAATATATAAGTTATGGGTGGCACGGTGGCGTTGTGGTTAGCTACCACTTCAAGGCCCCGGCTAGAGCATTACTCAGTGGAGTCCAAATACATGCCCATTAAGCTAATTGGCTGCTCCAAATTGTCTGTTGGTGAGAATATAGGTGTAACTGTTTGTATGTGTGTGTGTTGGCACTGCAATGGTCTGTTGAGCTGTTCAGGGTATACCCTCCCTTCACCCCGTGTAACTGAAATAGGCTCAAACCTCCCCAGGACCCTAACAGGATAACAAAAAAGTAAGTGTAGTGATAACCTGAGGCTTCTTATTGGGGACACAGTAGTCTCGAGTGGACAGATCAACATCTTTTAAGTCATCAGAACATCTGTTGGATGGTGATCAGTACACCTTTATTGATTCTGGATTTAAAGGTTATCAAATGCGGTTTACAGTGGAAAGGAAATGCAGAAGAATGGCCCATCCTCAGAGTAAAGTAAAATGTGGTTTATATTAGAGAGGAGACAGAGCACTGCAACTTTACTGACAAAAATATGTGCGATATGAAAAGTTCTTAAAGGATAACAACAGGTGATGGAAAAAGTGACTGCTTTCAGATGATTGCTCATATGTGGAATGCATAAACAATGGTTAAAATGGATGATAGATATGTTGTTTAGGAATAAATCCCAGTACAGAGTAGGGCTGTATCCTATTATATATATTGTATGTTATACATACGTTGCCAAAAAAAAGTCGCACACATAAATATGTTGTTATTCTGCCTTTAGCCTTGCTTGCAGCACGTACTCGTCATGCCATTGTTTCAACAAACTTAAGCAACATAACATTTATTTCCATCCAGTGTTGGGTTCATTTCTCACCGACGTCTTGAATCGATGAGGGAAAAACTGAACCACTCCATAAAGTCTTCAATAGCCCATCCCAAAAACTTTCAGTAGGACTAAGGCCAGGACTCTGGGGTGCCAATACATATGTGAAAATGATTCCATATGTGAAAATGAAGAAAAGTGCATTGATGTGATGCACCTGTTCATTCAGTACATTCAGCTCATGAGCTGACTTCAGTTTATTGACACATTGATGTTGCTGAGCCTCGACCTGACCAACAGGAGCAACAATACCATAGAGATTACATAATGCGATCAAGGCTAAATGTATATCTCTACTTGTTCAATACAATTTCACCCAAAAATTATAGAGAAGTAATTTTTAAATTCTTCTTTTAGGAGCCCTTTTAGACAAAAGTGGTGGTGTATAATCTTCACTGGACACTACTTTGTGTGTGTGTGTGTGTGTGTGTGTGTGTGTGTGTGTGTGTGTGTGTATTCATTAATTTTTTAAGCCGTTTAATCCTAATTAGGGTCACGGGCAGGCTAGTGCCCATCTCAGCCGACTCTGTGCAAGGGCAGGATACTCCCTGGACAACTCACCAGGCCATCGCAGCACCAACACACATACAACCATTCACACACACTCGCACCTAGGGGTGATTTGGAACAGTCAATTAGCCTAACGTGCATGTTTTTGAACTCTGGGAGGAAACCGGAGTACCCAGAGGAAACCCACACAAGCAAGAATCGAACCCAGGCCTAACCACTGCGTCACCATGCTGCCTCTGTATATATAAATATATATATAATGCTCATGCTGACTCAACACTGAGTGTTTGTGTGCACTGGTTTTATGGAAGCGAGTAAAAAGGTTTTCCATGGTAAGACTTCTGACACTGCATTCATTTATGCAACCAAGCTTACATACATAGTCTTTATGTTTTGGGAATATACTTTAGAGTAAGTGGAGGGCATCTTTAATCTACAGGAGGAAACCAAAGTACTCAGAGAAACCCACTCAGACACAATGATGATTCCCACTCTGGAGATGTAGTCAACACCATCAGCTGCCACAGCATGCCTGTTAATTAAGGGTTTAAGTAAACGGATACAGGTTATTCAATTTGATAACACTACCATTATAGTGAAAACTTGTGCTAACTAAGTTTAACATAATGGGTTGCTGAGCTGAAGGCTGGGGAAGGCCCTTAACCCTACCTGCTCTTATCCTCATTGACCCCACATAGAGGTGACTTAAACAACAACAAGAACATGTATACATATTATTCTTGAAAAAAACACATACATAAAACTCCAATTTATTGTTTATTCCCTCAAAGATATTTACAATTTCTTTCAATGAGAGATAATTTACTTGACAATGACCGTAACCAGAGACATACAAAATAATTGGACACATATGTCTCAAAGCTATAGAAGGGCCTGAAAGGAGATCTTTTCTGACCCTCACAACTGCAACCCTGGACACTGTTATGCATCAAAATTAGAAGAATTATGTACAGTATATTGCCAGTTTAAGATCTGCATATGGCCTGACAAAGTACCCTAAGTAGAGCCAAGAGTAAGGCAATACATACTGGCTTTTCAGCAAAGCGTATTAAATCAGAATTAATTTTTCTGAATACAAGGCCTCAGAGTATGTCATGTGAAACAACTTCTTCTATATGACATTGTTAGCTGATAGAACGCCAGTATATCGGAATGTCACGTTGAAAGTTATTACTTCCACTAAAAAAAAAAAAAAAAAAAAAAAGTAAATTTGACTGGAAAGAATTTAAGCTTTCTGGCATATTTAAGCTTTCAACTGGATGCCTTAGGAAGGACAGGTTCACTTAAGGCAACCATCTGGCGATTTTAAAAGATAAATACATTCTTGCTTCTTTAAGAAGTCCCAGTTCCAAATTAACACTCACATTATTAACAGTAACATTAAATAATGAGGGCCACATGGTAGTGTAGTAGTTAACAAATCCACCTCACAGCAAGAAGGTTCAAGTCCTGGGCTCTGCAGGTGAGGTTCTATGTGTCTACTGGTGAGCTTTTCAAGGTGAACTCTGCCTTTACCAAGAGTCAGCTGAGATAAACTCTAGCCACCTCATGACCCAAGTGCGATTAAGCAGTTTGACAAATAAAGTAATTATTTACTTAATACATGCAATACATAATAATTAAATGGTTAAATCCTCAGGGTCTCTATTTTATTATTATACACTGTAAGTTAGAAGTTTCAAGAACACAACTACTGCTGTACGAATTGAGGGGCATTGGTGGCTCAGTAGTTAAGGTGCTGCCTTACTGATCCGAAGGTTGCGGGTTCAAGCCCCACTATCACCAAGTTGTCACTGCTGTCCCCCCAGTGAAGCTAACTGGGTTAGCAAAGGCCAGCCAGGTCTCTCACAGTCTGTGGTGAGAAGCATGTAAAAGAACCATTTCTGTCAGGCCATTGAATTGCCATCAGCGTGTTTCTACCCTGTGATGGCCTGGCGAGCTGTTCAGGGTGAACTCGGCCCTCGCCCAGAGTTGGCTGAGATGGTCACCAGCCTTCCCGTGACACTAATTAGGATTAAGCGGTTCAGAAAATGAATGGATGTGGATGGATGTATAAATTGATATGAAAAGTATAGTGCTTAGTATGAAATCACTTAAAACACTCTTAGTTGAAAATTAGTGCAAGTGTTTACAACCTTGTTCCTGGAGTGCCTCATGTCATATATAGTCTAGTGCTTTAATTGGCCCCAAAAATGATTTAATTGGCTTAGTGGTTAAGGCGATGGCTTACTGATCTAAAGGTTCAACTGATCTGTTGGGCCCTTGAGCAAGGCCCTTAACCCTCAATTGCTCAGTTGTAAAAATAAAAGATAATTGTAAGTCGCTCTGGATAAAAGTGTCTGCCAAAATGCTGGAAATGTAAACATTTTTTAGAAGTCCTACCTATTAACCTCGCATAAATTAGCTAAGTAGCAATGCACTCCTATTATAGCTTCCAATGAGGGGCTATAGGAATCGAATAGATTCTACAGATCTGACAGCATAAATTTGCTATTAATATTGCATTCAAAAAATGAATCACAGGTTAATAGGGGGCATACTGGGGCAGCCGTTGCCCAGTGGTTAGAGAAGTGGGTTTTGGACCTTAAAGGTCGCTGGTCCAGCACTTAAAAATGTGTGGTGGTGGGAGGAGTGAGCTGCACCTTTCCTTCCTCCACCTTCATGGCTGAAGTGCGTCAACTTAAACCCCGAACTACTCCCAGGGCACCCCAATGTATGGTCCAAGTGTGAGTGTGTTCACTGTTTACGCGTGTGCGTGTGCTCACTTTGGATGGGTTAAATGCAGAGGCAATAATTTCCCTTGCGGGATTAATACAGTATATAAAAAAAAAAATCAATGCCCATCTCAAATGTTGTTCAGGGCATCATACTGAAAAGAACTGTGTGAAGACACCACAAAAAACCTATTGAGGTTTGTTGACCAAAATGTGGGCTTGATTTTTGACAGACTCTTTTCCAACCTGCCAGAAGATTGTCTACTCTGATTCAACCCACTCTTATGTCATTAAACAAATGACAGTGGTTATTTTCTGAACACATCCCACAGTGTTTGGCAAGTTGGCGTTTAACAAGGGGTAATTCATGTCATAAAGGCTTAACAGTTCATCAGGTTCTTCCTTTTTCCCCCTTCATATTGAACATCCTCAGCGAATACCCAAATTAACATTAACACACATTATAAGTCTTACCACTGATTACTGGATATAAAGCTGAAGCCTGTTCAGGATGTCAGGACTGGAATGGTGGTGTTTTTAGGACTTGTATTTATAGTGCCCCAGGGGAATTTGTGATTAGTACTATAGCAAGCTTTGAATAGCCAGGGGAATGTCCTATCATAAAACAGATTTTTAATCCACATTTGGAGATATATAAAGTCTATCATATCATTCATTCATTCATTTATTCATTCAATTGCTGAACTGCTTAATCCTACTAGGGGTGTGGGTAGACCTCTCCGACCTCTGATCTTAACCGACCATGGGCGAAGGTCACACCCTAAACAGCTTGCCAGTCCAATGCTGGGCCAACATAAAGTTTATAATATCTTTTGATTGCTTTTAACCACTTTAAAAAAACTTAAATTATCTTTAACTATACTTTAATTGTCTTTCCATACACGTGCACATGGGTTATCTGCCTATTTGATCATAGTTAGCTGTGTTGCGTTTGAGTTCTCTTACCAACTTTATATTATTTTAGATTCATCATTCAGTTGTTATAGTAAATATACTGGTTTGTGATTGCAATTTGGGATATGGATGAAAATAATGGTTAAAATTTTTTTTGCAATCATTTAAAAAATACAAAACAAAAAAAACAAAACCTATCTGATGGCATAAGAACAGTAACTGCATTTTAATGGTTTCTATATACAGTAATAACTTATTTATTTTAAATCTATAATTGGAATAACAGGATTATTCTTTTGAGTAATCTTTTGAGTCAATATCACCTAGTCATTAAATGAAATGAAAATAAGAATAAGGCTTATCTTTTGTTAGGTAGCTTCATCTCACACTGAGAAAATATAGTTAAACATTTATATTGAATTTATTCAAAGAAAAACAAATAATTCCTCAAGAAACTCCCCAACACAACCAAACAAAAGATGATCGATGGTCATTGGCACCCCTGGAAATTATAGTGAACACAGAGTAATTAAAGCATGTTTTCCATTTAAAATGTGTGTTTTGTTGATTGGAGTGTGTAGAAACTTTTAAGCTACAATTCATGACTCTTGTAACTGGGGTACAAAGATGAGGCGAAACAGTGGCCATCCATCAACATGGGAAAGATAAGAGAACACGCAGAGCTAATGAGAGAGAAGAGTATAAACCTTCAAAGGTCAGTGAATGCTGATAAATCAAACCTACTCCTCTTCCCTCAGGACAGTGATCTGAAACATATGTCCAAATCAATGCGAAATTGAGTATATGACCACAAATGCTTCTGCCATGGCTTTCTCAGACCCCTGAAATGACCCCTGTTAAAAAATCTGTAGATTGACCTTAGAAGGAGAGTGTAAAAGGGAGGGCCTCGGACCCTGAATGATCTGGGGAGCTTTTGTGAAAAAGAATGCTCTCAGTATTCACTCTGTCCTGCTCTGTATTCACTCACTCTCACCCATTTGCCAAATCGCTAAATCCTGCTAGGGTCATGGGGAGGCTGGAGCCTATCTCAGCCGACACTGGGAGAAGGCAGGGTACACCCTGAACAGCTCCGCAGATCATTGCTGGGTCCTGCTGTGTATTCTTTAACCAAAATGTTATAAAGGAAGGCTCAGTACTGTTTTACTGGCAAGAATGTAAGTTCTTACGAAAGATGTTTGAGGTCACCCAGGACGGCGAAAGCCACGCATTGACTCTCAAAGTACCAAGTGGCATGCAAGGAGCTCATGAGTAACACTGCTCCACAAGGCCAAGTCTTTGCTTAAGCAACCTTGTTTGATACTCTTTGGAGGTTTTCATAACGATCTTCATTGGAAACGTAACATATGAGTGTACGAGCCATCCAAGGACCTCTGAAGGGAGGAGTTTAATGCCCAACACTTGTTTCTATATAGCAGCATAGATTCCACTGTTGCACAGAAGAATTTGGTAAAATCTTTGGGCTTGTAAGTCCTTAAGAACGCCCCACAAAAGTTCCCTGTGCACCTTCATATCATAGCAAAGTTCTACAAAGTATTTAATACAGGGGTGTCAATAAGCATAATGCGTGTGTTTTTGGTATATAAATGTATTAAAATTTTGGTTTTTAAATACAATCTCATATGTTCATCATATAAACATGCACTTGCCAGATAATTTTAATATTTTTGTGGTTTAATCAGATTATATTCACAAATAAATGAAAACCTGCAACCTGCAAAAAGTTTCCACAAAGCTTTGATGAGTTCAGAAGGAATCTGGTTTTAAATTGGTGTAGGCCAAAGGGAGGAGGAATTTAATTACCTTCTCTGAGAGTTTATAAAGACACAGTGACCTTCTTTACTCCTTCTATCATTTTCCTGGAAGAAATATTAACACTGAAGAGATGTGGCTGAGAATAAGACAAGGTATGCATGCAATATCCCAGTGTAGGCTTTGAGCCAAGCGCTAGATCATCAGGAACATACAGTTTCCCAGGGGCTACATGTTTGATGTTTGTGAGTAGCTGTTATTAAGGTGCCATTAATATCAGCATAGAGGCGCAGTATATAGACACCAGGGCAAGCCACCAGATCTCACAGAACTAACATAAAACTCCCTAAATGAAGGACTACAAGTTAATGGTGTAGTGGTGAAGTAATTGCCAATGGATGAGTAATCATTCTGTTATATATGAAAAGCAATTTTCTGTGTAATTTTTGTATTCTGGATTTAAATGGCAAGCACTCCCTATTTCATCATAGGATGCAAAGAATGTAGTTTTAGCTCCTGCCCACAAAGTGGCTCAGGGCCTATATGAATGGGTTCCGTTCGTCTGTCCATCAAACTTTAGTTTCCGGACATTTACTCACCGTGCTCTGAACAGGGCCTTTCAAACTTGTTATGCTGGCTCACTACTATGAGTGCTAGGATGAGTTTGTGTGTGTGACCTTTTCAAGGCCACAGAGGAAAAGCTGTATATTCGGTTTCTGGATATTTACTCGCCGTGCGCTGAAGCTGGGGCTTTCAAACTTGCAATACTTGTTCTATATTGGCATGGTAATATAAACAGTCTTGCTTTATCTATGAATAGTCTTTTTAGCAGGAGTGTCTAGACTGCTGTGGTCCTTTTTGTTTTTGTTTTTTACTGAAGACAGTAAAGATATCAACATGTAAGAGGATGTTAAAACCAGAACAGGTATGAAAAAAACAAACAAACAAACAAAAACAAACCCTAAATGCCTGCTTTCTCTTTATTCTGAAATATAGGAGAAGCCAGTAGTGTCCCATAGTGGCCCCTAACCTGAATTTAGGATGGAAGGCCAGAGAATTGATTACGGTTGGCCTGAGTAACTGCATACTTGCTGCATGAGAGACGAAGGAAAAAAGCAGCATGGAGAAGACACTAGTGATGACCAAAGTTCCCCTGAGAAAGGAAAGTGATTAGTTAAGCCTCACTGTTGATTGTACTGGAAAATAGAGTGTGTTTACATCTTGGATTACATAAAAAAGAATCACATGAAACATAGACAAAATGGTCTATTTGATGAAAAAGATGAAGTAACATCTTGCACTGACGTCAGAGGATGATACTCTGCCTGTTTAAGTTTTGCTTGAGGGAAACTGTTTCTTTAATTTTGTTTGTACATAAGTTTCCTTTCCCCCACCCTCACTGAAAAACATTAGATCACTGTATTTTATGTTGAAATATCTTGCATGTTGTCTCTGGGCTGGCCTGTAAATATGGAAACATAAAAGCGGCATAGAAACCCAGGATTTAAATGGATTGAATTAAATTCACTGAAGAAAAAAGGCACAATGCAAGCATTGAAATCACAAGTATTGTGGTTTTATTGTGGTCTCAAACTTGGCATTTGGATTAGACGGAATGAACTAGCATGATAATGACAGATCAAACCACACCTTTAGGGTCTTAACTTCCTAAAAAGGCTTGCAACTTTTATCTGCAGCCCCATTCTGCATTGAACATTCAAGGGTTTTCACAGCAAAGCAAGCCAACGTTTTTTCTACCCCTAGAGGTTGGCATATCCTAATTTCAATAATGGCTCTTTTGTTTGTCACAACATTACCTAAACAATGCCACTATACTTTGTTGAGTATCGCTATCATACTCTAGTATTCCCCCGTTAAACTGTAGTTTACACAGGTATCCAACAGATTCTCCACTGCATCTTGGTACAAATCCCTTGTCAGAGTCAAGGGTCCTACTGAAGCCATCAGATGATTTACTACTGGCTCCTAATCTGTCCTTTTCTTCTTCTGCACACCACTTCTTGTTATTTCCTTTCATATCTTTGCTTCAAGCAACATTAGTGCCCCAGTCCTCCCAGCTTTGGTTGCTGCTTTTCGAACCTAGCATTAGCCGACTCTCACTGTGTCCTATCACTGTTCTTTCTTCTGGCTGGGTAAGGTGCCCTGTAATATGATGTTTATTCCTGCACCATTTGTTGAGATGATGTCTCTCCTCTATTCTATAATATGTTATTGAATCACATTTCCTTTGTACATTTTAGTTTACATACTTGTGTTATATTTACCCTGTGCATCAAGGGCAAGCGCCCTCTGCAGGTGCAGAGGAGTCAGGTAGAACCAGCAGGTAACATTTTCACCTGTGCGTACTTACTGCCACTGATTTATGTGTGTTCTTTTGTGTGTTTACAAGGAGAGGCCAGTAACCAGAGAGTGAGAGCTACAAGCAGCTGTAAAAGTGGAAATGAAAGTGAATAAACAATGTGAAATGTCTGCCTGTCTCTGAGTCTTCAGTATCCCAAACCTGAGATTTGCTATACTGGTGCTGAAACCTGGGATCCTGCAGACAGCAGCCAAGATGTAATTTGCATCATTCAACAACTTTATTCACATCATGAATGAATTCACAGGCATATCCCAATACGCATGTATAGCCCAAGGCGATGTACTTCAGATGTATCACCTCAATAAAACTGTAGAGAGAGGAGATTCCTGTGTCTTTGGCAGCAGTGGTTCCAGATAGGGTGGAGCTGGGACCGGAGCTTACTAAAAATTAGGCCAAATTCAGGTCCCAGTTCCCTGTGGAGACCATGCCCATATAGACTGCCTGGACACAATAATTTGGTTCAGGATGAACTCAGGCTTATGCTAGATATCAAGGTAATTAAGGACTCTAGTAAACATGCTGTCTTAGTACCCAAATCTAATGGGTTGGTCTGGTTCTTTTTATACTAAAGAAAATTTTACATGGTGCCTTAATCCAATGCCTCACATTGATAATCTGCACAAACAGTTAGGCACCACTTGCTCTTATTCAACACTTAATTTAACAAAAGGATACTGTCATGCAGACTGCCCTGCCACTTGTTCCTATGTGTTCAGATGTCTTTAGTCTGCTGATTGACCTCACTGGAAAGGGGGGTCCAAACATGGCCCCAAAGACAGAGCTATGCAAATGAGCTCTCTGCCAGGTAAGAGCAGTTTTGTGTGGGAGCTCTCGTAGAACACTTCAATTATTTTATTTATTTTTATTATTTTTTTTTTTTATTAATCCTAACTGTTTGGTAAAGATGTGTATTAAAAAAAGGGGTTGTTTAAACAAAAACATAAACATTATTATGATTGTTGCCAAAACTGATTTTAAAAAATGCCACTGGTGCAGCCTTTAAAGGGTTAAAAAGACTTTCTCTTGCATTTGTCTTGCAAAGTGACACATGACACATCAGAAAGAGGGTTAGGGTCCCGGGTGATTAAAGGAGCACCTGCTACTGTACGTCAAGATGAAGTAAGTTCCCTATGTGGGAGAGCAAATACATTAAATAGCTGACCGCTTTATCCTACTAGAGTTGCAGGATCAGCTAACTCTGGGTGAAGGTACACCCTGAACAGCTTGCTAGCTGTGGGACAAAACGGCTATACCCAGAGGAAACCCACGCAAGCACAGGGAGAACATGCACCTCCATACAGAAGTGCCCTCACTGAGCCTGGGACTCGGACCCAGGACCCTCTTGTTGTGGGGTGGATGTGCTAACCACTACACCACTATTTGTTTATAAAATTAATACAATAATTCAATAAAAAAGAATTGCATTAAATCAATAAAATGCTACATAAAGATCAAGGTTGTCACTATTACTGTGATTTTATTCGATTCAGCTTAAGTATTAGGTGTTAAACTCATCTGGTAGGCCATTACCTCTGGCAGAGGAACAATTGCTTTTCTGCACTCGTTTAAAGACTTCCCATGAGCTTCTGCAATTGTCTGTGAACTGTGTTCATGTTCCTCCGTCTAAGTTTGTGGTATTAACTCATAGTTAAGAAGTTTATATTAAGTGCTTGGCTGCTCATGTGTAAATAAGACAACAAACAAAGTTTATGGGATGTGAATTGACACTGCAAAGTAAGCACTTGTGGTTACAATCTATTACGTATTTATGGGAACTTTTGTTCTATGATTTGCGCTAAAGATGATTATACCAAATGTGTAAACTGTATTGCAGACTGAGCTTGGATATCAATTTATCACTTCATTTAACTTTAGTAAGTGCGAAAAAGAATAATTTTACTTGCTGTCACTCATTTGCCAAACCATTTAATTCTATTATGGCTATGGGGGAAACCGAAGCCTATCTCAGCTGACACTGGGCGAAGACGGAGTGCACCCTGGACAGCTCGGAAGACCATCACAGGGTCCAACACTCACACAAATATACACACTCACATTCACTCATAGTGAAAACAGCCAATTAGCCTAAAATGCGTGTTTTTGGAGAGTGGGAGGGAAAACAGAGGAAACCCACACAAGCAAACTCCATACAGAAACGCAGGATTTCTTGTTTGCTTCTACTACCAATTGGCTTTTTGTGGCAAAACACGTCAATACAAAAAGCTTAAATTTTAAACCAGTAAGTGGAAAAGGGAATGAGTACATAAAAGACAGGCTTCTTTTCTGTTTAAATTCCAGATTCACTGGCATGCTATGCTTGGAGAAGATTTTTCTGACAATTCTGCAACAAATGGAATGGCAATTTTGTCCTGCCTGTTGTTCTGCTCCACATTAGTTGATGTCTGAGGTTCTTTTCCATGCCCCCTCTTGGGTAGCTTGGATTGGGCCCAAACTGTACAGAAGGATATGTATAGAAGCAATGTCTAAAATACAGTACACACACCCACACACACTCATCATGGAGTAACTAACCATGGACTACACTCATGCACTTTACATTGTAGGTTGTATATTTTGGGGGACTTAACAATGGACCAGCACCCCACACAACTCACACTGGACTATGCACACACACTTAACATTGTATATTTTAGGGAACTTAATACCGTACCATCACCCTAATGTTAATTTTATCCATCCTTTACAGCAGATTAAAATATTGCACCTGCACCATACTTGCTGGATTACTGATCCCAAGGTCGGGGGTTGAAGCCCCACTATCGACAGGTTCTCACTGCTGTCCCCCCAGTGCAGCCAACTGGGTTATCAAAAGCCGGCCATGTCTCTCCCTGTCTATGGTGAGAGGCATGTAAAAGAACCATTGCTGATTTTCGTCAAGAGTAGCTGCATAGCCATCAGTGTGTTTCTGCCCTGCGATGGCCTGGCGAGCTGCCGGGTGTGCTCTGCCCTTGCCTGGAGTAGGCTGAAATGGGCGCCAGCCTCCCCGCGACCCTAATTAGGATTAAGCGGTTAAGAAAATGACATGACCTGCACCATACTTTACATACATGTATTTTGCTCCACTCTGACCTTATACTTCACTCCCCTTTTCTCCATAGTCTTTACTCTGCTGCTCTACAAAGCCATGTTCTGCTTGTCTTATACTGGTTTACTGTTAGCCTTATAATCATTGTTTAGTTTAGTAGTTTAGTGTTTATCCTTACTGTCAGATACCATTTTTGTTACTGTTCTTGTCTACAGCACCTGGTGCTCACACGAAACAACATTTCGTTCTACTACATGCCCTGTAAGTTGATGAATGACAAATAAATTGAATTTGAGTTTTAGTTTGAAGATGACTGCCAGTATGTTGGGCCTCCAACATTTTATACTGAGCAATTTGTACATGTGTTGGAGTGGCCAGTAGCTTGAGTGGTGCCTCTCCAGTTGATGGGTCAACCTCAGTATCTTGGAGGCACATAGGTCGACAAGGCCAGGCAGGTTGCAGAGACATGAAGGGAGCATGGCATTGCTCTGATGAAACAAGAGGCAGGCCAGATGAACTCAGGCTCTTCTGCAGAGTGTATATAGGACAGGGATTCATTCATGATTTTTCTGAGCTTGCTTAATAGTATAGTGTGAACTTAAACTTGGTGAAAATCAATGCCCACTGAGCTTGTCCACAGGGTTTAAGTGTTTGTCTGACCTTTAATACTCCAGGTATGTATGGTCAGTGAAAATTAGGAAGCAATAATTGGTTTGATCCAGTCAGTGACAACACTCCTCCAGAGCAAGTTTTTGAACCAACAGTGCATGATGCCCAATATCATAATTATGCTTCTCCAATTGCCTGGCGAGCCGTCCAGGGTGTTCTCTGCCCTTGCTCAGAGTCAGCTGAGATGGACACCAGGCTCCCCCACAAATGCTACTGGGGTAAGTTTAAGCCTCTCTCGGAAATAATGTGACAATTAGGATCCTACCTCATATTTAGAAGTGTCAACCTCCACATAAAATGTCATAGTTGGGTCTGGATGTCTCTCTTCTTTAGGAGGTGAGAGGGGTAGCAAAGCCAAAGGAGTGCTGAAGCTTCTCAAGAATCACATACCATAGATACCTTGGCCTGTCAATAGCCGTGCATAACATAAAGCTGGTTTTTAAGAAGTTTAGTTAACAGTTGTCTGACAAGAGTAACTTAAATGTTGAGGAAAGGTAAGTGGATCATAAAATCATCAATGTAGGCTGTGAAGAATTTACCCAGCATCTCCCTCAGCACATCATTACCAAGATGTTGAAAAACAGAGGGATAGCCAGTGAGTACATATGGCATGACAAAGTATTGACAGTGGCCAGATGTGGTACCAAAGGCATTCATTTCATTTTCTGAACCGCTGGACAGTCATAGTGCACTCAGTTATTCAGTGTCCTCAGAGTGAGCCGTTTTTCCTAGTTTTGTACCTGTGTAACAATATCTTAAATCAGTGTGTTTAATGAGGACAATTACGTAAATTTAAATACTATGTAAAACAAACAAACAAAACTCTCCTGTTAAACTTGCTAAAAGATTAAAAAAAGATTAGAATATAAATAAAAAAAACTATGGAAGAATTACTAGGAAAAAAATGGACTGGCTTTATGATCGACTATATGTCGTGCACACAAATAAGAACAAGCAGACAAAAATCCAGAAATGTTCACTGTCCTTACTAAACAGGTCAATGCAAAACATTCACATCAGCGGTCAGAAATCAAGCTTAGTACACAGACAAAGGGTTGAGCAAATGGTAATTAGAGGGTTGGGCAAAAAGTAATTAGAGATGTAATCCAGGTTCATGCTCAGGGGTGTATGGTCTAGGCAAGCTGTAAACAGAACAGACAAGGAATATCAAAAACTCAGAGACCTCAGTGGATTTGAGCAGGGGTCAGAACAATAACAGATGAAGATATTAGATGAAAAGTGATTTTGGCAATTACAGAATAAGAAACAGTATCATTTACTTGTATTAGCATGCGTAGTTCTTCGGTGATGTGAAACAGGTGTAAGCACAATTAGTAGACTGTGAGCAATGCTCGTGTGAGAGCCTGTTGGAAAGTGTATTCTCTGCCTGGTATGTTTGTGTGCTGTTGTGTAACTGTTCATGGGAATTGGAGTCACTGACTTTACACTTCACAGTAATATATAAGAATACATCACAAATAAGATATGCTCTGTAGCAAAAGCAAAATGGACAAACTGCTTAATAAAAAATAAAATCCAGAGCTAAAGATCTCTTCTATAACACCAAACAGGATATTCGTGTGGGAAATAGATTTACATTATAATAATGATCTTAGGATATATTACTGAATAGGTCAGGACAGTGGTGTAGTGTAGCACATGCAGCTCATAGCAAGAAGGTCATGGGTTTGAGTCCCAGGCTCTTGCATTTTTGTGTGGAGTTTGCAAGTTTTCTCCGTGGGCTTCCTCTGGGTACTCCGGTTTCCTCCCACGGTCTAAAAAACATGCACAGTAGGCTGTTTGGCGGTGCCAAATTGCCCCTAAGAGAAAATGAATGAAGAAATGAATATAATAATTATCTTAGTATATATCACTAAAAAGATCAGGATAGTGGTGTAGTGGTTAGCATGTTCACTTTTTAGCAAGAAGTCCTGGGTTTGAGACCCAGGCTTGGGCATTTCTGTGCAAAGTTCGCATATTTTTCTCTGGGAACACCGGTTTCCTCCCACAGTCCAAAGACATGCATATTAGGCTAATCGGTTGAGTGTGTTTGCGAATGGTTGTTGTGGATGGTTATGTGTGTTGGCCCCGCTATGGTTAGCGAGTTGTATAGGGTGTAGACCACCTATACCCAGTGTTGGCTCAAATGGCATACCCTGATAGGATTAAGTGGTTCAGCAAATGAGTGAGATGAGTAAGTATACAACTAAATAATCTCTTCTTTTAGCTGATACACACTGTAAGATGAACTGTGCAAAATAAATATAGCATCAAGTATTCCTTTTTTAGCATCAAATTATTTGCAGTATGCTCTATTCCAGTGCAAAGTACTTCAGTTTTACAACAAAAAGTGCAATGAAGCCAGAAATGTTTCAGAATATGTATTAAAGCATATTATTTATGAACTATTATTAATTATTCAGTACTTAAGGTGAAACTAAAAGCAAAGGAATGTAATTCTTAGAGTGAATAATGTACAGGACCTGTTCCATTATGTTTGGACCTAGACCATATTAGCCTGCTGGTGTTATGTCCTGAGTGGGCTTTATTATTTTTCAATGTCAAATAAAAATCTGGAAATTCAACAAGCACATTACTGGGAGCTATGATGATCTTCAACATACCTCTATATTTACTTCTGTGGTCCAACCTCTTTGATTGTCTGTACAGTGTTTAGGTCTTGGGCTGCAAATTCACTTCATTGCTCTACATGTTGAATCAAATTGCTGTTCGCTGTTTTATCAGTGGTATTAGTTTAGTCTGCAGGCATTCTGGGGATTACATTGTTCTCCAGGGCTGGACTCATACCCCGTCAGCTTCCACTTCAGGCTGTCAGTGCAAATGCCAACACAGGCAATGCTACGCAGAACTTCCACCACATGGCCGTCCTGACAAATATCAACAATCAATCGAGAACTGCTGAACAACAAGAGCTTTTTTATGTTTTTGCCAGGTGGAGCAAATCCAACTATTTAAAACATGTTTTTTCCCTTTCCATGTCTGCTCTTTAATAGCTTTTTGCTTCTCGTGTTTTATTTGAAGGCTGCTTTTATAATTTTTATTTAATACATAATTTTTTCCATATCTTGAATAATATTATAGATTCAAACTTTGCCAAATGACATTGTTTTTCACTCACTCTGTATACTGTATTTAATTTTAACAGGAACTAAGCAAAATTATCAGTTTCTTGGGTTCTCCTAGCAGAAAATTACATTATTTCATTCATTTGCCCAACTGCTAGGGTCATGGGGAGGCTGGTGCCTATCTCAGCCAAGACAAGGTGAAGGCACAGTACACCCTGAACAGCTCACTAGACCAACACAGTGCAACACAACCACAACCATTCACGCTCACCCCTAGGGTCAATTCGGAACAGCCAATTAGCATAATGTGCATTGAAACCGGAGTACCCAGAGGAAACCCACACAAGCACAGGGAGAGCATGCAAACCCAGGACCTTCTTGCTGCGAAGCAGACGTGCCAACCACTATGCCTGAGTCACGTAAGTTAGGTGAGTTAAAATATCAGTATTTGTTGTAATAACTCCTCACAACTCATGCATCTTGGTATGCCTTTCACATTTCCCCAAAGTGACTTTACGTTTCTCTGGCTGTAAAAACAATCAATCAGCTCAGCTTTGCTTCATGGCTTCTAACCATCCATCTTCCCACTGATCACATTCTAGAAGATTTTACTGGGGTTCAGGTCTGAAAATTGGGCTCCTCCAGGTCTGAAAATTGCACTCCTCCATCTAGACCTTGATTAACCTTGCTGTGTGCTGTGTCTAATGGGCTTGTTTCACCCAAGCCTATTGGCTCAGCAGCTTATCCCAGTTTCTGTAACGTGAAGCGACCAGGTGCACCTCATGGATGGGACACTAGTATATCGCAGTCTACCTTCCCTGTATTTTTTACTGGTTCCCATTTATACTGCTGAGTGGACAGAGGCACACTTATGGTTGAGACCTTGCCCAGGGGCTTTCAAACTTGGTATGCATGTTTACCACCATGTGTGCTAGGCTGGGTTTGTGTGTGAGTGACCTTGACTACTTTTCAAGGTCACAGAGGCAAAACTGAAAAACATTAGGTTTGCGGACATTTACTTGCCGCACGCTAAAGCTGGGGCTTTCAGACTTGCCATGCTTGTTCTATATTGGCATATTATGAAATGGTCTTCCATTGTTCCTATGTTGTTATTTTAATGTTATTTTATATTTGCATTTTAATGTCCTTGTGCATTATTGTGCCCAAACTTGCAAATACATATTTTGCAGCTGATTTTAAATTGTGTCAAATTATTCAAGCACAAATGTGTTTAAATGAGCATTTACGGAATTTGGCAGACACCCTTAGCAACAGCGACTTACATTTTTATCTCATTTATACAACTGAGCACCTCAGGGTAAGGGGCCTTGTTCAAGAACCCAGTGGTGGCAGCTTCGTGGTAATGGGACTTGAACCCCTGACCTTCATATCAGTAACCCAGAACCTTAGCCATTAAGCCACCACTGTCCTGCATAAATGGGCGATTTATAAATAATTTGTACAGAATCTGGAAAATGTTGCTATGAGCAACAAATATGGTGCAATTTGCAAACACTTGGGATAACAGGCCCTTTTCTGTAGGAAAAAATAAATAAATAATTCAGCAGCATTACTCTTATAAACAACAGTGTTAATATTTAAGTGGATCCTGATTGACCTTGATTACATTATAATATCCCAGCATAGTAGTACACCTAATTTGGTTTAATCAAAATTTAATAAGATCCGGCTGAAAAGAAAAAGGAAGGAAGTAAACAACTTTGCTCAATGACACACATGCACACATGCAACAAATCTCCCTCCAAATAGCTGAGCGTTTTTGTTTACTATCGGGGGAAAAAAATCAATGTGCAAATGATATCTTCTTACTGTAAATATGAATTAACATGTTTTTAAGTGGTTAGCACGTCCACCTCACAGCAAGAAGGTCCTGGATTCAAGCCCCTGGCAAGGGTGTTTCCGTGTGGAGTTTGCGTCTTCTCTCCGTGTTTGTGTGGGTTTCCTCCATGTACTCCAGTTTCCTTCTACAGTCCAAAGACATGCACATTTGGCTAATTGGCTGTTTCAGATTCCCCCTTGGTGTGAATGAGTGTGAATGTATGTGTTGCATTGTGATGATCTGGCGAGCTGTTTAATGTGCACTCCTCCTTTACCCAGTGTCGGCTGAGATGGGCACCAGCCTGCCCGTGACCCTAGACCCTAGGATTAAGAGAAACCCTGAGAAAACCCACAAAAGCAGCAGGGAGAACATATAAACTACACACAGAAACGCCCTCACCGAGCCTGGGACTCAAACCCAGGACCTTCTTGCTATGAAGCCGATGTGCTAATCACTATGCCATAGACTCTCATATTTCATAGAAACCTGTTTCTCTGTTACAAACCTCAGTAATCTCTTCATCGAAAACTACCCCATGATAAAAATGATGCACATATAAAATTTCATTAGCTGGAGAGTCTACCATACAAGACACTTGGTAAGTTGTGACTACAGATATGGTAGTGTATTAGAAACTGCACATGAAGAGAAACCTTTCAGCTGTAACTATAGCTGTAGCCTGTGGTAATATAGAAAATCTGACCAATGACAACCAGAGCAGGAATATGTGTATGTATGTGGGGTAAATTGTGTCTTTCCTTTACTGTTCATCATCATCATCATATCATGTCACTCCACAACGTTAGCCATGCAGTGGCTTTTTCAGTCACCTCCATCAGGTCATGATCATCTATGACCTCGCTTATGGGTCAGTCTCTCAAAATATGTCATATTCTGTTCTTCTGCACCACATGGACATGAAGTTGGGTCATGCAGATCCCATTTGTAGAGGGCTGATCTTTTGCAGCCAACCCTGGCTCTGGCCCTGTCTGGCACACCATTCCTTCCTGTTAAGGGATGTTCCTCCTGGTAGTTGTTCGGAAGGTTCCTCTACTGCAGCTTTTGGAGAAACCGCTTGGTCCACCTGTGGGAGGAAATCGGAACACCGGAATATCCAATTAGCCAGAAAATGTGCATATCTTTGGACTGTGGGAGGAAACAATGCAAGCACGGGATTCTTCCGGGTGTTCTGGTTTACTCCCACAGTCCAAAGATATGCACATTGTCTGGCTAATTGGATATTCTGGATTGCCCCTTGGTGTGAATTGTGATTGTGTGTCTGTTTTGGTTCTGCGATGCCTGGCGAGCTGTTCAGAGTGTCCCCTATCTATGTTCAGGCTCAGCTGGGATGGGCTTCAGCCTTACTGTGACCCTAATTTTCACATAAAGCAGTTTGAAAAATAATATAAAATGAACTATACTGGATGTTGGTACAATAAGCATACTGCATTGGTGCAAAGCATACTGCAAAATAAAGCTAGGGTTAGTTTTACAAGCACTCTGTGCCTTTCATAAGGGAGGGCTTGCATTCAGACATGCTCCTAAACCTGACACACTCAAGACTGCCAAAGCGTATCAAAGCCTGTTGCCTTCCAGCCAGCAGTTTGATCTCAGCCTGTCTGGACTCAAGCATATATTCTGGCTATGCAGTGGTTTTGCAGAGTGCTTTTTTTGTTGTTTTCCTGGCCAGGCCTGTGGAATAAGTAGTCCTGGGAGGTTCCGGGCCTCTGTTCTCTTAAAAAGTGCATAGTTTGATTGGCCCTCGCTGTGCTAAAATGAAAAATTCCACAGATCTCCATATGGTCGGTTCTAATGCCAGCATTTAAACCCTAAGCAAATGGAAGGGATCACTGTTGTCTATGTTCTTTGGTGACAGATTTGTGTGATGGATTGTAACGGCTTTGCAACTAGGGTTTTTTTCCCCATTAAGCCTTAAGTACTTTTATTCGAATGGCACACCTCTTATATTCCGAACAAGGTTTAAAAAATGTCATTGTCAAAAACAAACACAACATTATGTTTAGCCAGATCAACACTCATAAATATATCTAGGTACGAGGTACGATTCAAAAGTTTGTCATGTATTATGAATCATAAGTAAGTTATCATGCCCTTAAGTAGGCCATTAATCTGAAATGTTACTGATAGATTTCCTGTTGCTAGTAAGACAGATGAGGCTATGGAAGAAGAAAAGGGCAGACGGTATGAAGTATGGCCCTCCTGTGGATTAGATCAGCTGGTGCAGGATAACATTTTTACTATTGACTTTACTGGATATTATAACTGTGTTGCTGTAAATTCATCTTTGTCCAAACATACTATTCTTCCAGCAAGATGTCATACTGTCATACTGGGTTTATTTGTTGTGCTGGTTTTATCAGATTATGTGTCATATACTGACCTCTTTTCATTTTTATGAAGGTCTTTAAACTTTGTTCAAATGAATTGATGCAGTAATGAAGAATAGAGGAGAATGAAGGAACTAAAAATAGTGGCACCTAATAATTAGGCTTTCACACCCAAGCCTACTGGGTCGAGCTGGAGCTTATCCCCTTTTCTGTAATGTAAAGTGACTAGGAGTTCAACTCCTCCTGGATGGGGCAATTTGGAACAGCCAGTTAGCTTAATGCGAATGCCTTTGGGACTGTGGGAGGAAAACCGGACTACCCAGAGGAAACCCACACAAGCACGGAAAGAACATGCAAGCTCCACACAGAAACTCTCGAGCCCAGGACCTTCTTACTGGGAGGCAGACATGCTAAACACCTAGATTATATTACTATTTTAGCAGATAACAATTATTTAAAACAATAACAATACTGGAGGCAGCACAGTGGCATAGTGGTTAGCACTTCTACCTCAGAGCGAGAAGGAGTTTGCTTGTCCTCCCTGTGCGTGCAGTGGTTTCTTTCAGGTGCTCCAGTTTCCACCCACAGTCTAAAGATATGCACATTAGACAAATTGGATATTCTGGATTGCCCCTTGGTGTGAATGTAGAACTGAGTGATAGTGTGTCTGTGTAGGCCCTGCAGTAAGTTCAACTTGGAGGTTACCCTCTTAATATTTACTGGTAGACATTTATACTGCTGGGTGGTGGCACACTTGTGGTTAAGATCTTGCCCAGGGGTATTAGCACATTGGGGGTCTAATGGGCATTCAAACTCACAACCTCTCAATCATGAGCCAAGCACCCAGCCACTATTCCACTGTCTCAATAGCTTCTAATAATGGGAATCCATGAACATGGGTACAGGTTATTCCAGAGCTGTATGTTAATTCTGTCTGTTATAAATAAGTGTAGTGGTTAGCGTGTCCGTCTCACAGCAAGAAGGTCCTGGGTTCATGTCCTGTTCTTCGGCATTTCTGTGTGGAGTTTTTTTGTTTTTCCCATGTGGGTTTCCTCTGGGTACTCTTGTTTCCTTCTACAGTCCAAAGACATGCACAGTAGGCTAACTGGCTGTTCCAAATTTCCCCTTGGTGTGAGTATGGGTGAGAATGGTCAAGTGTGTGTTTGCTCTGTGATGGTCTGGCGAGCTGATCACGGTGTACCCCAAATTCGACTAATTTTGGCCGAGATAGGTGCCAACCTCCCTGCGACCCTATTACGATTAAACGGCTCAGCAAATAAGTGAGTGAGTGAGCAGTCACTCCCTTTCCATCTCTGTCTCCGTCTTTCTCTCACCCTGCGTGTTCTCCAGTCTATTGCTCCCACCCTGGAGCTCATATATTTTGGCCAAATCAATAGGGAAGGTAAAAGCCAAGGCTCTGATTGGGCCAGACAAAAAACAGTCATGTTTCTTGCACGATAATACTGTGAGTTAGAGCAAAAGCACTTGCAGCAGCCAAATGAGTTACAACAGCAGTGTAAGCTTATCAGCACCTCAACCCCAGCCATGTGGGATGTAACTGCTACGCATTAAATCAAAACTCAGGTGTCAGCAACGCCTCCATGTTTGTTTTAGTCTTTGATATGTCATATAAAGTTCTAATTTTCAGGTTTCAAAAAAGTTAAGAACATAAGTATTCATGGGTTATAATACTTCACAGGCAGCCTTTTTTGCACGGCTGACATTACCATGTCGCTTCTGTATGTCTTCGGTTGTCACAACTTTTTAGGGTATTAAATTCTCATGCAACTTTCTAGTGAGCAGTTCAACATGCACCCTGCTTTTGCCAAGTGTTGCCTGAGGTAGGCACCATCCTGTTATGATTAAGCGGTTCGGCAAATGAGTGAGTGAGTGAGAATTTTACATTCATTGCACTGTAATATAGAATTACCAAGTATAAGACAACACCATAAAGGATGAATGACATGTGTCATAGCATACAGTTTATTCAGACTAATGCCATGTGTTTACTTCTAATGTGGCATTACATGATAGATCATCCTAATTTATTGTATTCTTATTAAGTACATATCATGCACTTGTGCTCTAGTTGGTCAGGTCGAGGCTCAGCAACATTAATGTGGCAATAAAATGAAGGCAGCTGATGTCCTGAATGTACTGAATGAGCAGGTTATTACATCAGTGGACATTTTCTTCCTTGAAGCCACGGATATAAAATGGGGACTCAAATAGTGAACTAGTGGTTCAAAGAGCATGAGAAATTATTTTCACATATGTATTGGCACCCCAGAGTCCTGACCTCAACCCTATTGCAAGTTTTTGGGTTGTGCTGGAGAAGACTTTATTGAGTGGTTGAATTTTTCCCTCATTAATTCAAGATGTTGGTGAGAAATGAACCTAACACTGGATGAAAATAAATGATAAGTTGATTACGTGCTGTAAGCAAGGCTAAAGGTGGAACAACAACATATTCATGTGTTCGATTTATTTTTTGTTGTTGTTGGCTGGTCAGTGTATATCTATACAAACTGTCACAATGCCTATGAGTTCTTATTGTGATAAATATTATGACGGCTATTTATTGGATATTAATCATCATGATCTTGATATCTTCCATGATATCTGATCTGTCTTTATTATAAGATGTTTATTTAAAATATGTCAAGTAACATTCAACATTTCAATAACTAGGACTAAAAAAAATATATCCTTTGTGTACACCCTAACATTACACTACAGTGGTGTTTCCTGCCAGCAACACATATGTACAAGTTCCTCTTACTCTAATAATATTGGCCATTTTTAGCTCCCGCCCCTAGGGCAAAACTGTGTATTAGGTTTCCGGACCTTTACTTGCCAAGCACTGAAGCTGGGGCTTTTAAACTTGCTATGCTTGTTCTGTATTGGCATATTATGAAATGGACCTTTCGGCGGGCCTTCGGCCTTTCGTCTGTACCCCTGTGGTCTTTTTTTTTTTTCAGAGTTATATTTCAGACAGGCATGTTGATCTCAAGTGGAATTTAAATGCAATAAATGGGAAGTACAAAGGTATGCATATCTATAAGTACAATATTGACGTACCTGTCAAGCTAATATTAGATCAGTTTTAATACAGGTCCAATTGCATATTCGGGGCATAGTGGTTATCATGTCCACCTCACAGCAAGAAAGTCCTGGGTTCGAATCTCGGGCTTGTGTGTTTCTGTGCAGAGTTTGCATGTTCTCTGGTTGCGTGGGTTTCCTCTGGGAACCTGCCCATTAGGCTAATTGGCTATTCCAAATTATCCCTAGGTGTGAGTGTGAATTGTTATATGTGTGTTGGTCCTATGGTGGTCTGATGAGCTTTTTAGGGTGTACCCCACCTTCGCCCAGTGTCGGCTGAGATAGGCTTCAGCCTCCCTGCGTCCCTAGTAGGAGAAAGCGAGTGAGTGAGTGAAAATTCATAAGACGTCTTAGGTTTGTTAGGGCCTTCCATGTGTTGATATGTCAGAGTATTACAAGCAGGACACATAATGTGTACAGGCAAGAGATGTTACAAGGTCAAATATAAAAAAATATTGTAAAAAATCAGATATTATTACAGACAACCATGCATAATAAAATGAAAAATACTGATCTACCGGTGATTCATTTGATTATTGTTGTCCAGTTGCTTCTATGTATAAGTATAATTTTATAACTAGACCTTTTCCATCTGTGACTAATTACAGAACATTTTCTACTGCAAAACACAATTTAGCCCTTTGAGTATGAGCGAATAACAGTGACATGACATATGGGTTATTTGTTCGATACACACCGAGAGCTGACACATACTCTCCATGTTCTAAGATGAAACACAGATCCTGGCTGTGTTTAGGAATTGCCTGTTTTTTCTTCGATTCCAAGTGACGACTTTCTCAGACTTACAGTCCCATGCCAAGTTAGTCTGCTGCAATCAATTTGTTCTTGGTAATGCATTAATTGAATCAAGACCCTGGAAATATTGTTTTGGTTTCTCTGATTTGGGATTGGCTTTCCCTGATTGAGGAATGCAAGCATTTTCCCAGCCTTTACCGAAAAGTATTTGTTACCCCCATGTGATAAATTAATGAATTAGACTCCCAAAACCTCTCCCATATTTTTTTGGTATCCGTCTCTCAAGGAAACATGTAAGTGCTACAATGAGGCAGAGTGGGAGGATCAGCAATGCAACTTGGGTGTCTCCTCATCTGAATCTACATCGAACATGATAACATTGCCAAAGTGACTAATAAACAATATAGCATTATGTGTTTGACTTGGCCCTGGCAATAGCACTGTGTTACTGTAACTGTCTAGACGTAGTGCAATAAGTAATAATCGATCCATGCTATCTGATTGCTTTGAGTCTATCGTTATTAGTGGAGTCTCAGTGGAGTTTCAGGATAATATGCAGCTGAATATAAGGACAAAACACAGGAGTGTAGTAGAAAGTATTTTAATGGTGCAATAGTCTACAGAGTTCACTGAACAAATGTGAGAAGGCAACAATTCATATTTTATTTGTCATGGGTTGAATCTTGGAAGACAGAATATTTGGACTATGTCCTGCCAGCTGAACTAAGTTTTAAGTTGATAAATGAACACAGGTGGCTTGTTCTCAATATCCAAATTTGGCAGTACACTGTTCAGTGTTATAGCAGTGGATACGGGAAATTATTCCCCTGCAATGCAAAAAAACTAAATAATGCAGGTGTTAATTTGCAAAAGGATAGTACACTGGCATGTAAGGAGTTCACGATTTTGTTAAGACACTGATGATAATAGGTTACATGTGAAGCAGAATGTGGATGAATTGTGGCAAACCTGTACATGCAAGATATTTTAGTTATGTGGTAGCTATAGTAATAACAGGGAAAATGAGCAATAAATAAAGTTGCATAGGTGAAAGCTGTGGGCGGCACGGTGGAGTAGTGGTTAGCACGTCCGCCTCACAGCAAGAAGGTCCTGGGTTTGAGTCCCAAGCTTGGCAAGAGCGTTTCTGTGTGGAGTTTGTATGTTTTCCCAGTGCTTGCATCGGTATCCTCAGGGTACTCCGGTTTCGTCCCACAATCCAAAGACATTGGGACAAGGCGTTGGGCTACCTGGCTGTTCCAGATTGTCTCTAATAGTGAATGCGAGTGGTTGTATGTGTGTTGCCCTGCAGTGGTCTGGCAAGAGGTTCAGGGTGTACCCTGCTTTCGCCCAGTGTCAACTAATATAGGATCCGGCATCCCCGCAAACTCTAATAAGAGTAAGCGGTTGGCAAATGAATATGTGAGTAAGTGAGTATATAGTGTTTCAGGCATGTCCAACCGGGAAGAACAGAACACGTTGTAGGTACTACAGGTCTCTTGGATGGTCTGGGAACACCTGGGTGTCCTCCCGGAAAAGCTGGAGGAAGTGGCTGGAGAGAGGGATGTCTAAGCCTTACTGCATGGGCTGCTGCCCCACCCCCAAACTAAGCAGAAGAAGATGATGATGATGAGAAAGAAAGAAATTATATATTGGACAACCGGGTCATTTTTAGACATATAACTGAATGCATATGAGTCTATTATGAATTACTCAAGTACTACAGACTCTGGTCAGATTTGTAAAATCTGTGGCATCTCTTAGAAAGACAGGGTACCAAACACTGCTGTACTTGAGCGATTCAAGATCGAGGAAGTTAAAGCTCTCCTTATTAAGGGCCAGCTCTGCTGGGCTGGACATTAAGTATGTATGGAACACAGCTGAATACCCAAAGCTCTCTTCTATAGGGAATTATTCAGTGGTCAGCATACACAAGAGAGTCGGTACAAGAGATGCAGGGATGTCTTGAAATCCAATCTGAAAGCATGTGACATCCCACTGACACTGACAACTACTCACAGTGGTAATCAACATTTAATGCTAGAATCCGAAAATTTGAGGAACCTTGCATCTAAGAACTCTAAAAATCACGAAGAGCTGATCAACCACCACCATGTGATGACTGTGTGTGTCCGGATTGCCAGCGTTGCTGCCGTTCGCGTGTAGGTCTTCTCGGCAACCACAAGAAGTATATTAGTCGAGACCAGTAATGCTCAGAGAGAAAGGAGATGTGTCAGCTTGACAGCTCAGTCCATCATCATCATCATCATCATCATCATCATCATTATGAAGTACAGTCCTATTGCCAAATAGCAACATATGGTAAATTTAAGCAGAATAATCTCATGGATACTCTATAAATCGTTTTCATGGTTATTCAGTACATATTTGAAAGTCCACCTCACAGCAAGAAGGCCTGTGTTCGATTCGCGGGCTCAGGGCATTTCTGTTTAAAGTTTGTAGCTTTCCCCATGCTTGCATGGGTTTCCTCCAGGTACTCCGGTTTCCTCTCACAGTCTATAAACATGCACATGTGTCTAATTGGCTGTTCCAAATTGCCCCTAGGTGTGAGTGTGAATGGTTGTGTGTGTTGGCCCTTCGATGGCTGATCAGGGTGCACCCCGCCATCACCCAGAGTCGGCTAAGATGGGCACCAGCCTAGTTAGGTTTAAGCGTCTTAGAAAATGAATGAATGAATGACCTCACTGAAAGGGGGTAATACTACTGAGTAATACAAAAGGACAGTAGATGTAGTGGAGCTTCCTCTACATCTATATTTCAATTACATGCTGCATTTGCCTAAACAATGGGCCTTCTGAGTGAATTTACCAAAGGAAAATGGGCCAGCTATGAAGAATATGTTCGAACTAAGTCCAGCTGGAAAGCTCTAAAGATTTTGCAGTGACGACAAGAATAATCACATTTTCACCAAAAATGGATCCATGTGTAGCCTATCTTCTGGATACACGTTTGGGAATGACTTCAGCTTGCGTGTTGCCACTAAATTTAGAGTGCATCTCTGCCATTTTGTCATCCAACATGCCTGGAAAAGAGCTCGCAACTTCGACTGTGACCCCACATATTAGGGGAGCAGTCCATACCAGATCATCAATAAATACAAGGTTCTAAAATGTGAAGAGATTTTGGAGGAACATAGCCAACATTCCTCAAGCTCTTTGTAGCTGGACCAAATGAAATAACAGTGATTAAATGGGCACATGACTTGGGAAATAAATGATGCTCTTAGTGAAACAAAAAAGGGATAGGAATATGAACTGACTTCATACTGGTTAGGACTGTCTGTTTACAAAAGGTAGCATAATTTAAGAATGAAAGGCTTCATGAATTAAAGCTAGGAACATTATTCCTCACCATATACAGTACATAAGGAAAGCCTATTTCTGTGTGGTCTCATCCCTCTTTTTGTCTGGTCTTAACCATCTCCCTCTTCCCTTATAAAAGGAATAGTTTTATTGTTACTACAAAGGTGGTTTGGTATAGATTTCAGTGGTGGGGAAAAAAGCCAAACAGCACAAAATATCCCTAAGCACACTTTGTTAGTGCCAACATTTAAAGCGGAAACTTTTGCAACTGCTCCCTGCTCAGACATTATGCCACAGAGGTGTTTCTTTTTTTTTTATACAGCAACATTAAGAGTAAAAACAGCTCTGCACAGGAACATGACCTGACATACTTGGTTCCTATTAAACCAGTTTAACCAGTTTAAGTTAAACCAATGGATTTAAAGTTTAAATTGGAAATTGGAGGCCTAAACCTATTTTAAAATGACCTAAAGTAGAGTTTAACTTAGTTTCAGTTAATCATTCATTAAAGTTTGGACATTATAGCTATTTTCAAATTCAAATTTTATTTGTCACATACAAATTATACACTGTCCACTCTCTTCACTGGGGTCCCATTGAGGATCAGGGGCCGGTAATTCCTCTCCTGCTTTGTATTAAAGTCCACTATCAGCTCCTTAGTCTTGCTGACGTTGAGGAGGAGGTTGTAGTCCCGGTACCATAATTCCAGGTTTTTAACCTCCTCTAGGTAGGCCGTCTCATCGTTGTTAGAGATCAGGCCCACCACCACAGTGTCGTCCGCAAACTTAATGATGTTGGTGGAGCTGGAAGTGGCCACACAGTCATAGGTGTATAATGAGTACAGCAGGGGGATCAGAACACAGCCCTGGGGGGCTCCAGTGCTGATGGTTAGTGAGGGTGAGACATGACTGCCCAACCGTACCACCTGTGGCCTGTCTGTCTGTCAGGAAGTTGGAGATCCAGCGACACAGTGATGGGCTGAGGCCCAGGATCTCCATCTTAGTGGTGATTGTGGAGGGGATTATGGTGTTAGATGCTGAGCTGTAGTCAACAAACAACATTTTCACATAATTCCCCTTTCCGCTGTCCATTTTTATACCTTTACTTTTCATTTCAGACACCAGTGGAGCATCAAAGCATGCTTCCTAATTCAAAACACTCCACAGTTGTTCAGGAAGCTGCTTCCCACCTCCCATTGAAATGCTGAATTTGAGTGTGCACTGGACAGCCTGTTTGGCTTCCTCCTCTAATTTATGGAATGCCTACTGTGCTCTGATGGTCACCTGAAAGCTCCATGCTCAGTGTGTAGGCAGTCAAACCAGAATAGGCAGAGAGACCACTGTGCATGGAAGGGGCAATTGGGGAAGCCTAGTTAGTCAGAAGGCCCAGCACACTGTGCGGCACTTGTGAGCCCCAAAAAGTGTAAAATAAAATTTAAATATTGGCAAAAACCTTGTGTTCAAACAGCCCAAAGGGAAAATCTAAACATGTACTTACCTTGTTATCCAACACTCTGGCACCATCTAGCATAGCTATTCAAAACTGTAAAAAAACAAACAAACAAACAAACAAAAAAACCCCACATCATTTATGTATAATATCTCCCCCTTTAAAGGAGAATTAATCATCTTAACACCACAGTGTTGTTGAATTCCAGAAGAAAATTGGTCAGAAGATGTGGATTAATTTTCTACAACACAGGCTCTGACAACTAATCATCTTCTAATAATCTAACAGCTCATGTTAACAAGCTCCCTCCTGTTCCACATCCAATATTTATTATTAACTATAAAAAAAAACAACTCAGACTTTATACTGGTTAGGATTAAGGGACATCTGTGTGACAAGTAAGGTCCTTCTCCCAAATCGTGGAGAGTGTAAACTCAGGGTTAATCCTACTAGGATCGCGAGGAGGCTGAAGCTTATTTCAGCGAACTCTGGGCAAAGGCAGGGTACACCCTAACAGCTTGCCAGTCCATCACAGGGCAAAAAACACATACACAACACAACCATTCACGCTCACACCTAGGGCTAATTTGGAACAACCAGTTAGCCTTATGTGCATGTCTTTGGAAGAAACTCACACAAGCACAGAAAGAACATGCAGACTCCACACACTGGAATGCCCTCACCGAGCCTGGGACTCGAACCCAGGACCTTCATGCTGAGGAAGACATCTTTCTGATGGTCCGGGTCAAACAGATCGTGGATCCATGGTGGTTTTACCTTCACTGTTAAACTTTTTACAGTTGACAGAGTGATATTCATATTGTTGGCTATTTGTTGCTGGCTAATGCCACCCTCTGACTGACCCACAAGTCGACCTCTCTGATAATCTGACAATTATTAGGCTCCTGGACTGTGAGGCATGCTTGTTTTTAGCACAACTTTGTGCACCTTTATACAGCAATCTGATTAGTGTTCATTTAATGTAGGTCATTAAATTGTCAGATTTTCAGAGAGGTCGAATTGTGGTCCGTCAGAGGGTGGCATCAGTCAGTGACAAATAACTGACAGTTTGAATATTCTTCTGTCAACAGTAAAAAGTTCAATAGTGAAGGTAAGACCACCACGGATCTACGACCACCATGATCAGAAAAATGCCTTCGCTCTGTGAAGAAAGCAGTGGAGAAAAATCCCTGTTCCAAGGCCGCAGGCATTGCAGTAACCAGCTCAAAAACTGTTATTTGCTCTTCGTTGACCAGCAAATATTCATTCTGATATTTTGGGTGTCTATCTACTGATGTCCGCTCTCTGTAAAAGTTGAGTAAATAATGATTCTATATCAGATTTTATTTTCACATCTCCAAACCATATGTTCAAACATGTGGACATCTATTTGTGGGTCATTTCCAGATGTTTCCTCAAAGATGGAGTCATCAAATTGTCTAGATTGTATCTGGATGCTACAATCTACTACAAAAATCTTTTTGCAAAAACATGGTATGCCAAGGTTGATATAAAGGAACACAAGCATCTCCCCCCCAGTGCAGCTAACTGGGTTATCTATCACGGTTATTATGTCTCTCACTGTCTATGGTGAGAGGCATGTAAAAGAACCATTGCTGATTTTTGTCAACAGTAGCCGTCAGCATGTTTCTGCCCCATGTGGTGAGCTGGCCAGGGTGTACTCTGCCCTTGCCCAGAGTCGGCTGAGATGGGCACCAGCCTCCCCGTGACCCTAATTAGGATTAAGCCGTTCAGAAAATATATGATGAGTTTACTGTCTCTAGCTTCTCTCCCAAAGATCAAGTCATCTTCAAAGTCAGCTGTTCCAAGTTCTTCCTTTGGTCAAAATATCTTCAGAATCTTTAAAATATTTGGTATGTAATTCAAAATACAGTAGCTCCCAGGGGGAGCTTAGGGTAGAGCCACTGAAAGGAGTCAGCTGAGGTGGTTCGGGCATCTGATTAGGATGCATCCTGGTCGCCTTCCTTTAGAGCATTTCCTGGAACGTCGAACTGGGAGGAGGACTCACGGCAAACCCAGAATTTGCTGGAGGGATTATATATCCCATCTGTTGCCTCTACAACCCAACCTAAGAGGAAGAAAATGGATTAATGGATGGATAAACAAACAGAACACATTTTGCCATATTATGTGGCTGCAAGTGAACAAAATACACTGAATGCTTTTATATAGTTACTGCTTTTTTATTTTTTACAACTACCTAGGTGTGAAAGTTTTATATGAACCATTTGAACATCTCCCCACAATGGAATTGTTAAGCATTGCAGGATGTGCTCACATAATATACAGCTGTATTTATTGACTTAGGTCAAGGAGATTCTCACATTAAAAGAACAACAAACACGCCACTAGTCATGACTTTATTAGACAGTTGTTAGTCATGGTCTCTTTGATTTGTTCATCCTTTTTTATAACCATATATCACCTTTAAATAATTAAATAACCTCATTAATATCCAGTTCCTGTGTTTCATAATATCTCATAAAAATGCAACAATAATGCATTCATCCTTTCACACCACCTTCTATATCAGTAACTGACCTCATCACTGAATAAAGTGTTGAAAAGTATGAAATGGTTGCGGTGCCGAGACAATGACGTTATGGAGCACCTGTTGACTTTATCCCAGCATCCTCTAGCTTAACAAGAGTGATTAGACAGAGCCTTAGGTGGGCAAACTAAATATTGCAAAAGAAAACTATTTTAGACTGGCAAGTCCTGCTTAGCGGAAATATGTCATATTTTCCTAGTGTAAATCTTGCACTGCTGGCACCAATAGAGACACTACAAGCAAAATGAGTGAATTTGTGTTTTTTTTTCCTAAGCTGAACCCTAAGCTGAAGCTGGCAGCTGTGAGTTTCATTGGCTTTTATACCCACACGATGATGGAATGACTCACATCACAGGTCTGCTGTAGACAGAGCAAACATTATATATAGGATTTGCACAATTAGGCAACACTTCTTGTTTTCTAGGATCTTGATTCTAGGATTCTCATTCAGTAATTAAATCTCTCTCAGTCTTGAACATGACTGGGAGCAATGTAGTTAAATCTTTCCCTGCCTGAAAGATGCTCTGAGGTTATCTCTGGGCAGACAGATTAAATATTTCACCCCACATATGAGGCAGAGTCTGATTCCTCATGTGCTGCACATTTTGAAACCATGTTCTCTGTTTGAAGGCCAAGCTTTGTTGAATGTTGTTTGATGAACAGAACTAAAGCTTGGCAGGTAGCAGCTTCGTATGACAGGCGAACTGAATATAAGCTAAAAAAAAAAAAAACCTTGGAAGGAAAACTGAAAAGGACTAATCGGCTCAAGGCTTAAAACTACACCTTGATTTCCTGATGTGTTTTTAACCAAGATTGCACATGCAATACATATTACACTGCAAATGTCTTAGGTTCTGTTCTATTTTTAGGTAATTTATGTCTTAGGTAGTTCCATAACTAATTGTTTTACAATAATAACTAATTACAGTAACATATTAAAAATATATTATAACATATTAATATAACATGCATGTCTGAGGCGCTGGATTAATAGCACTTTCTCACCGATGCAACTTTCACGCGGATAACCGCAGTACCTCAAGGAGGAACACGCCATGGTGTAGATGCGGAAAACAGGTTTTTTTCTCATCCTCATCTTATTCCGTTCAAAGCCATGATTCTGCAGCGACAGCTGAGGTGCTTTATATCATGGAACAAAAGGTGTGACCACTATGAACATCGTATGGTACCACTGGTGCTTGTCAATGTTCACATGGTGTTCACGGTGATAATATGATGCCGGCAGTGGTGTCACGCTGTCACGCAGAAATGACACATATTCGGTTTTTCCGCAGAAATGATGGAAAAATCAAGCATGATGGAATTTACTGCGGTAACTGCAGAAGGAAGCGGTGCTGATGGTTTTCTGCGGCAACTTGCAGTACACATTACAACAATCAAACGTCGCTCTGCAGTGTTCTGCAGAAGCATTCCCGCGAGCTTCCGTGGGTCAAGCTGTGTCGGAGAGAAAGGGGCATGAGGCTCCAGTCTCTTTAGAGTCATGGGCCACATTTTTATGGCCCTATTTGGCCACATTTTCCCTGCGTGGCGGGGGGCTAGGAGTGAGCTGCACCTTCCCTTCCTCCACATTTATGGCTGAAATGCCCTTGAGCAAGGCACCTGACCCCCAACTGGTATCCAGGCACTGCAATGTGTGGGAGCCCACTGCTCCAAATGTGTGTGTGTGCCCACTGTTTACGTGTGTGTGTGTGTGTGTGTGTGTGTGTGTGTGTGTGTGTGTGTGTGTGCGCGCGCTCATTTTGGATGGGTTAAATGCAGTAGTCAAAATTTCCCTTGTACAGTATAAAATAAATAAATAAACATGTTTATAATGTAAAAAAAATCACCATAATTGCTTTCTGGTATCACTTGCAGACACAGAAGTAAGTTTAACAGCCAAACTACAAAGAACTGGAGCAGGTTCTCCAAGCTGTTTGGAAAACAATGTACCAGCCAGTTTCCTTATAAAGCTTCATGACATAATGCTTGAGAGACCTGATTTAGTTTTAACAGTAAACCAACTGTAAATTTTAGTTCATTCATGTTTGTCGGATTGGTGGGGTGGTTAGGATGCTGAGCTCATGATTGAGAGGTCATGGGTTCAAATCTCTTTTCGAACCCCACCGTGCTAAGACCCTAGTTAACCAGAAGTGTGCCTCTGCCCGCCGAGGAGTAAAAATGGATAAAAACGCTTTATGCTACAAGAACTAGGGATAAGCTCTGGATCTGATGAACCATAAGGCTAGGATGTGGAAAAGTCAGAGTTTCCATGATCATTGCAGTACTTAAAGAAATCACTTAAGGAATCTTGGTGTTACTCAGGAATAAGGTGAATATGACCATGATGATCAGATCACATGATCTTTTTCCATTGCTCAAGTGTCCACTATATATATATATATTATTTATATATTTAGCTCTACTTTGACGTACCGAGCACTGTTTTATGGAAAATTGACTCAAGATCTTATAGATCTCAAGGTATATATATATATATATATATATATATATGCTTTCTTATACCGATTAGTTATAAGTCAATGTTATACCACAGATGTTCTCCCAATGTTACTCTCATTTTTTCCAGAATTTATACTGTTACAAAGATCCTACCAATGTATACCACTGTTCACTGATGTTACTCCCATTTTTTCAATGTTTTTCTGAAGTACTCCAAACACACTCAAAAAAAAAACAACCAAATTTTTTGGAAACTTACAAAATAATTCACTCTTTCCCGAAGTTTTGCCCGAGATTCTACAATGTCCTCCAATGTACAAATGTTTTCCAATTTGTACTGATGTTCTCTGATTTCCTCCAATGCAACATCAGAATATGATCAGGTCAAATTGAGACTATGATCAATGTCGTGTTAGATCACCTTTAATCCAATTTTAGCAATTTCAGTAAATTCCTTTGTTATAATAATAATAATAATAATAATAATAATAATAATAATAATAATAATAATAATTATTATTATTATTATTATT
>JAOUQZ010000022.1:10628682-10641329 GCA_028564935.1 Neosilurus hyrtlii
TTCCTGCCGCCACAGAAACAAAGCCCTCCTAGGCAACACCTGAACCATTTCACACTGCATAAATTAAAGCACACCATGCAAACGATGCTGACAGTATAATAACTGTGGTAAAAGAATGTTCTTAATAAATCCCCTGATGAGTGAGCAACCACGAAACAGGCTTGTCTTGTATATATATATATATATATATATATAGGTTGTGGACACCTACAACTGTGTGGTACCTACAACATAGCAGTGTGTATACTAGACTGCTTCACATTCAATTCAATATTAATAAATATCTATGCTCTGGATTTCCACACTCACATCAAGGGGCAATCTGGAACAGCCAGTTAGCCTAACGTGCATGAATGCAGGTCACACTGGATGAAACCACCTGCTAAATGCCATAAATGTATTGATGGAGCTAATTAATCCTATGCATACACTTAAATCCATATGCATAAACTTTAACCTTAATCCTTACATAATCAGTGACCATAAGGAAATATTTTCTTTGAAGATTTTTATAGATTAAAAGGGAGGAAGCAAGCAAGAAAGAAAACAAGAAGGAAAAAAAGTATGAAAGAAATTTGGGGTCAAAATTCTCATATGTTCCGTCCATTGCTATTTGATCTCTTACAAGATATATAAACATGCTCCCCTAAAAAAGCAGGCAGTGGAGAAACAGACAATGGGAGGAAAACCATGCAAGGTAAATAATACTTGGCTAGCAAGCTGAGCAGAACTGCCACCAGCATCCCACTGGGACTTTTTTTCACACTTAACACTAATGCATTTCCTCCCATTGCTGTTCATCAGATTTTTCATGTTTTCCCTCAGATTTTTTAGATGATATCTGTTCTGTAATACTCGAAGCAAATTCTCTTATGTGCTTTTGGATTCTGAGTTTAAACCATCAGGGTGCAAAGAGCTTTGTTTTTTTAGCTGATTAGAAGCTTTGTACAGTAAATGAGAAGCAGTTGTGTAAATTAAAAATGTTAAAGGGGTTAATTGGCCATTTATACAGAGCCCTAATATTAACCTTTCACACATATCCTGTTTTTGATGCATTGTGTTAATGATTGGGACAAATTGTTCTGAGAAATGCAAACACAGTTCTTGCACAAAAATACATTTCCTAAGCTGCTTAATCCTAATTAGGGTTGCAGGGAGGCTGGCGCCCATCTCAGTTGACTCTGGGTGAGGGTACACCTTATACAGCTTTCCAGGCTATCACAGGGCCAACAATTATTCACATTTGCATTTTGAACAGCCAGTCAGCCTACTGTGCATGTTTTTTTTGACTGTGGGAGGAAACTTGAGAACCCGGAGGAAACCTACTCAAGCACAGGGAGAACATACAAACTCCACACAGAAATGCCCTAAGCCCAGGAATCAAACCCACGCCTTCTTGCAGTGAGGTGGATGTGCTAATCGCTGCACCACTATGCCGCCATACTGTCCAGTAAAAAATAATTTATTAATAATTACTTAAAACATAGAGTACACACGATGGGCGGCGTGGTGGCATAGTGGTTAGCATGTCTGCCTCGTAGCAATAAGGTCCTGAAATACAACCAAATTAGTTGTCTTATTTAAATTACAGCAACCAATACAAACACAAATACAGCAGAGTGTGGGTTACAGTGCATTACAATATCTACAATGTTAAAAGAACAGATTTTATAATGGATTAGGTAACATAACATCATAATCATATATACGTATGTAGCATTAACTTTAAATGAAACAAATAAGTGTATTGAGTATTATAGTTTGGGCGGCACAGTGGCATCGTGGTTAGCACATCCATCTCACAGCAAGAAGGTCTTGGGTTTGATTCTTGGACTCATATGTTTCTGTGTGGAATTAACATGTTCTCCCTGTGCATGCATGGGTTTCCTCTGGGTACTCCGGTTTCCTCCCACAGTCCAAAGACATGCACATTAGACAAACTGGCTGTTCCAAATTGACCCAAGGTGTGGATTTGAGTGTGAAAGGTTGTGTGTGTTGGTCCTGCAATGGTATGGCAAGCTGTTCAGAGTGTACCCCAGCTTTGCCCAGTGTCAGCTGAGATGGGCACCAGCCTTCCAGCGACTCCAGTAGAATTAACTGGTTCATTAAATGATGTGAGAGGTTATAGGAGTGAGACTATAAGGACTTAAAAGTGTTACTGGGAGTTAAACAGTTTAGGATTCCTGTTATATCACTGAATTAGCCTTATGCAGCACTTAATGTCAGAATTAGAGAGGGATACAAATGGACGATAGCTTTTTACAAATACTCAACTAATGGTAAATTACATGTAAATATTTCCTCCATTTACTAGTCTTTTTTCAGTGATTGCTGAAAAAAATCACAATTTCCAGCAGGTTTATCTATTACTCATCCATCTTTAAATGTGTCAAATCTGTCAGTGCATCAAGAGTCTTCAACAAAACATTCTCTGCTGATTTCCACAAAAGGTGCATCTCCTTAGGAAACTTCAGCAGTCGCGAAGGGCTCAATAGGGAGTTCCCAGCACTGTTACAAGTTACAGCATTTTCTGTGGTATTGATTCATTGGGGTTCAATGAGGAATGTTCAAAGGGGACTCCTGCATGCTCATGGAGCAGTGGTGGCCTGGTAGTTAATGTAAAAGAACCATTACTTTTGTTCGTAAAGTGTAGGACATTGAATTGCCGTCAGCATGTTTCTGTCTTAAAGTGTTGGATTTAAAATTGTTCTCGTCTTTATTTAAATTAAGAAAGCAAATTTTCATTCACTCCTGTATGCTCAGATGAAATGAGCTGGCTAAGTTTTCAACATTTACAGCAGTTGGGAGATGCCCTTATCCAGGGCATTTTATATAACCGAGCAATTAGAGGCCTTGCTCAAGGGCCCAGCACTGGAAGCTCAATGGTACTGAAGCTTGAACCAACAAACTTAGGATCAGTAACCCAGATCCTTAGCCACTGACCAACAAAGCTTCAACACAGCTTCAATCTCAAAACAAGTCCTAATTACAAGCATTTTGATTCAACACACCCTTTATTGGTTAGCGCAAGACAAGCGTCTGAGCTTGTGGTAGACGTGGTTCAGTTCCACAGTCAAGGCAATCCTGAAAGCTTATTTTTCCTGGAAGCGGTCCCCTACTGAACAAATCTTGACCTTTCTGTTTCAATACTTTCAGAGGCTACTGTATATCATATGCATACAGTTCCTTCCAATTAGATTTGATGCTCTTCTCTGTAAATTGTCAAAGTAATTGTTTCTGTAGACTTCTGTATTCATTCTGCTGCTACCATTATGAGCTGCATCATTGGTGAGAACACTCCTGAAGCAGCCATGCAAGCTTAAGCCTTGGCACTACCCTCACTGTGACCGATGAGCATGTGTTTCCTCCTGGTGTACTGGCTTCCTCTTTCAATCCACAGACATTAGGTTAACTGGTTACTCTAAATTGTCCATAGATGTGAATGTATGTCTGAACGAATGTTTGTCTCTATATTAGTCCTGTGATAGATTTGCAACCTGTTCTTTCAGGCTTTGCACCAGCTTTTCAGTTGGTACCCCGATGGATAAGTGAAACAGATCATGGTTGGATGGATGAATGAAAGAGGAAAGAGGGTGGGGTATGCCAGGTGTACATGTGTGCTTAAATTTACGTTATATAATATAAATTGATTTTATTACAAAACTTGCTTTTTGGACAACACAGTAGTGTAGCAGTTAGCACGTCCACCCCACAGCAAGAAGGTCCTGGGATCAAGTCTCAAATTCCGGGGTTTCTGTGTGGGATTTGCATGTTCTTCTTGTGCTTGTATGGATTTACTCTGGGATTTACTCTGGTTTACTCCCACAGGCCACATTAGGTGAATTGTCTGTTCCAAAATCCCCCTAGGTGTGAGTGTGAATGGTTGTGTATTTTGTCTTGTGATGGTCTGGCAAGCCATTCAGGGTGTATCCTGCCTTCTCTTAGTGCCTTCCAGCAACCTTAAAAACATTAAGTGGTTCGGCAAATGAGTGAGCAAAGTTGCTTTTCTATTCGACCGTTGAAACTTTCCCCATCCTACACTTTCCCTGCACTCTTAGTTTGACCACAGCTGAACATATTCAGTTATAAATCACAGATAGGTCTCCTGTTATCGAAGAACATTATATAATTGTTAACTGTGTACAATTACTTCTAAATTGGTGTTTAAATAAATAGCAAATTTTTATGTAATTTTTTCGCCCCTTATCCTAGCTTGCTACTTTCTTTGTCAGGAATTATTCAGAAAAATGCAAGCAGACAGCACAGGACAATATTACTAGTATGACTGAATCTAGTCACATTACAGCACTGTTTTTGTAACTATGAAACACTTGCTTCTTCACCCTGTACACTGTTATTAGAGTAATCGGTTTTACAATTCCACGAAATTGTCCACTTATGTTGGCTTGCATTTAATGACTGTCTCTAGGGAGATTGCTCTAGCCTGTTCAGGGGATTCTCTTCATTAGCAATAGTTATTTAGAATTTCATGTCATTTTATGCCTCATAGTTGGAATTTCAGAGTCTGTGTTTCTGTGCACAGGCCAACGGAAACATTGGCTTCATTAGGCCTTCATGTTTTCATGCCATTGTAATGCTGGTCTGAAGAGAAAATGTTGGATTTCTAGACAGACATGTAACACAATGCTGGCACCGGATATTGTACAGTTGGCCAAGGGCTATGCAAACTCTTGCCCTTTTCCTTTTTTGCACAGTGAACCAGAACAAAAAAGGAATTGGCCGTAAAGAAATAATATGACAATGTAATTTTACAATATGGAAAACATGAGCCACCTCAGAGATGTAAGAGAAGGTTTTGGGATTGTTATTTCGTCTCTATTCTTTTAAAAACATACAGCAACCAAATGACATCACAAACATTATCACTCAGCATAAAATTCCGTAATGGTAATTTAGGACTTTGCTATGTCCCAGCAACTCAAAACCAAATCTTAAAAAAGCATGCCAGTCAGCCAAACATGCAACCTCACCCTTTCCTGTGGTAATGATAAGTAAAAGTCCTGTTCCCTTAAAAATAAGGCCCCTTGTTCCCATTATCTCAAAACATTGTGAGTGTGCACCGTGCTTCAGGCTTCCTCTACAGTTCCCCATGCTCAGTACATTATATTGCATTATGTCATCTGAACAGCTCGAGCGAGGGTTGTGCAGGCTTTACATTTGGGAACAACTTGAGGCCAGAAGGTTCATTTTCGTGGTGATTGATTAGGTCTTTAATTGGTTCCTGAGGTGGTTCCTGTGACCGATTCTACCCCAATTGTTCAAGAAGGCAGCTTTTTGGCAAGTAACACCTTTGAAGAGAGACCCACCCTGAGTTGGCGTGGGTGAAGTATGAGACTGAGCCAGCTTATCTGAAGTGGAGGAACTGATCTGTCTTTTTCCTCCCAAATGAGTGGTAACAAAACTCGACTATTCTGAAAGTCACACAGGCAGCAGACGTTAGGTAAACACACACCATAATAACTTTTATAGACCTTGGTTGCTATTGTGTGCTATATAAGCTGGACCCACCTAAAGAAATGAGGGTCAATATTAAAACTGAAACTTTTATAGACTATATAAAAAAAGAAGCCCTAAAATGTATCAATAGTGGATGCAGTGTAATACTTTAAAAATTTTGAGAATCAGAGTGTTTTAAATGGTTCACTGTACCTTACGTATATATTTGATGGTTGCATAGTGGTTAGCAAGTCTGCCTCACAGTATGAAGGTCCTGGGTTCAACTTCTGGGCATGGGCATTTCGGTGTGGTGTTGGCATGTTCTCCTTGTGTTTGTGTGGGTTTCCTCCGGGTACTCCGGTTTCCTCCTACAGTCCAAAGACATGCACATTAGGCTGATTGGCTGTATGTAAATTGACCCTAGGTGTAAGTGTAAATGGTTGTGTGTTGCCCTGTGTGTATCCTAGCAGGTGGACCCCACCTTTGACCGGTGTCAGCCGGGATGGACGCCAGCCTCCTCTCAACCATAGTAGGAGTAAGTGGTTCGGCAAATGAAGCAGTGGCTAAGTGCTAAATAAAGTGCAAACAGCCATCATCCTGGTAGTATGTTTATTGGTTAAGGGCATTCATTTATTTTTTTGTCACCATCAGTGTAATGGCTTTTGGTACATATGAAAATATAAAAAAATAAATAAACAAATAGGAAAAAAAACACAAGCACCATCTGAAACATGTCTTCTAATAAGCTGCAGACACACTCGGCTAAGTTAAGCCGCTTTCTTCATGTAAAAAGTTTCTCACTCTGAAACCAAATGCCACAAAGCCACAGCTGCCAAAGCCTGTTCTCTCTTTTTAGCAGTTCAACATGCCTGGTATGTTTGAAGAACCCTGAGAAAAGCGACAGATAAATCCAAAAGCATTCTGCCAACATTCTAGTGTTATTATACTTCTTTTTTTTATGGCGCTGAGGTAATTTCTTTAGCTTTGCCAAGCATTGTAGCTGAAAACTAAACCTTGCATATAATGGGACTTCACTGAGCACTAGGGTGGGGTGAGCAAGTACATGTTAAGTGATGGAGATAGAAAAGAAAGATAGAACATTTGCGTACGAAACCATGTTCAAAGGTTTGTACCATTTGAGAGAATGATTGTATACTTGTTTGGAAAAGAACGTTATTGCCTTCTGGATGAACAGCACTATTTGATTATTATAATCAATCTTTTAAACAGAATGTTATTTAAATTGTAAAGGCAACTTTGATCTGTCCTGTCATTGAGCAATGAGCACTTGGGATGAAGAGCTTTGAAAGTGTATTGTAGTTCAAGCCAACATGTTCCTGTGTGGTATAGCTGGAAGCTGGAGTTATATGGGGTAAAATGTGGCAAGTACATGTAGTATCACAAGATAACAATGTGGAACATAATTCCAAGAATAAGTTACAGAATCACCTCTGTATATTAATTTCTAATTATTAGTGATGGAAATTAATATCGAAGAGGTGGCACATTGGAGCAGTTGTTAGCACGTCCGTCTCACAGCAAGAAGGCCCAGGTTCGATCCCTGGCTTGGGCGTTTCTGTGTGGAGTTTGCATGTTCTCCTCATGCTTGTGTAAGTTACCTCAGGGTACTCTGGTTTCCTCCAGCAGTCCAAAAACATACACAGTAGGCTGACTGGCTGTTCCAAATCACCCCTAGGTGTGAGAGTGAGTGTGAATGGTTGTATATGTGTTGGCCTTGTGATGGTCTGGCGAGCTGTTCAGGGTGTACCCCGCCTTCGCCCATAGTCAGCTGAGATGGGCGCCAGCCTTCCCGCGACCCTATTAGAATTATGCAGCTTAGTAAATGAATGAATGAATATCAAAGAGAATAGTAATGCTATAGTTGCTAGAGTAAAGGTAAGACCTTTTGTAAAGATAAAAATAGCCTAACAATGTTTGGATAAGGGAGGCACCATTTGCATGTTCTCCCTGTAATTGTGTGGGTTTCCTCTGGGTTCTCCAGTTTCCTCTCACAGTCCGAAGACATGCACATTAAGCTAATTGGTTGTTCTCAATTACCCCTAGGTTTAAGTGTGAGTATAAATGGTTATGTGTATGTTCACCCTGCAATGGTCTGAAGAGCTGTACAGGGTGTACCCCGCCTTCACCCAGTGTCGGCTGAGATAGGCTCCAGCCTACGCATAATGCTAGTAGGATAAAGTGGTTTGGCAAATGAGTGAGTGAGTCAATGAGTGTTGTGGATAAGGGCGGTATAGTAGTGTAGTGGTTAGCATGTCTGCCTCACAGCAAGAAGGTCCTGGCTTCAAGTCTCAGGTTCTGGTGTTTCTGTGTGAAGTTTGCATGTTTCCCTGTGTTTGCATGGGTTCCTACTGGGTACTCCAACCTTCCTCCAACAGTCCATAGCTATGCACATTAGGCTAATTGGCTGATCAAAATTGCTCCTCATTGTGAGTGTGAATGCTTGTGTGTTGGCCCTGCGACAGTCAGGCAAGCTGTTCAGAGTGTACCCCACTTTTGCCTATTATTGGCTGAGATAGGCTCCAGCCTCCCCATGACCCTAGTAGGATTAAACAGTTCGGCAAATGACTGAGTGAGTGATGAGGGCTATAGATAATATCAAGCTGATTTAGTGGCAAAAGAGGTTTTTCAATCATGTCTTCGTGGAACTTGTTTTGTGCACAGAGACATTTAGTTTCAGTGTAGAAATCTGTACCTTCGAAAGGGATCCTATACAACTAAGTGGTAACATTGTGGACAAGGCACATATATGGGTTGTACTTTGCCGGTTTAGTGGATCTCATCTCACTCACTCATTTGGCGAGCCGCTTAATCCTACTAGGGTCACGGGGAGGCTGGAGCATATCTCAGCCGACACCAGGAAAAGGTGGAGTACACCCTGAACAGCTCGCTAGACCATCACAGGACCAACACACACACACACACACACAAACACACACCTATTCACACTCACACCTAGGGGCAATTTGGAAAAGCCATTTATTCTAATGTACATGTCTTTGGACTATCGGAGGCAACCCATGCAAGCAACAGAAGAACATGCAAACTCCACACAGAAACCCCCCAGCCCAGGACTCGAACACAGGACCTTCTTGCTGTGCGGCAGAAATGCTAACCATTATGCCGCCATGCCACCCCAAGAGTGGATTTGTCTTGTTTTATAACTTTAACCTTCACTTTGTATACAACCATGTTTTACTATGATGGCCATGTGGCTAACTAGCCATCCAAGGGGTATAATATGTACCCTGCATCTAATGCACAAATGTAATTTCCATAGAAATCCTAGAACCTTTACAAATGGATGCTGATATAAATGTGTACTTAATATTGCATTACTGTTATCCAACAGATAGATCATTATTCACTTTTGGTTCTGTCCGCATGTCCTCATGCTTGCTGTATTCACTTTTGCTTAAGAAATTAAATTGTAGCAGACGCACCACATCTGGTGGCCTGGCCTGCTGTCTCTACCGCATTTTGGGAGCCATCCAGCACATCGGCGCTGTGCTGAAGTGACAGTGGGGCTGTGTTGACATTCCAGCCTGAGGGAGCACCATCTGCAGTTCTCCTGGATACAGAACCTAAGTAAGAAAACATGTTCAGCTATAAGGAATGCATAAGCATATCTAGCATGTCCAATGTCATCATGTATCCAGGGTTTTGCATCAATATATTTAACATATATTCTAACCTGAATGTTTGGAAAATTAAAAACCCATATAATGCTTATTTGTGAAAGGCTGTGATGCACAGAGATAGAAAAGAGGTCACAGAAAAAGGAACTATTGGTATTTCAGCCTTTGGCTAACCTCGTCCTTTCCCATTTCACCTAGCACTCATCCAGCAATCCTCCTTTCTTAAAGGGTTCCTGACCTCAAGAGTCTTTTCTGGTGACTAACAGTCTAGCCGTTTGGTAGTATGATCACATAAACTGCTTCTGCTTTTTTAAAGTGTCTTATCAAATACACATTCTATTTTCAGTTCCTCATGAAAGGAGATTGCAGATGTTTGAGCTGCAAATAGACAAGAAATTCTGACCATATTAGTGCAATAGTGTAGGATCAAATGGACCTACATCAAGATATTTCTTGGAAAGTATCACTAGATCCTATCATTAATTCATGGCTAAAGCAATAAAACAAAATGAAACAGTATTAATAAATCATTTAATTATAAGTGACTGCCTTTGGAGGAATGACAATATATATGATTCTATATTTGTGTGTGAAAACATTAGCTTTCACATTTTTTAGCCTGCGGGCAGCATGTTGGCACAGTGGTTAGCATGTCTGCCTTACAGCAAGAAGGTTCCTGCGCTCGGGCATTTCTGAGTGAAGTTTGCATGTTCTTCCTCCCAGTACTTTGGTTTCCTCCCACAGTCCAAAAACATGCACATTAGGTTATCTGACTATTCCAAATCACCCCTAGTTGTGAGTGTGAGTGTGAATGGTTGTGTATGTTGGCCCTGCAATGGCCTGTTGAGCTGTTCACGGTGTACCCCGCCCTCGCCCAGAGTCAGCTGAGATGGGTGCCAACCCATGTCTCAGGAAATATATGTCTGATAAAGACATTTCATTTGAGGCTTTGGTGCATGATGGCGTGGTAAATTAGCGGTTAGTACGTCCACATCACATCACAGCAAGAAGGTCCTGGGTTTGATTTAGGCTCAGGTATTTCTGTGTGGAGTTTGCACATGATTGGTGGGTTTCCTTAAGGTACAACGGATTTCTCTCACGAAACAGAATCAAATTATGTGTCATACCCAGTTTTGCATGTCTCATGAAGGTTCACACTGTAGTAACCCATTAAAAACAGTCAGATGGGTATACATGACACCATTTATTTTATCATCATGAAAACCCATGCAAGTGTGGGAGAACATGCAAACTCTACACAGAAACCCTGGAGGCTGGGAACTGAACCCATGACCTTCTTGCCATGAGGTGGACGTGCTAACCATTGCACCACCATGCCACCCATTATTTGTCACTAACGAGTGTATGTTAGCTACTTATTCCCACTACTAATTAATTTACCACACCCTCCTGCACCAGTTACACAAATCAAAAGCCTTTATACTTGCCGAGACTACAGCATATACTTAACCTATAATTGCATCATATGAATACGTATTACTTGTATAAATATTTAGGAATAACAATATACAAAGACATGGAAATGAACATGGCACTATGGAAAGGAAATGGTTAAGCAAGAACATATGACAGGTCCGGTGCCAGGTGAATGAGCATGTCTTATAAAGAATCTTTTGTTGGCTGGAGAACAAGTTGCAGGTGTTGGTATTCCATCAAGATAGACAGTGAGGTCTGTGTTGCAGAGGGAGCTTCTGTTTACCCATATCATTATTCTTTTTCACTGCTGAAACTTTTCAAAAATAATAAATACAAATAATAAGCATTTTCTGAAGCTTAGTGGGGCTCCATGCCACTAGGAAATTATAGCTTTTACTCCTACCTTATAGGTGTCTACTTCCACACTGAATACCATGGATGGATCTGACTAACACAGAAATAGTGCTATAGTGAGGTAATGTTTTACTGAACTGAATGTATCTGTTGATGAGAGAAGTGAAGAAGTTCTGGATGAATAACCAGTAGTTAATTTATGAATCCAAAGCACCTCTGTATTTCTAAATGGGATTGGTACACGGCCACTCCCATAGAGGAGTGCATGTTTTGCTCGCCCCTGTGTATTATACGTAAAACTGGCATTTCTCAGTCTTGATCTAAAGTCTGTGTATCTTGGGAATACACCAAAAGGTAACCAATGTGAGTCATTACATACCGATTAAATATTTACAGAGAGCTTCACTGACAAACAACTTAAACACAGTAGAGCATTGGCCAGGCCATGCAGGCTCTCATGTTCCCTGGTTTTATACAACTGGTTCAGTGTAACTAAAAGATAACCGGGTTATTTAGTGAAAGTACTAAGCAGCAAAGGGCATAACTGAATTTCTTGGTTACCTGTTGGGTGGCATGGTGGCATAGTAATTAGTACATCTGCCTTATAGTAAGAAGGTCATGGATTTGAGTTGTGATTGCATTACTGTGCATGTTCCCACTATACTTATGTGGGTTTTCTCTGGGTACTCCAGTTTTGTCCCACAGTTCAAAAACATACATATTAGGCTATTTGGCTATTCCTATTTGTCCCGTGGTGTGAATGTGAATGGTTTATGTGTTACCTCTGTGATAGACTGGGACTCAATGAAGTCCACAAAAGCCAAGTAGCATGGCTGATATTGACACCAAAAAAGTCAACAGTACACCTCTAGGGTTAATGTGAAAGTAGCTTTTATACTAATAACTTCTGTAGATGATGCTGTTTACTGGTCACATGATCTGGTCCTATATCTAAATTTTAAAGAAGATGTTCTTAGATACACCTTGTGATGCCCCTGGACACATCAACAGGGGGTTTCGGGTCTTTCAACAATCAGACCCCCTCCACCAGGCGACCCAGCTAGGGTTGATCAAGTCCCAGCTTGTGTCCAGGTTGTGCTACCCTACTCGCCACGCCTCTCCTCTTTTGATCCACAACCACCTTGACGCCACTTCTGTTGCGTTGGTGGCCAACTTAACAGCCCTTCGCTGACTGGCTCCTGTGATGCCCAGCATCTTGTAGGCCCTGCAGAGGGATTGGCCCACAAAAGTGCACCTGCTAAATGGCCTGAACAGTTGAGCAACCATCTGATTAACTGTTCTTTTAACCAGCTTTAGCTGTGATTGCCTTTATGGCTATAGCAGGCCAAGAACCACAAACTAGTGTCTAGTGGCTGGTGCTCTTATTTGCTGCCTCTGGACCGGGGTGGGTCCGGGGTTGTCTTTGGTGTGGGGTTGCTTGGGTTCGTGCTCCGAGGTTGCTGCTGATGGCCCGGGTCTCTGGGCTGCCCTGGTCTGCTTCTGGCCTCGATGGAGGTGTGGTTACATTTGCACGGTCTTGCTCGCCACTTGTCGCCGATCACTCACTTGTTCCACGTTTTGCATGCTGGCAGAGCCACTGGGCTGTTTTTATTTATTTATCTATCTATCTATCTATCTATCTATCTATCTATCTATCTATCTATCTATCTATCTTTTTGTGTGTGTGTGTGTGTGTGTGTGTGTGAGAGTGTGTGTACGGGTATGTATATATAGGTGTATGTG
>JAOUQZ010000022.1:10660864-10675865 GCA_028564935.1 Neosilurus hyrtlii
CTCTCTCTCTCTCTCTCTCTCTCTCTCTCTCTCTCTCTCTCTCTCTCTCTCTCTCTCTCTCTCTCTCTCTCCCTCTGGAGTCTGCATACACCTTCAGTTGCTCACCAAAGAAAATTTGTCAGAAATGAAATTACAATCCATCATGTTGTTTTTGCAAGCAGACAGCTGTATTGAATATAAGTGCCTCTCTAATGCTGATAAACTGTACTGTTCCTGTACAGCTAGAGGAAAGCATGTAGGTGAGGTCCCTCTTTACTATAAAGTCCACAAATAAGTGATATTCCTATAACAGTTATACATGCTTTTGGTAAGACTAGTTCTTCTATTATTATTATTTTTTAACCAGATAGGTGGGTTTAAAATTTCAACTATTTTTTCCCCAATCCTTGCACTCACTCTCCTATTCCCCCATGTGCATAAACCTGTGCCACCAGAATCTTAGGTGACCTCTAGAGTGTCAACAAAACGACTGACAGAAGGTACATCCGAACACAAGCATGCCTTCTGGATCAGACGTTTTCCAAACAGGTCTTCTTAGCAATATTATGAACTTATACGCAACATGGCGATGTAGTGGCCAGTACTTCCACCTTTTAGCAAGAAGGTCTTGGATTCAAGCCCTGGGATCGCCTCGGGGGTTTCTGTGGGAGTTTAAATGTTGTTTCTGTGGGTTTCCTCAGGGTACTCCGGTTTCCTCCGACAGTCCAAAGACATGCACTTTAGGCTAAATGCCTGTCCCAGAATGCTCCTAGGTGTGAGTGTGAATGGTTGTTTGTGCTGCCCTGCGATGGTCTGGCGAGCCGTTCGGGGTGTACCCGCCTTCACCCAGTGTCGGCTGAGATAGGCTCCAGCTTCCCTCCAACCCTAATAGTAGGATTTAGCAGATTGGCACATGAGTGAGTGAGTGAGTGAGTGAGTGAGTGGTTTATACTGCAAAGTTCTAAGTCCAGATGAACAGCGATTACCTGCGTTAAAAAAATCCAGAGAAGTGGATGAGGTGCTTTAGGGACAAAATTTGTAATGATTTAAACGATTTCTCTTCTTGCATTAGGCGCGAGGGGTAACTGCCTAGTAAACCATCTCTCCTCAGTATAACCATTAGGCAAGAATTCTTAAATCCCTTTAGAATTGACTTCAGCCAACACACCACAAGACACAAGAGGTGTCACATTAATTCTCATGGGCAGCCAAAAATCTCCAGCGCTAAAAAGCCAGCACTTCCTGAAGGATTAAATTCATGTTCACGTGCATGTTCTCCACAGCCTTACAGGTTTTCTTCTGGGCACCCCAATTTCCTCCTACAATCCAAAGACATGCACATTAGGCTAACTGCCTGTTCCAAATTGCCCCTAGGTGTGAATATGAGAGTGTTGCCCTGTGATGGTCTGGCGAGCTGTTCAGGGTGTACCTCACCTTTGCCCAGTGTCGGCTGAGAGAGGTGCCAGTCTTCACGCAACCCTAGTTATTAGTATGAATGTTTGTACATCCCTTCCAGGGGATTTGAGCATGTAAGGAATAAAATAATGACTGTTTACTTATTTTACTAATACTTTAATAGAGCTTAATTAATACGATAATTAATCCTTAGCACATTATTAAATAATCAATAGTAGACATCCAAGCTCCAATCCACAATTCATATATGAACAGTGGTGGAAATAGTACAAACACACTGGCTTGAGTAAAATTATTGCTATTACTATTCATGAGTTATCAGTAAATACTAACAAAAGAGTAAATAAACATACAGTAAAAATAGACATATGTATTTACGATTAATGAAACTAAGACATTCATTTATTCATTTATTTGCCAAACCCCAAAACGCTACTAGCGTTGCAGGATCTCAGCACACGCTGGTCGAAGGTGGGGTACACCAAGAACAGCTCGTCAGACCATCGCAGGGTCAACGCACACACACACACACACACACACACGCACACACAAAACCATTCACACTCATATTCACACATAGAGGCAATTTGACACAGCCAGTTAGCTTAGTTTGCATGTCTTTAGACTGTGGGAGGAAACCAGAGTACCCAGAGTAAACCTAAGCAAGCATGGGGAGAACTTGCACACTCCACAGAGAAACGGTCTTGCCAAGTACCCATGTAAGTAATGTTATATTAACACCACCTTGACTATCAGTACTAAATAAAATAATACAATTACCTTGAATCCTCTTAGTAAAAATACTATCTTCGTAGCATTTGGCCAGCCGGGACAAAATACTATCCAGGCTCTTAATAATTATAAATTCTTATAAAGGACTTTTGGCTTCAGGTTGTAGAGCAAGACTTCAGAGGATCCCTAAAACATAAATTCTCCTTCTCTTTGACACTAGTTGGATATACTTTAAGCAGGCATAATCACATCCAGATCAGATGGTACATCCAGATCTGCTGCCTCACCCTCAAAAATCTTCTCTCAGATTATCTACTGTGCTGGAATTGAAAACGTGTGCTGCGAACACCTCTTGCTGGATTTAATCCTTCAGGAAGTGCTGGCTTTTTAGCTCTGGAGATTTTTGGCTGCCCATGAGAATTAATGTGACACCTCTTGTGTCTCGTGGTGTGTTGGCTGAAGTCAATGCTAAAAGGATTTAAGAATTCTTGCCTCAATGTCTGTAGTTCCAAAGGGATATTAACTGGTTACAGCTAACGGTTATACCGAGGGGAGATGGTTTATTAGGTAGTTACTCCTCATGCTTTGCACAAGAAGAGAAATAATTAAAATCATTGCCAATTCTGTCCTTTAAAGACCTCATCCACTTCTCTGGATTGTTTTTAAAAACCTAGGTAATGTCTGATCATGTCTATTAGCATGTGGACTTAGAACTTTGCAGTATAAGCCACTCACTCACTCACTCACTCACTTATTTCCCAAACCACTTGCAGGGGGATTGGAGCCTATCTCAGCCGACACGGCAAAGGTCGGGGTACACCCTGAATAGCATCCTGACCATTGCAGGCCAATAAACACACAACCATTCACACTCACATCCACACTTACTCATCACTCACTAATTTGCTAATCTGTAATCCTACTAATCTCACAAGAAGGCTGGAGCCTATCTCAGCCGACACGGGGCAAAACGCAAGGTGCACCCTGAACAGCTCACCAGACCATTGCAGGATAACACACCCACACGACCATTGACATTCATACTCACACCTAGGGTCAATTTGGAACAGCCAGTTACTGTCAGTTACTACAGCCAGGACTGTAGGAGGAAACCGGAGTACTCAGAGGAAACCTATGCAAACACGGGGTGAACATGCAAACTCCTACAGGGGACCGACGATCTTCTTGCCCTGAGGCAGACATGCTAATCACTACGTCACTGTGCCGTCTCACAATCAAAACCATTTATATGCATTACATACAATATAAGTCGCACCAGTTAAAACCTGATAAATCCCATTACAACCACTAAACCCTTAGGCAATATTCTCCCTGTCTATATAGTTTTTCTTTTGTACTATGTGTGCTGCCTGTACTCTAACATAGGTCACTGTGCATAAATCTTTATACAGTGACTTTATACAGCATGCTCCATTAGTCTCCTGGATTGTTGGCTGGAATGCAGAAATGCAACCAGTGATAAGGGGTTTCATTTAGCTGCACTACTTTATAACTCTAGTTCACAATCAAAAGCTGTTAACAGATCTGACAGTTTATCAGCCACATCTTTTATAAAATACCATGTCTGTAGTATTACAAACACTACTTAACTCTTACACACAGGACAGAGTGGGACAGCAGAGTTTTGGAAATCCATCCGTGCAGCATATCTGAATAACAGCAAGTCAAAATTGTTAATTAAAAAAAATTATACTAGATTTACAAAGGCTTTAGTAACACTGACTTGTGTCTTATGCTGTGTACGTTGGTAAATGTTAACCAGCCTATAAATAGTAAATAGCTGGGGTGGCGGTGTGTTGACGCTGTTGTTAGCACATCCACTTCACAGCAAGAAGGACTGGGTTCAATTCCTGGTCTTGGATGTTTTTTTTGTGTGGAGTGTGCATGTTCTCTCTGTGCTTGCATGGGTTTCCTCCAGGTACTTTCCTCCCACAATCCAAAAGTGCACAGAAGGCTGATTGGCAGCTCCAAATACCCCCTAGGTGTGAGTGTAAGTGTAAAGTTTGTATGTGTGTTGGCACTGCAATGGTCTGGTGAGCTGTTCAGGGTGTACCCCACTGACACCCAAAGTCGGCTGAGATGGGCGCCTCCCCACGACCCTAATTAGGATTAAGCGGCATAAAAAATAAATGAATGAATGAGTAATAGCTGGGGAACTATCTCAGCCGACTTTGGGCGGAGGCAGGGTACATCCTGAACAGCTCGCCAGACCATCACAGGGCAACACACACAACCATTCACATTTACACCTAGGGGCAATTTGGAACAGCCAGTTAGCCTAATGTTAAAGAACAGGAGGAAAGCGGAGTACTGCGGAGAACATGCAAACTCCGCACAGAAACACCCAAGCCTCAAACCAAAGCCCAGGACCTTCTTGCTGTGAGGCCCCTTCCATTTTATGTTACAAAACCAGGAAATGTTAATTTGTCAATTGACCAGCTTTAGTTCCTTTTATGCTCAGATAAAAGTGGTGAATACATGCTGTGAACGATGTGTCATATGAACTTGCTTATGAATCGAGTCATTATGATAATTTGTATATTAATACATGAGAGTAGAGTTTAAACAGAAAACAAGATAGCTAAGGAATCCCAATATTTTTACTGGTACCCATCTATAATGCTAGGTAAGACCTTGCGCAGGGGTCTTAGCACGGTGGGGGGTCTAACGAGGCCACAACCACTCGATCATAAGCTCAGCACTGTATAACCACGACACTACCTGATCCACTAGTATATGGTAATATGCTGCTAGTATATGCTAATATTCAAATGTTAGCACACTGGAATCAGTAACAGCACACCATAAAGAACAATCATGATGAGTGATTAACCATTGCGAAGAGTGCTGATCAGTGATTGGGTGTTGGGAATGACTGTGATCAGTGATTGGGTGTCGGGAACCATGGCAGTGTATGAATTGTAAACATGAGCATACACGTACTTGATATACAGTGGTGTTTGAAAGTTTGTGAACCTTTAGAATTTTCTTTATTCCTGCATAAATAGGATTTAAAACATCATTAGATTACCACACAAGTCTTAAAAGAAAATAAAGAGAAGCCAATCAAACAAATGAGTCAAAATATTCCGCTTGATTATTTATTTATTGAGGAAAATGATCCAATATTACACATCAGTAAGTAGCAATAGTATATGAACCTTTATTTCCAGACCTCTTTGTGCAGTAATCACTGTAAGTAAACATTTGTGGTAACTGTTGATCTGTCCTTCACGTCTGTTTGGTGGGATTTTAGTCCATATTATATATACAAAACAGCTTCAAATTTGGGATGTTAGTGGGTAGAACGATTAGGTGGAGTGCAGTAGTAAGCTAAATAGTGTGCCACATAAGGACATCTGTATGAAATCTCTGTATATATAACTCTACAATTTAAACCATTTCTGGCACATTGACTTTAGAGGTTTATTTCATTTGCTGAACCGCTTAATCCTATTAGAGCTGCAGGGAGTCTGGAGCCTGTTTTAGCCGACACTGGGCAAACGCATTGTACACACCTCGCCAAACCATTGCATGGTCAACACACACAACCATTTACACTCACACCTAGGGGCAAGTTGGAACAGCTAATTTGCCTAATGAGCATGTCACTGGCTGCTCCAAATGGTGAATGGTTGTGTGTTTGAGTGTGTGTGTGAGTGTTGGCAATGCGATGGTCTGGTGAGCTGTTCAGGGTGCATCCTGCCTTCACCCAGTGTCAGCTGAGATAGGCTCCAGCCTCCTTGTGACCCTTATAGGATTAAGCAATTTGGAAAATGAATTAATGAATGAATGAACTTTCTTTGGTTTGTGTTGAGAGTCAGTGGACCAAGTTTGGTGTAGACACATCGAAGTGCTGCTGAGATTTGTGTTTATCACCTTCACCACCAATTTCATTGTTTTAATTTTATTAATGGTCCCAGCCATAATGTGGTTACACCTTCTTTAGTGTTTACTCGAAAAATATTTGGGCTGATATCAAAAACTCTGAACATAATAGCTCAGAATACCTACTTAGTGTTTGTAATTTTTGGTTATTTTACTTGGAAGGTGGTAATTACAATTACTTCCATATATCATAAATGTGGCATGACTAAGACCTTGCTGCTGGTCCTGGAAGACCTGTGGCTTACATTATTGTACCTACTAGCTAAACCAAAAATGCACTACAACTATTTACACAATGACCACAAATTCCAAAGTGAATATCAATGTGAGGATTGCTTGAAAGTTTTTTCCAACCAAGTAAAGACCATGCCAAATTCAAGAAACAGAACCACTCTTTAATAAAACTATTTGCTCCAGAACAACACTGGCTTACCTTCGGGTTGGGCCTGAAGCTTTGTACTTAATGTATATTACAAGATTATAGTTTTTGACTGCTATATGCCCGGCCATGTGGTTTAATTATTCCCTTTCTCTTGTTTCCAATGAGTCCAAACACATGGGGCAAAAAAACCCAGCATTTTTAATGTAATAAAAGAATACATCTGTAAGACTTTCTGAGCGGCTTGTAGTGATTGCTTTATGATTATTAAACAACCGAAAGAATAGCATTTGTTTTTTTTTCCCTTTGTCATATCAGGTCAGACGTTTTACTGCCAAATGATATCCACTAGCATACACACTAAGACAGCATGATAAGAAATGCTTCAACTTATTAATTACCTTTAGATCATTTATTAGTTAATATTAAGCTGCGAAGACCATGAACTCTATGGAAGTGCAAAGCTGCAACACAAACCGTTTACTTTCTATTATTTTAAATCCGGGCAGCACGGTGACACGTACTCCTCACGGCAAGAATGCCTAAGTTTGATTTCCGGACTCAGGGTGTTTTTTTTTTTTGTGTGTGTGTGGAGTTGCATGTTCTTACCGTGCATGTGTGGGCTTTCTCTGGGTACTCCGGTTTCCTTCCACAGTCCAAAAACATGCACAGTAGGCTAATTGGCGTTTTCAAATCATCCCTAGGTGTGAGCATAAGTGTGAATGGTTGTATGTGTGTTGGCCCTGCAATATTCTGGCAAGCTGTTCAGGGTGTACCCCACCTTGAGTCGGCTGAGATGGGCGCCAGCCTCCCTGCAACCCTAATTAGGATTAAGCAGTTCAGGAAATTAGCAATAACCATTATCCAGACCAACTTACATTTTATCCCATTTATACAGCTGACTAGATAAGTGTTAGGGGCCTTGCTAAAGGGCCCAACAGTGGTGGTACTGGAGCTTGAACCGCCATCCTCCTGAAACACCTAAACATCAATACATTCATGCGGCGGCACAGTGGCATAGTGCTTAGCATTTCTGCCTCATAGCAAAAAGTCCTGAGTTTAAGCCCCGTGCCTGGTGAGTGGAGATTGCAAGTTCTCTCAGGGGTTTCCTCTCCCATGGGTTTCCCATAGGTGCCCTGGTTTCCTTCTGCTGTCCAAATTCATGCAAATTAGGCTTATATGTTCTAGGTGTGAACGGTTGTGTGAGTGTTGGACCTGCGATGCTCTGGTGAGCTGTTCAGGGTGTACCCCGCCTTTGCTGGGAGTTGGTTGGGATAGTCTCCAGCCTCCCTGTGACCTGCTGTGAAAATTAAATAAAGACGCTCTCTCACACTGATAAGTACTAATTTAATAGTCCTACTTTAACCGAAAATGTCTTTGATGAAGAAACTCTTCTAAAATGCAATGCATGGTAATGTTTACTCATTCACTCATTTGCCAAAATGCTATTAGGGTTGGAGGGACTAATCCAAAACTGGGCAAAGGTGGTATACACCCTGAACAGCTCACCAGAGCGTTTCAGGGTTAACACACTCACACCCATACATGTCTTTGGACGGAAACCGGAGTACCTGGAGGAAACCCAACAAGCATGGGGAGAACAATCACACTCCATACAGAAATACGCTCAGCAAGCCCTGGATTTCAACCCAGGATCTTCGTTCTATGAACCAGACGTGCTAACCACTACGCCACCATGCCATCTGGTAATCTTTTCAACAGGAAACATGAATATTGCAGCAACATTTTGAAACAACATACTCTGCAACAAAGACATTTATTTCACCTTTAATCAACTTGGAACACCATGAGAGTGGGTGGTGCAGTCATCATGCCGTCATTCTTTATCCTGTCCCACCCCTATTCAGGATAACCTAATGGATCAGCCCAGCCTTGTGATACTTGATGTGCTAGAGTGCTATTTGTTTAAAGATCTTTACACAGACTGTATTTTGCAGTTTATTTTATGTTTCTTATGAAATTCAACCATTGAAATCCATTTGCCTCTGACTTAATTTCTCTCAAACAGATCTGTGAAAGCAAATAGTCGGGGGGAAAAACCCTCACTAAGTTTTCAAGGCCATCCCTAGTCATTGCCTTGCCAGTGCGAACAGCATCCACTTTGGCTTAGAAAACAGTGCTGTCTGCGCGCCATATGCATATTTGATTTTGCATTCATCACACTCTTTCTGACCACAGATCTGTTCAACACCACAAGTGCTTACCCCTACTAGGGTCGTAGAGAGACTGAAGCCTATCTCAGCCAACATTGGGCGAAGGCAGGGTACACCTCGAACAGTTCACCAGACTATTGCAGGGCCAACACACAACTCAACACACAATACTACATTCACATATAGGGGCAATCAGAAACAGCCGATAAAAAAAATACACTAAAATTATGATTAAACTTATCTTTGGTGAATTAGTTTTTAATTTACTTTATGGGTCAATTTATTATATAGCACAATTAAAGGCTGTGTGGGTTTGTGTACATTTACGGCATTTGGCAGACAATCTCATGCAGAGCGACATAGAATTCAGAATTTCAAAGGCCCAACAGTGATAGCTTGGTGGTACTGAAAGTTGAGCCTCCAATCTCCTAATTAGTAATCCAGAGACTTATCCACTGAGCCACCACAGTATTTGGTCCTGCAAAAAGGATGGCACAGTGGTTAGCACGTCCGCCTCATAGCAAGATGGTCCTGGGTCCAAGTCCCAGGCTCGGGCTTTTCTGTGTGGAATTTGCATGTTTCTCCTGTTCTTGCATGGGTTTCAACGGGGTACTCTGGTTTTCTCCCATAGTCCAAAGACATGCACATTAGGCTAATTGGCTGTTTCAAATTGCCCATAGCTGTGGATGGTTGACCCGCGATGGTCTGTCGAGCCATTCAGGGTGTATCATGCCTTTGTCCAGTGTAGGCTGAGAAAGGCTCCAGCCTCCCCGTGCCCTAATTGGATTAAGTGGTATGGTGAGTAAGTGAGTGGTGCTTTAAACACCCCTCATTGGCCTACGATGGATTGGTGAGCTGTTCAGGCCATACCCCACCTTCGTCCAGAGTTGATTGAGATCCAGCCTCCCCATGAACCTGCTAGGATTTAGAGGTTTGGCAAATGAGTGAAATGAAGTATTTCTTCATTAGTGCCCATGAAGAGAATAATAAAGTAAATCCATTTCATGGTTTTCATCATTCAGCAATGTGTTTCATAACATCTTTACAGAACGCAGTCATTGGTAATGAAGCAAAGTATTTATTTATTTGTTTGTTTTAAAAACCTGCACTCACTGAAGTGTGAATTAGACATGCTTTGGATGTGAATGTGGTCTTTTGGCGCACGCATTATTAGCAACACTAGTTATAAACAAGTCATTAAAACAGCGCAAAGTTATTTCTTGTGCTTCAATCAAATAAAAATTCCACTTCATGAGATCCAATTTTTTTTTGTATCAAAATAATTTTTTATAGCTATAAGAAATACACATGAATTTAATAATACATTTATTTTGTGATTTAGCAGCTGCTTTAAATCATTGTGGTGGCTTTCCTTTCTTTTCATATCTGAATATTTAACTGACATTTTAGACATTGCAGAATCTGAAACATACATATCATACATATTCAGGTTTCCATTATATTGCCAGTAGGTGTGACATCCAAACATCCCGACAGCACAAAGACATGCACAGTGGGTAAATTGGCTGTTTTAAATTGCCCCTAGTGAGTGTAAAAGGTTGTTAGTGTGTTGTCCCTGGAATGGTGTAGTGAGCCTTTACCCAGTGTCGGCTGAGATATCCCCGCGACACTAATAGGATTAAACGATTTAGCAAATAAGTGAGTGAGTGGGGGTGGTTAATCTAACAGCAGGATTTATTTTTTATTAACTACACCCATAGTGACTGTGTAGAAAAATATACTGTTACCATGTAATAAATAAACAAATAAATAAATAAATTGACATATTATATATTTTATTACTTCATAGTCATATTTAATGTTGTGGAATATACATATATGAAGCAAGTTCCTGTTATGTACATGTGTAATACGCAAGATAAAGTATAGTGTGCTAGTTGCTATCAAAAAATATTTAAAAAAAAAAGTTTTATTTTGAGATCTTGACTAGCTGATTGTACGTTATTCCTCACTTGTCAGTTATAAACAGCAGTTGCTTCACCAGCCTCTAGGTGTTTATTACAGAAAAATGTAGCTTGTAATGTTACTGAAAGATCTCCTGTCATGTAGATGTCAGTGTTTGAGGCTCCCTAAAAATTGCTAAATAGGGCTCTCAAGTTCAAATCCAAGTTGATGCCACACTCATCTGCAGCCTTGAGTCCATGGGAGTTAATTGGCCGAGCTCTAATGGGAGGGAAGGAGGGCATACGCTTCCACTGTCACTCACAGTGATCACCAGCCATTCCATAGGCGTCTGGAAACAAAAGAAGGTGGATCGCGCTTTCCCTCCAAGTGTGTTATGTTGCCCCCAAATGCGTGTGCACAGCAGTACGTAAAGATGCAGGTGGCAGCATCACATGCCATGGAGGGGGCATGTGCATGCTTACGTACCTCCCTGGTTGGTGGTCGTTGTATGTGATAGGGAGGAAATTGTATACGACTGAACATTAGGGAAGAAAAAATATGTGTGTGTGTCGGGCATTGCTAAATAAATGTCTTTCTAATGTTAGTGCCTTCAACATAGATTGATCCCAGCTTATTCGTTGGGTATCCTTCTTACATAGAGACTGGAAATCCTACGTTTTTTTGTGAAACATGACTCTTCCATTATAGCAATGACAAACAATCATTCCATCAAATGTCATAAAGCTTTTACTTAAAAGGGCAATGCTTTTGAGCTCAATCACCCACCAGCTGAAAGGGACATTGTATTAGAAGTCAATGTTATGTCAGTTCTATCCAAGATCTGTATCAAACAGCCTTTTCTCTCATTCGTTCCATTATGGGAAAAATACTTCCAAATGTCTGGCTGTTTTAAAGCTGCTTTTTTGTGATTAAGATGACCTGCGGTTCTTTCAAGTGAGAGCAAACAGCAGAGAGGAAAAAAACAGACAGTTTGTTTTCGCTGGACGGGGAATGGCAAGCGTCGCAGTCCTGTTTCACAAAGCACGCCTGAAGTATCCAAAACCGTGTGATGACCTTGGGAGTTCTAACCACAGAATTGGTGTGATGAGTCCAAACACCATGAAACCCAATCACTTCCCAGGCATCCGAGGCTTTAGTTGTTTTTTAGAACAGCTTTTGAAGAGCATCTTCCCTCCAGCTCAATCAATGCATGCATGAGCTCATCTGTTTTCCAAAGACATGTCTGCCATAGTCTTTCAAATAAAGGATCTTTTGCAAGACTTCCAGTTACCCCAAGAGACACAGGCTGCTTTGCAAAAAACATAAGTCATAAACTCCTTTGAAATTTCCCATGCTGTTGTGGAGATAGGCAAAACCCCGATTGGCACTGGTTTCTAGCTTGACCATTTTCCCCCCTTCTGGACAGAAAGGCAGCCACTCTTAGACTAAACAGTATTGCCTGTTCGAGAATCAGCCAATTTGTTTGCGATTTTGCAGTTGTTTCACAGTGTACGTATCAATCCTCACGGTGCCGTTCCTTTTGAAAAGCTGATGTAATCCCTCTTTTATCAGCACCGGGGTCAGGAAACATATTCACAGTTTATGTTCTCTTTCTACAAAAAAATGAACACAAGCCTAAAGCCAGATTCACACAGGAAGCAATGAGTGACAAGCAACCATGCAAAGTCAGTGATCACCATTTCTCAAGTGACCCAAAATGGGGCGAAGGGGCTTCAAACGCAAGCGATTCGAGAAATAACAATCGGAGCTTAAAGATACTGTTGATTGACAGATGCTGCTAAACACTGACTTCCCCAGAACGTTTTCCTATTTGCTTCCATAGACCCTGAAAATAGACAATTTCCCATGCAGATCAGCAGCAAAGTGATTTGCTTGTCACTCATTGCTCCCTGTGTGAATGTAAAAGGTAATGTTAAAGTCTGTTGGGCTTTTACACCCGAGTCTAGTGGCTCATCAGAGCTGGAGCTTATTCCGGTTTCTGTAGAGTAAAGCAACTAGGAGTCCAACTCCTCCTGGATGGGACACTACACAGACATGGACACACTTGTGATTGCGACCTTGCCCAATGGTCTTAGCACGGTGGGGTCTAACCAGGATTTGAACCCACGACCTCTCGATCATGAGCACAGCACCCTAACCACAACACCAAGCACCGTCCACCAGATGTGGCTTAACCTTATTTGAAGCTCCCCACAGCTAGAAGTAACCTAAACACTGGACCTACCGATTCTTGAAATCATATTCATTATTCTGCTTTTGTTTCGATTCCCACGTGGCTTTAAAAAAAGGATGATTAAAAGATTTATTCTTTAATGATACCCTGTAGGCTTTTACACTTCACGTTTGTAATAATTTTGACAAAATATATTAAATCAGGGGAAACACGGTGGCATAGTTTTCCCCATGCTTGCGCAAGTTTCCTCTGGGGACTCCAGTTTTCTTCCCACAGTCCAAAGACATGCACATCAATTTGCCCCAGGTGTGAATGGTGTGTGTGTGTGTATATATTTGTGTGTGTGTGTGTGTTTTGGCCCTGTGATGGTCTGGCGAGCTGTTCAGGGTGTATCCTGCCTTCGCCCAAAGTCAGCTGAGATTGAATAGGTAATAATATAGAGAAAAGGATTAACTGGTTTGGCAAATGAGTAAATGAAATGAAATTGGTGTTCACATTTTTTTTTTTACTTTGATTGAGCATCAAAAGATTAATCTCTAAAAAGTTCCTGCAGCTCCAGTATAGACCACCAAAGGTGTGTCTCTGCGTAAGAAAATCAAACTACTGATATTCATATACAGTCACATATATTGTCATACTGACATTCCCACGTGTAAATTTTGAGACTTACTGGCATCCACCATATTCCATATTCATATTTTATTCACATTTTGGTCCATTAATGACATGTGAATAAAAAGCAAAATGTTTGAGAACAAAGAGCAAAAAAAAAAAAGGCCTGATTTACGACAGGAGATTCGCTTTTTTTTTTTTTGCCAAATATCCCCAAACCAATCGCAAATTTCTCTCAAAAGTTGTCGCGCAACCTTTTCAAGACACCACAGCGAAAAACACAGCAGAGTTCAGTGTCCTTATACCTTTACTTTAGTGAACGAAAGCGAGGCTTTAGTTTTGAAAAAGCATGTGTAGCTTGTGTATGTACGTTGTACTGCCACATAAACACTTCAGTATGCTCTAAACCTTTTCAATATAATCTGTACCATAAGTCTGATGTTTGCTTTCCATTTGGTTTGAACTGATGCAAACCAGATTTACCCGCAGAACTGTGTATGAGCTTACAGATGCTGCCAGAAGTTTGCTAGCATTTTCGCAGACACAGAGGCACTTTTCCTTCTCTGTTTTTGTTTAGCTTTGTGATACACGTCTGCCATATCACACACTGAACATCCTATTAGTGCCTTCTCACTTCAGCCCAATGTTGGCCTGACTTTGAAAAGTTATGTGGATGGCTGACGCCCTTGTTCTCTGAAAAACCCATCAATCACAGCTCAATATTTGTTTCTTTGGATTAGGTAATTTGTTGAAGTTGTAATTCTGCATGTAAGTGGAAAAAAGAGTCCACCCAGATAGACATAGTAGACTTATGTATCGGATAGGTTCATGTGGGGAAAAAAATGAAGTTCTTCATTATTAACCTTAAAAAATGTTGTTTTCTTTTCTTTCAGGAGTCTATGTGCCTGTTGGTAAAGGAGTCGGAGGTGGAGGTGTTCCAGGTGGAGGTGTGGCCCCAAGTACTGGACTTTTGCCAGGTTTGTAAACATTTTAAAATGATCTCAAAATATACAAGATTTTCTTTACATGATATGAGATATTCAGATGAATTAACCAGAGCTCACAGGCAATCGTTACACGGAAATGTTTTACCAATTTTCAACATACATTTTCCGAGGGTTTACTTGTAGGGGTAGGCAGAGTTTATCTGTAGAATCTGGAATATTTGGCACGTAGATCATTTTGTTTCCTTTTATTCTTGGATCTTGGATTTTTGGAAACTCACCAACACACATTTGCCAGAATGCTTAATCCTAGTAGGCTGGAGCCTATCTCAGCCGACAGTGGGCGAATGCAGGGCACACCCTGAATAGCTCACCAGACCATTGTAGAGCCAACATACACACAGCCATTCACACTGACCCTGACACCTAGGGGTAATCTAGAGCAACCAATTAACCTTATGTGCATGTCTTTGGACTGTGGGAGGAAACCAGAGGACCTGGAGGAAACCAACACAAGCAGGGGGAGAACATGGCAACTCTACACAGAAACGCCCTCGCCGAGCCCAGAACTCGAAGCCAGGACCTTCTTACTGTAAAGCAGATGTGCTGATCACTACACCACCGCTGCCTTTTTTTGGAAACCATATTGATATATTAATAAATAAATTAAATTCAGGGTAGCACGGTGGCGCAGTGGTTAGCACGTTCGCCTCACAGCAAGAAGGTCCTGGGTGCGATTCCCAGCTCGGGCGTTTCT
>JAOUQZ010000022.1:10676186-10689114 GCA_028564935.1 Neosilurus hyrtlii
AAGAACTATGGAGAGATAAAACAAACAAAGTTTTACCCTACATGAGATGTAATACATTTTATTGTACTTTATTTTATAGGAGGTGCTGGGGTCCCATTCAAGCCAGCCAAAACTGGAGGTAGGCTCTTACTACTTCCATATTATTATTGTTGTTTTTGTTGTTGTTATTTTATTTTTTTATTACTTTTCAATAACAACAATAATAATACATTTCTCATTATTGTTGCTTCAGTTGTTGTTCTTATTATTGTTGTTGTTCTTATTGTTATTATTATTATTATTATTATTATTATTATCATTTTGTCCATCAAAAAACAAATGTCCAGGTATAATTTTCTACATCTTTTAATGCTTAGTCCTATTAATGAATGAAAGTTATCTAGGTCTTTCATGTATTCCAGCAACAGCAATGTTAGATTAAACGTTGTCAAATTTAGCATTATTAATAACGCCGTTAATGAAAAAAAGACAACACACGAATATAAAAATTACAGTGAGAAGTTAAAAAGAAAGAAAGAAAGGAAAAAAAAGAATTACAAGCCTTGCCCAAAATTAGTAGATCAAGCTCCAGAAAAATTGGGGGTCAGGTGGTTCTAGGCTATCTAACATACTTTGCCTCCTAGTTAAAGTTACTGTAATAATATTTAAACACAGTATTTAACACTAGTCCTTGTAGAAAAATTAGCATATCAAGAACGCTCCATCCCTGTTCCACTTGAACAAATATTTGGTTGAACAAAAAGAGGCTAGCAAGCTAACCTTAGCTACATTTGTATTGTTAGGGATTTAGAGTATTGTTTTGACTTATTATCCCATCAGACTTGCTCATATTACAGACTAAATAGCAGATGAAATAAAATGATTTGGAGCTGACAGACAGGTCTAAGGTTATTGTGGCTGTGTCCAGTTGAGGTTGAGTTGGACTATGTTACACCGGTCCAAAGCTAACATTTTCTTATTCGCTTTTGGCTTCAATAATGAGTAGAATGCAACACTCCTGTATCAGGTGTCACTTCTCCTGGCGGATCCTTTGGCTAGCTTCAAATTCAATATATGTTTAGTGAAAATGTTGGAATGCCTGCTAATGTCCTGAAAGACTGATTGAAGCTTCTGCTAAAAAACAGTTATTAAACAGCCAAGAAAACAGTTGATGCAGTTGCTGTGAACTCACAGTTACTCTCTCTGTCTCTCTCACTCTCATTCACTTACTCATTTGCTAAAACAATTAATCCTATTTGGGTCGCAGGGAGGCTGGAGCATATTTCAGCCGACACTGGGTGAAGGCGGGGTACACCCTGAACAGCTCACCAGACCATCACAGGGCCAACACACACACAACCATTCACACTCACGCACAAATCTAGGGGCAATTTGGAACAGCCAATTAGCCTAATGTGCATTTGACTGTGGGATGAAACTGGAGTACCCAGAGGAAACCCATACAGCCAGGGGGAGAAAATACAAACTCCACACAGAAACGCCTGAGCCTGGGACCCAAACCCAGAACTTTCTTTTTGTGAGGCAGACGTGCTAACCATTATACCACCATGCCACCATTTGTGTATACCAGGCAGTGATTTCAGTGCTTTACATGACTTAATGTACAGTTTAGTCAGGTATCAGGTGAACAAATCACACATACACACACACAGGCCTGATTAGGTATGAACAACAAAAATCCTGAAGGCATTAGAAAACTTTTACTGACTTCTACTATTTTACAGCAGGTGGATATGGAACTGGTGTAGGAGGCCTTGGCACTGGTGGGTTTGGTGCTGGTGGACTTGGTGCTGGTGGATTCCCGAGAGGTTTTGGTGGAGGTAAAGTTTAATCTCTAGACACACTTGCAAAAATCATTTGCTTTAGTAATTTCATGCCCATTGATAACATTTTCATGGAACAATAAATCATATATAATTATAATTTAGGTTGAATATAAGTTTTCATATTTTATTTTTACAACAGGAGCTGGAGGAAAGCCCCCTAAACTAGGTGAGCATTCCATTTTTTAAAAATGTAATTAATTAATTTATTTAATTTTGGGCTTTTTTTGCACTTGTCATTGCCTTTTTTTGTATTGAATATCATCCTAAGCAGGTATAAATGTAACTTAAATACCTCACCAAAATAAAAGGATTGTACATATAGGGGGTTATTGCAAATTATAACAGAGTGAATTTTTCTAAAAAACATAAACAACCTCACCCCCATATCCCCATTTGTTTGATCTCATGTGGTTTTGGGTGTGTTAAGTAATTGAGAAACACTACCTGATCACTTTCAGACCAGCAACTCCATGCACGTTTACACTTACATCATCACAATACAATAGTGCGCCCAAGCTGATCGTGTCCTTAGATTAAAACTGTACAATAAGTGGAAATTTCACATACTCTGACAAGATCCTGCTCTGATACTGCAGTGTAAATATTTTTGCTCCCGCAGTCAAGTGTATTACATGTATTTGCCCATTACTGAGTTTCCTAAAACACTGGTGGTTTAATCTATGGCCCAGAGAACTGTTTGGAGAGATAAGGAATTAGGCCAATGCAACCCAGGTCAATAAGGTCAGACCAGTCTGTTGGCTGCTCTGAGAAGGACCTTTTTAATCTTTCAAAGAGGAATTAGTGTTTTAACACCTCCCCAGTATCAGATTTTCACTGGAAGTTGTCTTTGGCAAAAATAAGAAGAGCTAGATTTTGGAGACCTTTGCCAGTAACAAATTTTTATGTCATTGTGTTAAATATTCATTAATCACTCTAAGCCTAAAGGATATACAGTTTGTTCCTAAATATTTCATGTAGTTGTTACTCAGGGTGTTAAATACAAAATAAGTATGTGAGGGAATAAGTAAGGTACTCCACAAATGTACATGATTTAAATTATAGTTGTATTTTAAATTATTATATAGTCATTTCTAATAAATATATTGGAATTTATTCTTTTGTACCTTATTAGTAGTTTATAATTGTTAGGTTTAATTTTTTTAATTGTGTGTGCACTAAATATATATATATGGGGGGGGGGGGCAACCGTGATTTTAATACTTTGAGACTTGATATGCTGAAATGAAATGTTTCTGAATATTATAATTTGAAATGCCAGTGATATAAAAGGTATGGGTTTAAAATATTTAAAGTTTGATTTTGATGATGGATTGGGAGATATGAATAAATACCAATATATGTAGTGGTTAGCAGATCTGTGCCGCCTCACAACAAGAAGGTCCTGGGTTAAAATACGAGACTTAGCTAGAGCGTTTCTGTGTGGAGTTTGCATGTTCTCCCAGTGCTTGTGAGGGTTTCCTTCAGATACTCCAGTTTCCTCCCACAGTCCAAAGACATGCTCATTAGGCTAATTGGCTGTTCCTAATTGCCCCTATGTGTGAGTGTGTCTGGTGAGCAGTTCAGGGTCAACCCTGCCTTCGCTCAGTGTTGGCTGAGATAGGCACTGCCTATCCCACCGCGTTTCCCCATGACCCTAGAATAATTAAGCAGTTCTGCAAATGACCATTCACACTGACATCCACACCTTGGGGCAATTTGGTGGATCCAATCAGTTTCATGGACTGAGGGAGGAAACTGGAGTACCTGGAGCAAACCCATGCAAGCACGTAAATAACATGCAAACTCCACATATAACAGAAACTCCCGAGCCTTGGACTTGTACCACTATACCACTATGCCACCCGGCTTTGAAACAATATAAAATTATTTTTATTCTAATAAAGACCATGTATTTTGCTTTTGTTTGGACGGAAGCCACGTTTAAAAATTTGCTTTGTGATGGTAGTTTTAAAGTTGGATGTAATAACGCAGAAGGGGGTGTGACATTCAAAATCAATCAGTGCTGTGTGATTTCATTAAGTTCTGTCCCATTTCGTAGAGTGTGGGTTTTCTGTACTTCTTTGTTGCATAGCAAGTATGAACAAACAACTTGGCTTAGCAATTTTAAACAGCTGTGACACACCATAAAAACACTGAAAAATCATGAAAATAAAACACATGATATCATGACATGGTCTTATAAATCCAATCTAGATACCAGTGAACCCTGCCCGATTAACTGAAATGAGTTATTTACTCTGGGTTTACACCGGGGCACGATATCTGCGATCTCTACTATTCAAAAAAACTGGAGCTCCATGATTTATGAGCACGCTTGGAGCACGATTGGAGGCAGGGTGCATCCAAGAGATAAAACTTGAAGGACTCGTGTTTCCAAGTTCATCAAGATCCCCTATGATGGCACATCGTGGTCTGTTACGCTCTGTTAAGGTCTGTTAAAGTCTACTACGCTGTACTGCACTTCTCACATTCTATCGCAGTTGGCATCAAATCATAATATGTCGTAAAAATTGCGGCGATCATCAGCACAATCATTACTAATCCACCAAGTTCCATCAAGATCATCACGAAATCACCAAGTTCCCTCAAGATCATCAAGAATCCACCACGTTCCCCCAAGATTATCACAATTTCACCAAGTTCCCCTAAGATCATCACTAATCCACCTAGTTCTATCAAGATCATCACAAAACCACCAAGTTCCATCAAGATCTTCAAGAATCCACCAAGTTCCCTCAAGATTATCAAAATTTCACCAAGTTCCCTCAAAATCATCACGAAATCACCAAGTTCCCTCAAGATCATCAAGAATCCACCAAGTTCCGTCAAGATCATCACAAATCCAGCAAGTTCCATTAATATCATCACGAATCCAACAAGTTCCCTCAAGATCATCACAAAACCACCAAGTTCCATCAAGATTTTCAAGAATCCACCAAGTTCCCTCAAGATAATCACAATTTCACCAAGTTCCCTCATGATCAACATGATTCCACTAAGTTCCCTCACGATCATCACAATTCCACCAAGATCATCATGATTTCATCAATTTCGCAGAGATCGTGGACACCGTGGCCCAGTGTAAACCCAGGTTATACAAAATAAAATAATACTCTTGAGTATTTAATAAAAATAAACTACCAGCTCCAAAACTGAACGAGAATTTACACGTTTCATAAACTTAAAATCACTTCTTAATAAAGTCAAGGACACCAAACACAGACTTATGGGTAATTCATTTGTGTATTTGTGAAAGAGAAATTAACATCAATATAATATGAGCAATTGCAGTGAGAATTGGTTCAAACTGAATTTACAGGATTAGATGCTCATTAACAATAACGGGACTGTAAGGGTTAGATGTTCTAGCGAACCTCTGAAAAGGCGACACAAATTAAAGCACAGCTGCTTTTTGTCTCTTCACATAGTTATATAAGGAAACTTAACCTCTCTGACTTTTTAGATCTTTAAAAATATTTTTGGGAGACAAAAAAAAATTAAATATAAATCCAGTATGGTCCCAAAGGCCTCTATGTTTCTACCTGGGAAGATAGTAAGAGTAAGTAATACAGGCCTAAAGAAAGAGAGAGGAAAGGTTGAGAGAGCATGGGGGAGAAGGCTAGGCTGATGACTCGGGAGGAACGCCAGTGTCTCATGGAGCACATGTGCTTCTCATTAGCTGGCTCAGACCTGTCCCCGAGTCACTCACTGCTGGCCTCTGATAGTGAATAATGACTCCTCTTGAGTCCTGAGTCCTCAGTGACAAGGTAAACCTCCTACTCAGTCTTTGGCACAATCCACAGACATTTTGGGGCAAAGAGTGACCTTGGGAGTGAAACTCAAAACTGCAAGGGAAAATTCCCATCTCCTATCAATATACTTTGAGGTGCAAGCAGCTTATTTTGTTTGTTATGCCTCCCAGTTTCAACACCGCACATTAAGTCATTACATTGCCAAGTGTAACCTTCTGTTCCTACCAACCATGTTGGAAAAATCGTGCTCTTATTATCCTTTTTGGAAAAAGTGGAACATGTAGACTCACTAGAGAGGTACTGACTTACTTTACATTTGGAAACCTTCCCCTCAATATATTTCAGCAGTTTCTATTTCTTGCCATTTGCTACAATATGGTCATCATCAAATCAGACTCATCAGAATCAGAATCCGAATATCTTATTGATCCCGGAGGAAATTGTGGTTCTACTTTTGGTAAATAATTAATTCATGCAATAACTTATTTAAATAAAAACCACAAAAACAGTTATATAAAAATTTTTTTTGAGAGTTGTATAAAAACTCATCTAAAAATACTTGACAAGCCTGTGCTAGCTCTCCGTGTAGTATTTAGCTTATAAAATGTTCTAGACTTTCTATTAAACTGCTTGAATACAAGAGAAAAAAAACACAATCAAACTAATTAATTCCTTTATTCAATTTTTAAACTGCTTAATCCTACTAGGGTCACATGGAGGCAGGGTGGCTCAGCCAACTCTGGGCAAAGGCAGGGTCCGCTCTGTTTGCCAGATCACTGCAGGGCCAGCACACACAAAACCATTTGCACACGCCTAGGGGGAAATTGGAATAGCCAGTCAGCCTAGTGTGCATGTGTTTGGACTGTGGGTGGAACCTGGAGTACCCAGAGGAAACCCACTCATGCATGAATGAACATGCAAACATCATACAAAAACACCCATTTCGAGCCCAGGACTCAAACCCACGACTTTCTTGCTAACTATTATGTCACCGTGCCAACCGGAGTACCCAGAGGAAACCCACACAAGCATGAGGAGAACATGCAAACTTTAAATTAAAACACTTGACTTGAACCCAGGACCTTTTTGCTATGAGGCGGACGTGCAAACCACTATGCCACCGTATGTACTAAGTTTGGAATGGTATCAGGAATGTATCATAAAGATTATTTATATTCCCTATCATATTCCATATCAGCTTTGATATTGGAGAATATTATTAGATGGATGACTTTGACTGTGGAACATAAATATATTTGTGAAATTCTGGTTTTTATCATCATATTATCATATATATTATATTCATAATAAAAACAAAATACATGATATGATACAATATTCCTGTCAACCCTGTTTTTAACAATGGGAAAACAATATATGCAGCTTGGAGAGGAGATAGAGAAATGATCTTGTGCGTTCAGTTTATTGGCCATATCATTCCTTAAAGCTGACTTGAGGAGGACCAAATTCATATGCAAACCATCTGGACATGTTTTACAACTGAACATACCGTTGCCTCTGGCACATTTATTGACATTTTTTTTGTGATGCACAATTTGCACCACGGATTTTCGCTGAAAATCAGGTGTTTAACATGGTGTTATAAACATCTATAAACATGTCATAACTGTCTTATAACAAACTGTATGACTATTTAGCTGATGTCATAACTGCTTTTTATTGCAAATGGAAAGCCCAGCGCTGGCTGAGATAGGCTCCAGCCTCCCCGCAACCCTAATAGGATTAAGTGATTCCGCAAATGAATGAATAAATGAATGAATAATAATAAAAATTCTAATAATATTAAATTACAGATATATAAATATACTGCACTGCCAAAGAAAAAGTCCCACAGTCTACTCTTTATTTATTTATTTTTTTGGAGCAGCCTTAGCCTTCATTTTAGCGTGTAATCATCATGGCGTTGTTTCAACAAACCTAAGCAATATCCACAACATTTATTTCTATCCACAATTGGGTTCATTTTTCACCAACATCATGAATTAATAATGGGAAACTTGAACCACTCCATAAAGTCTTCTCCAGCACATCCTGAAAACTTTTAATAGGGTTAAGGTCAGGACCCTGGGGTGCCTGTTCATAAGTGAAAATGATAACCTGGTCTTTCAGTACATTCAGGTCAGCAGCTGATGTAATTTCACTGTTGCATAATGTTGCTGAGCCTCGACCTGAACAACTGAAGTGGTTAGCATGTCAGCCTGTCAACAAGAAGGTCCTGGGTTTGAAACCCAATCTCATTAAAGGCATTTCTGTGTGGAGTTCGCATGTTCTCCCAGTGCTTGCATAGGTTTCCTCTGGGTACTCTGGTTTCCTCCTACAGTCCACTGTTCCACGTTGCCCCAGGTGTGTGTGTGCGTGTGTGCGCGTGTGTGTTGTGTGTATTTGCCTTGCAATGGATTGGCGAGCTGTCCAAGGTGTACCCCACCTTTACCGAAGTTGGCTAAGATAGGCACCAGCCTCCTCTCAACCCTAGTAAGAGTAAGCAAATGAGTGAATGAATGAATGAATGAATGAAATGAATCTGGTTACAGTCTGTCCATATACATGACCAAATGTACATCTGGTCTCCAGTGACCAGCTCTTTAGTGTATCCTTGTTATAATGTTGTATTCATAGTATTACACTTCATCATGTAGCCGAACAGTAGGGTAAGATTCCTAAAAGCCAATTCACACCAGAGTCCATTCTGTAGCTGTGTTTGTTTTGTGCATGTTGTATTTTCTTCTGACACCAAAATAACAAAATCATTCTTTCTACATGCTGGCAACTTTATTTATAAGTGTAATGTACAAATATTTCATGATATGCAAACTCTTCTTGCAGAGCAAAGTGTTTGCACAGTAATGATACTCGTGGATAACTTGGGGAGGGGGGAAGGGGGGACACATACTGTTTGTTCACTGCACTGCACTGATTCAGGCCATAGTTGTATTGAGCCGTACTGTAGCAAATGTAGGTTTAGCTGTTCTTTCCTCCATGATATAGATATGTTTGGATATTCGGGCATAGCCTTGAATGAAGCATGCTTTCCTGAGACAGCTGATTGTGATAACAGATGGGGGAGCTAAAATCTTAATATCGATCCTTAGATCACCACCTCACAGCTAGACGGACCTGGGTTTGAGTCCCAGTGTGTATGCCATTTTCGCTCAATGTTGGCTGAGATATGCCCCAGCCTCCCCTCTGTGTTGCTCAGTGGCGTAGTGGTTAGCATGTCTGCGTCATAGCTAAAAGGTCCTGGGTTCAAGTCTTGGGATCAGCCAGGGTGTTTCTGTGTGGAGCTTGAATCTTTTCCCCTTCCTCCCATGGGTTTCCTCAGGGTACTTCTGTTTCCCCCATAGCACAGTATGCATGCACAGTAGGCGAATCACCTGTTTCAAATTCCTTCTAGGTGTGAGTGTGAATGGTTGTACGTGTGTTGGCCCAGCAAAGGTCTGGCGAGATGTTTATGGTGTACCCCACCTTTGCGCAGTGTCAGCTGAGATAGGCTCCAGCCTCCACTTGACCCTAGTAGGACAAAGCAGTTAGGCAAATCAGTAAATGATGAGATTTTATAACACATAAATTAAATATATTTACATTTAGTTTAAGGTAAACTAATGACTAAAGCAGTGCCATTGCCTAGTACCATTTTTGCAATTGTTGTATAATGAATCATTCATTATCATTCATTCATTCATTTATTTGCTGAAACACCTAACCCTATTAGGGTCCCAAGGAGGTTAAAGCCTATCTAAACCAACTCTGAGTGTAGGAAGGGTACACTATGAACAGCTTACCAATCCATGACAGGGCATCACGCGCACAACACTTGTACACCCACACTCACACCTATGGACAATTTGGAACCGTGAATCAGCCTAATGTGCATGTATTTGGATTGTGGGAGGAAACCAGAGTACCCAGATGAAACCCACAAGCAATTCTCATGCAGAGAGGTCTACAAAGAAATGCCCTCGCCGAGCCAAGGACACAAACCAAGGCCCTTCCTGCTGTAAGAAGGACATGCTAACCTCTACACCACCGTCCTGTCCTAAATAGGAACCATTCTCATGTAAACCATGTAAAATTGTGCCCCTGAGAACAGTCATAGGACCTTCCAGATTAACAGAATGAACAATACGTTTAATTATATCTTGATGTAGAGACTACTTCTTTAGGTTCAACAGTGGAAGAGCAGAAGCTCAAGAGCTAGGTGAGCCAAACAGCTGCTCCTATTTATCGGAGTTCTGATCCGAGTTTGGTTCTAAACTACAGGGCCTGGCAACAGACCGGTAGAAACATCATGGGAAAGCAAAAAAGAGAGCACACTTATTTGTGAGTTATAGGGAATATAGCTGAGAAACAGGATTTTTTTGGCAGGTGTTCATCTTCAGACCACAAGATTTGGGACGGCAGAAACAATGACTTATAAGGGGAAAAATGAGAAAAGCACACTGGAGCCTTGAAGTGCAACAGTGTTGTCACTATTCATGGGCTCGGGGTAGATAATTACACCGGAGTGCTGTTCTTAGATCAGCTCTTGTAAATGTGCCACGGCTGATAGAAGGGCCTAAGGCTTTGACTGGTTAAGATGAGGAAAAAGTGTCAGGTCATTGCAGTCAGTAACCAATCCAAAATGTCACTGAAGTATGAAGAGAAAATCATTGTGCAATACTTTAATGGATTTAACCCCATCGTACAGCCATTTCCATTATTTTTATAGCACTGTTATTACCCAATTATTTAGTGAGAGAGCCGCAGTGTGGTCTCTCCATGGGGTTCCAGTTTCATGTGTCATCAACCTTTCAGAAACGTTAGTATAAAAAAAAAAGATTAATCTGTTCTACTTTGTGCATTCATCACTCGATTTTCTTGTATATAGATCAAATTTCATACAGTGTTCAATCACTCACTCACTCACTTGCCAAACCAGTTAATCCTACTAGGGTCATGGGGAGGCTGGAGCCTATCTTAGCTGGTACTATGTAAAGGCTGGGTTCACCCTGAACAATTCGCCAGACCATTACGTACACAAAACTCATATCCAGGGTCAATTTGCAGCAGCCAGTTAGCCTAATGTGCATGTCCTTGGGCTGTGGAAGGAAACCAAGTACCAGGAGGAAACTCACAGGACCTTTTTCCTATGAGGCAGACGTGCTTACCACTACGCCACTGTGCCGCCCCTATGTTTAACCTTTAATAATAAATATATTAACTAGCCAGTCAGGCAAGTAAAAGCTCCTGTGTGCTGCACAGTCAAGTCAAGGCTAAAAAGTGACCATAAACCTTGTGTAATCACAGATGATAGGTTAGCTAGTAACCGTATTACTCTCGAAAAACAAAAGTGTACTAGAGCCGCAGGGATGCTGGAGCCCATCTCAGCCAACTTTGGACAAAAGACTCACATCCACACCTAGGGGCAATATGGAACAGCCATTAGCCTACTGTGCATGTCTTGGGACTGTGGGAGGAAACCGGAGTACCCAAAGGAATCCCACGCAAGCACAGGAGGAACATGCAAAAACACCTTTGCCAAGCCTGGATCTCGAACCCAGGACCTTGCTGCTGTTAGGCAGACATGCTAAGCACTTTGAACCGTATTGTCCTCTTTATATTGTGTTTATTACGTGACGTGCATCATGTACTTGCCCTTGACAAAAAGTCTTGCAGTTCACTGGCCAACATTGCAGGTTATAAGCCGGGGCTTTCTGTCTCGTATCAAAAATATTATTAAAAGTCTGGCTAGTGTCTTTATTTGCTCTCGACATGTTTAGCCTCACGGGGACTATTATATTTAGCAAAAGGGTTATATGACTGCTTTGCGCTACACTTTACTATACTCAGTTTCATCATTGTTTCCATATACCTATGTGTCAGTGATTGTGAAAAGATCATCTGACAACCATGCATGCCAAATAAAAATAATTTTTCCGTCAACCAGTGCCTTAATGCATTCTCAGTAACCCAGGTAAGGGAATTCCAGAAGCTTTCTGAGACCATTAATCAGTACGAATCCTATTGGATGTGTATAGTTTAGCAGATGGTAGGATTAATTTATAATAAGAAACTTGCTTTATAGTATCATAGTGTATTGTACTACTGTGAGGTGTAAGTTCGAACATAACTACATATTCAGTGTATGATTTGTTTCTGCATAAGTAGGACTTTAAACATCATTCCATTTAAACAGAAGCTCAAAAAGTAGATGTTATTTCTTAACTATAAGAGAACCCAACTAAACAAATTACAGAAAAATGTTATATTTGGTAATTTATCTAGTAGGGTGGCACGGAGGCGTACTGGTTACCTCTTCCACTTCACAACAAGAAGGTCCTGGGTTTGAGCGCCATGCGTGGTGAGGGTGTTTCTGTGTGGAGATGCATGTTCTCCCCATGCTTGCATGGGTTACCTCCAGGTGCTCCAATTTCCTCCCAAGGCACAAAGGCATACACTCTGCTAATTGGATATTCTCGATTGCCCCTAGGTGTGAATGTGAGAGTGAATGGCACAATGGCTGTGTGCCTGTGTTGGCCCTGCGATGGTATGGCAAGCTGTTTAGGGTGTACATTGCTCCCGCCCAGAGTCAGCTAGGATTGAGTCCAGCCTCCACACATCCCCAGTGTAAAATGTATTTAATGTTGATAAATGGTTTAATATTGCATACCTACGCATGGCAAAAGTATAAAGTGTTAGGGCTACCAGTTGATTTTGAAGGTGAAATCAGTGTCAGGTGTTTTTGGGATGACCAGACGTGACTGGGTACCCAGATTTATCCCAAGAGGTCTTCCTGTCTGGTACCCTACACCCTTATTGTCATCTATGACTGAGCAGGAAGCCTTGAAGTATAATGTTTAAAAGGCCCCTCAACAGGGTTACACCTGTCATTCCACCTTGCCTGCTTTAGCTGGAGTCTACTTCACTGACAAGAAGAATCGGCTCGGTGGCCATACACCTACTATTATAGACTCAACCAGATCACAGTAAAGTACTTTTGTAGTATCTTCTGACACTTTTCCTTTCGGCCCTGGAACTGCTTGACCAAGACAAAGTGTTCTCCATGCTCGATCTATGCAGTGCATATAATCTGGCGTATATTGCCAAGGGGATGAGTGGAAAACTGCCTTTTAACACCACCTCAGGCCATGATAAATACTACGTAATGCCATATGGGCTATCTTATGGGCCAAGAATATTTCAGCGTTTGTTAAGTCAAGTCAAGTCAAGTCAGTTTTATTTGTATAGCGCTTTGTACAATTGACATTGTCACAAAGCAGCTTTACATAGTAAAATTAAATTAGGGAGGAATCTAAAAATTTTTCTCTACAA
>JAOUQZ010000022.1:10689214-10716089 GCA_028564935.1 Neosilurus hyrtlii
AATTAAATTAGGGAGGAATCTAAAAATTTTTCTCTACAACCCCCTACACATCCCTAATGAGCAAGCCCGCGGCGACAATGCGTTAAGAGACGTGTTGGGGAACTGCGTCATAGCTTACATAGATGACTTCTTGATCTACTCCCCTGACCTACCACATGAAAAGTGTCCTAGCCTGGCTTCTCAACCTAAAAAAAAATTCTATGTTCATCAAGTGTTATTCTTGGGCTACATCATACCATCCGTTCAGAGGGAGTGGTTATGGATGAGAACAAGGTCTCTTCAGTCACCAAATGGCCCATTTCCACCCCCATCAAGGGGCTCCAACTTTTTCTGGGTTTTAGTAATCTCTACCAACTGATCAGAGGCTTCATTTCAATAACGGCATCCCTGGTTCCTGAAGTGCTCAAGTGGAATACAGCAGTCCAGGAAGCATTCACATGCCTCAAGTCAGCCTTTACCTACCTCAAGTTTAGCTCTTGTCCTGAAACAGCCTGATATATGAAACCATTAATCAGTGAAGTACATGCTTCAGAAACGGCAGTGGGAGTAGTACAGACTCAGAGAATTGGCAAGAAGCCCAAGATGCACAGAGTAGCTTGATTTTCCAAGAAAATGACACCCACAGAGCGGAACCATGGCATTGGTAACTGTGAGCTTTAGCGAGTCATGTCACTAGCTACAGTTGGCAGGCATCCAACCACCATTTTTACTGACTGTGAGAGCCTAGAGTCCCTCAGTCAGCCTGTTGGCTGAACCCGCACTATGCCATTGGGCTTATTCCTCACACACACTTTCAGTTCACTTTTTTATCATTATTTTTTATATTATTTCCCTCTGATACTTTTAATGCACCTTGCATGTGCATTGCCTTATAAAGGCTACACTTTTGCTTATTAGTCTGGATTTGTTTGCTTTGGTGTCTACATTAAACTCTCCATTACCTTTGCATCTTTCTCAGCCTAAATCTGTGACATGTGTGGTAGGCAAATACAGAGAGAAACAAGAATTTAGAATTAGCATCCATGGAATAAAATTAAAATAATTATAATATGAGGGCAGCACGGTGGCGAAGTGTTTTGCACACCTGCCTCACAGCAAGAAGGCCTGGGTTTGATTCCTGGGATCGGGCATTTCTGTGTGGAAACATACTGCTTTGCATGTTTCCCCGTGCTTGTTAGGGTTTCTTCCAGGTACTCTGGTTTCCTCCATAGTCAAAAAACATGCACAGTAATTGGCATAAAAAAACATAAACAGTTAATTGGCTGTTCCAAATCAGCCCTACGTGTAAGTGTGAGTGTGAATGGTTGTATGTGTTGGCCCTACAATGGTATCTGGCCTCACCCAGAGTCGGCTGAGATGGGCACCAGCCTTCCCATGACCGTAATTAAGATTAAGTGGCTTAGAAAATGAATGAATGAATGAAATAATATAAGGATCTTGAAGTAAAACTCTGGCTGGAGCCCATCCCAGCCAACTCTGGGATGAGGGCAGTGTACACCCTGAACAGCTTGCACAGACCATTGCAGGGCCAATACAAACAAAACAATTCATATTCACATTCACACCCAGAGTCAATCAAGAACATCCGATTAGCCTACTATGAATGTCTTTGGACTGTGGGAGGAAACTAGGGCCCCCAGAGGAAACCCGCACATGCATAGGAAGAACATGCAAACGCACACACAGAAATGTCTTTGCCAGGCATAGGACCCAAATCCACAACCTTCTTCCTGTGAGGCAGATGTGCTAACCACTACACCAATGTGCTGGCCCAGACAAAATCTTGCACGTCGTAAAAGAATTCTTTGGTTGAGATTGGTCGCTTTGGAATGCAAACAGCACACGATGTGCTCACCAGCAGTCGGTTTAGTGCCACCGAGACCAAAACCAGCTGTTGACAAAGTTCTGGCAGCGTCAGATTATGACCGTTGTTATGATACTTGTGTAAAAGACACCAGCCAGAGGATAATATATTATGACACAAACCCCATGAGACAACTATGAATACAGTAGTGGCAATGGAGAAATGCAAACAAGACATGCTAATGGACCGAAAAAGAAATTGTTCAGCTTGTAGAATGTTTCTGTTTGTTTGAGCCGATTTTCCGCACAAGCCCAGATTGTGCTGATTGATGCTGCAAGAAAAATGTAGTCATGTTGTTTAATCACAGGTCTATTGTTAGAGCATTTTTATTGTACAGTATAATTTAACATGGAGGTTTTTCAAACAGTGTGTTGTACAATACGGCCAAGATTATGTTGCGGTTTCAAAATCTCGACATGATTGTCAAAGCCTTAATGTATGACTCATAGGGTCATCTTGTTATACAGAAAAACCTATTTAATTCCAACAGTTTCACATATGCAAATTTGTTAATATTCAACTAATGAGTTTGGCATGGAAAATCAGATGAGGCTGGATGCAACTGCTGGAATGTTAATAAAAATAAGTGGAAACAGAAAGGAACCAAACACTTTACGAACAATGACAAAAGTAGCAATGTAACACTGTATCATGGACAAAACTCCGCTGAACAAGAAGGTTGCTATACAAAGGGAAACTGAAGTGACTTATATAGGGTCATAATCAATGACAATGTAACTCATTCATTCATTCATTTGCCAAACCACCTAATCCTAATAGGATTGCGGGATGGCTATCTCCGCCTACTTCGGACGAAGGCTGCATACATCCTGAACAGCACACCAGTCCATCGTGGGGCCAACATGCACACAACCACAATGTAAAACAGGTGATATACATCATGCTGGGGCTGATATGATTTGCATAGTAGAAGCGATGAGCAACCATGTAGAGTCAGTGAAAGTCAGCAAAACAGGTGATGACAGGTGAAATTTTCTCTAATGACGTTAGACTGAGCGGAGCTTTCAGGTGGCGTGGTTTAAGCTACGACTAATCATAGCTTAAAGATACTGTTGATTGACAGATGTCGTCAAACACTGAGGTCTCCAGAACATTTTTTTCATAGGAGACAACGAAAATAAGTTTATTTATACCACCTACATCCAACGGAAATGCAGCTCATTATTGCTGTGTGTAAATATCCTGTGCTTAACAAATGCACACAGATATTTTACATGGATAATAACCGGAAATCAGATGCTTGGGTCCATGTTTCTGAAACAGTTGGCATGTCCCGTGAGTTTATATTTATAAACGTTTATTTGGAGCTAGGGTGGCACAGTGAAGTGGTGGTTAGTATATCTGCTTCACGGCAAGAAGGTCCTGGGTTCGAGTCTAAACTAAACTACTATAACCTAATGATAATATAAGCTATTTATTAGTGAACCAGCTGGATACTGCTTACAGATCAACACTTCCTGCAGGGAACTAGCTAGGTACTGCTCACGGTCTTACTCAGAAACATTTGAAAGCTGAGTGTATGCCCCTTTAACTGAAGGTGCTGCCTTCATGATTACGTCAAATTATACAAACGATATGTGGGTTAATATCATGGTTGACTGACACTGGCATTTCTAATTAGCAGTGAAATTACTTGCTTTAAGTTATTTTATATGAAAATTCTTCCATCACGGTGGAATAGCGGTTAGCGCTTCCACCTCACAGCTCAAGTGTCCTGGGTTTTAGCCCCTTGCCTGATGAGGGCGTCTGCACGAGTGGAGTCTGCACGTTCTCTCAGTGCTTGTGTGGGTTTTCTCAGGGCACTCCGGTTTCCTTCCTTAGTACAAAGACATTCATGTTCGGCTAACTGCGTATTCCTTTACGCATGCGTGTGAGTGGGAATAGTTGTGTGTTTGTGTGTGTGTTGGCCTTGTGATGGTCTGATGACATTTTCAGGGTGTACCTCACCTTGGCCTGGAGTCAGCTGGGATGACATGACATCCTTCCATTTTTAATTTGTACAAATGTCCCATTACGATGTGCTAACTAGGCTAATTTGTTATATTTCAAACAAATTGGCTTGTTCAAATATATAAATTTAAGATAATAAGATAATGATTATGATAATTTGTCCATGGCTGAATCTCAGTAGCCTATTGAAAATTCTTCCATCCATGTGTCCAACCAGAACACTACTTCAATGAAAGGCTTTCATAAATAGTTCTCCTTAAGTGCTCCAATTTTGGGATAAATGAATAAATACAGCAACATCCTGTACTGTTTAAGAAATTAAGGAACAAACCTTGGGGGTACCTTGTTCCGCTCTCAGATCATTCGTGCCAAGTACTGTGCCACTTCTTTCCAGTGGCTGTGACTGATTTTGCTGAACTGAATGCTGGCTTTTCAGGTCGGCCTTATGGGCTTCTAGTGGAAAAAGCCAGCTAGCAGTGGTTAGTGTAATATTTAGACCATTTACTTGCATGAATCTATGATTATTTTGGTCAAAGGAAAGGGGTGTGTATGGCCCCATTGGCATTTTATTTTTTCTTTTTTAATTTGGCACGTCAATGCTGCAAGGTAATGAAATTGATTACAATCTGCAGGAGAGCACTGCTGTTGGACTCCAGGAGCTTGCAGAGGTTTCGCTGAGGCTGTCGTCAGTTCCATGGACCAGAGCCATGGAATTCACTGCTCTCTTAAATTAAATCCTTTAGCATCCGCATCTGGTGGGGAGAGAGAGAGAGAAGGAGAGAGAGAACAAAGTTGCAGATAATACCCCTATAGTTCTTCAGCTTGGCTCCTTCTGTCTGCATTGTTTAGCACTCCAGATGTTATGTCTGAGACATGGTATCTGAAGAAAAACATGCAAAAAAATAGTCCGATGAATGCTCTCATATCCTATTTCCCTCAGTATGAAGTTTGTTTGCATTGAGGATTAACTTACCCAAACTTCCCATGTTTGAGGGCTGGAGAGACTCTTTGCCTGAATATTGACTTTGGCTAAGCCAACGCTGGATGTCCATAGTCTTTGAGCTCTCCTGCTAACTGCTGGCCACGTTCATTGCACGCTACATAACATGCATCAACAGTTCTGCAGTACTACATCAGGATCTTCATAGTATCTAGAATATTTTGTTAAGTCATACAGTGCCTTGCATAAGTATTGAGCTACTTTGAACTTTTCCACATTTTGAAGTGTAACAACCCAGAATGAAAATGGACATAGCTGGAATTATATGTCAGGAATCTACCAGTAAAAATAGTCATGATTGCAGAAGTATTCACCTCTGTTGCTGAGAAACCCATAAATTTGTTCTGGAACAAGAGTCACATAAGTAGATGAATGCAGTTGCCCTCTGTCCAAGCGAAGTGTCATGTAGGAGTTATTAAAATAAAACTCTGGAAAGTTTTTAGTCAGGGGTTGGTTTAAATGCAGCCAAATTTTGAGCATTCTGAAAACTTCACAGCAAGAAGGTCCTGGGTTCGAGACTCGGGACTCGGCAGGGGCCTTTCTGTGTGGACTGTGCATGTTTTTTTCCCCCATGCTTATGTGGGTTTCCTCTGGATACTCTGGTTTCCTCCCACAGTGCAACGATGTACACATTAGGCTAATTGGCTGTTCCAGATGTGAGTGTGAGTGTGAATGGCTGGTCCTGCAATGGACTAGTCAGCCGCAATGGACCTCGTCTTTGCCCAGAGTCAGCTGAGAGAGGTTACATCAACTTGTAAGCCTGGAATTCAGTAAATAAATGATTAAACGACAATCTTTGAACTCTGAAAATACATGTTTAAATAAATTGCACAACTTCGTTTATAGACATTACCAGAAATAATTATTTAATTACGCAGCCCAATTGCGTAGTGGTTAGCACGTCCACCTCACAGCACAAAGGTCTGTGTAGCTTGCATGTTTTCCACATGTTTGCATGGGTTTCCTCTGGGTAATCCAATTTCCTCCCACAGTCCAAAAACATTCACGTTAGAGGAAAAATTTCCACTGTTTGTTAACTGTACTGCACTGTTTCATGCAATAGTTTAATTGAACTATATTGTAGCAAATGTAGGTTTAGCTGTCCTTTTCCTCCATGTCTTGCTTGGGCATAGTCTTGAATGAAGCATGCTGTCCTGAGACAGTTGATTGTGAATACAGATGGGAGAGCTAAAATCTAACATCAATCCTTAGAATAACAAATTGCTGCCTCAGTGGTGCAGTGGCAAGCACATCCTCCTCACAGCAAGAGGGTCCTGGGTTTAAGACCCAGGCTTCGCAAGGGCATTTCTGTGTGGATTTGCATGTTCTCCCTGTGCTTGGGTGGGTTTCTACCCATAGTCCAAAAAAATGCACAGTAGGCTAATTAACTGTTCCAAATTGCCCCTAGGCGTGGTTGTGTGTATGTGTTGGCCCTGCGATGGACTGGCGGGCCGCTCAGAGTGTATCCTGCCTTTGCTCAGTGTCAGCTGGTCAGATAGGCTCCAGCTTCCCCGTGACCCTAATAGGATTAAGCGGTGTGAGTGATTGAGTGATTATGTAAATAATTAAACAGATGCCTCAACAATATGGTCAGTAATTAGGATAATATATATATATATATATATATATATATATATATATATGCCAAAATCAACAAAAAAAGATTAGAAGCCACCCCATATATAAATGTATATTTTTATGTATAAAGGCTATGGTGGTGTGTGTACTGATTTGACTAACATTATAGCCAGAATAAATCTGTATGTTGTCTGTAGTCTTCTGGGTAATCAGTGGTCCTTGGAAGTGGTGAGTAATGATTACAATCATCAGCATGCAATCGGGTCTGAAAAGAATCAGGTTTTAATTTTATATGAGCTAAGGCCCCTCTTGATAATATCTCTAATGAGCTGTGGTGTATTTCATATGAAGCCTAATTTGACCCGTTCCATTATAATGCAGAGCTATGGTGCATTCAGAAAGGAAGATTGTAAATTCATAAAAATTCTCCCATGCCAAATCGTGCTTGTGCATAAATGCTCATACAGATGTAGATATAAAGCTCGCCTTCCACTGTCCTCTCCTTTACCTTTGAATTAGTGCATATAATCCTGTTGCGATTAGAGCTCTTCAAAGAAACAATACAAAGAGCCAATAATACATTCCAATCACACATGGCTTGGCTTTAGTTCCATCAGGAAAAGTTGGACTAATCGAACAATACGTGAGATGCTTGAGGGAGGCTTGCTGTCTGACATAGGGAAATCAGGGGAGTGCTTTATAACGCATCATTAACTAATGGCAGACACCTCTGTCTCCGCGCCTGTTCCACGTATCTGAAGATTCCATATTTTGACAGCTCACAGGAAATCAGCCGGCGTATATTGGGATGATGATGGATTTTAAGAATGTGAGAAAGTTTAGGAATGGTTTCACATTAGTTGACACATGTCCCTGAGACAGCATTAATCTCAAAGTAATCCTCCTTCGTCTAATCCTCTAATACTATCATTTGCTAGGAGTGATGTCTCCATGACTTGCGTCTCGAGGCCAGAAAATTCTGTAAAAGCTTAAGAACAAAGAATGTTTTGATCAGTCTATCAGATTAGCAGTTTGACCTTAATGTCTAATATAAAATTTAAACATCAGTGACAGGTCACAGGTGCCTGATGGGGTGCAATTCTCATGTCTAGATGCTAAAAAAAAAAGAGTTTAACTCTCTTTTAGGGTTTGAACCCTGTGGCCAGTGGGAACATTTCTGTATGGCCTTTATATAATCTTCTTATGCTTGCATGAGTTCACTCTGGATACTCTGCTTTCCTCCTACAATCCAAAGGCAAGCACATTAGGTCAACTGGCTACTCTAAATTGCCCATAGGTAATAGGTGAATGGTTGTATGTGATGGTTGGCTGCAATAGACAGGAGCATCCCAGCTGTATCAACAATAGACAAGCCAATCCCTGCTGACTTTAGGCATGAGTTGGGGTGACCAGTTCAGGGTCACCCCACCTCATGCCTAAAGTCAGCTGGGATTGGTTCCTGCCTCCCAATGACCCTAAAAGGACAAGTGGCAGGTATAAATAATGAATGAAGGAAAGAATGTTAACCCACCGTTAGGCAATGTACAGTTCAGACCTTCATAAGTCATAATTTATACTCTTGGCCATGTATGCTATACAAAATTAATATATTAGAGGAGGGAAGACATGCCTCATCATAATTAGCAAAGACTTGAGATAGTAAATGTGCTTGGCCTTCACTTTCTCCATTTGTCAAACTGTTGTTGGGGTTTTTTTTTTAAATCTTACCATAAATAGCGTCTTAATTTTCAGATTTATAGTGGCAGAAGTGTGACTGATAGTCCAAACATTCTTTTGCTCATCTTGGTCCAATAGCTCTTCCGCTCGCTGTGTGTCATAAAGTAGGAATGCAGTCTGGTGAATGACTCCATTTGTGTAGCACTTCCATGTGGAAAGAGAACACAATCTCCATGTGGGACGAGAACATGGTCCTGACATAAATATTCAATGAGTTCAAACTCCTTTCTCTCAAAGCCAAAAGAGATTGTTCAAAGCATCCAAAAGCCTTGTACCTCTCTCCCCTTCGGTCTCTCTCACGTTACTGAACTGACCCAAATGTTATTTATGGCCTTATAAAGTCTGCTAACCTGCCAAATAAAATTCTTACCACAGGTTTGGAATGTGGTAGATGCTCAACAAGAGAAATAAATAACTAATATACCCAGCACTGCATTCAGCTCCTAAATATTTCTTCCCCCCCTTTTTTTCTTTCTAAGGATATGGAAACTTGGGAGCCGGTGGCCTGGGCACTGGTGGATTCAGACCTGGAGGTGTAGTATTGTTACTCTTATAGATTATATTAGGAATTCGAGTACGATTTTTGATTCTTAGTGGTTAACTAAACACAAATATGCATAGTAGCAGCTATCTCACAAACATGCCCAGGCAAACCAGGGCTATCTCAAGGCTATCTGAAGGTTCTAGCCTGGAGCGTTAAGCCTTGAGACAAAAAACTCTTTGCATTTTTAATAGTACAATATAGCCCAGCACATAACATTGAGAATTCCAGTAATGCACAAAGCAGGCTAACTAAAACTAAAAAACAGGTACCTATGCTACTATTTACATGGAGAGCCCACATATAACACAAAAGCTAGTTTATGCTAACAGCAGCATTAATGAGTTGTAGACTAAAACTTGTGCTTTAGTTAAAAGGGAGACAATTGACTGTTTCCTGCAGATAAGTATTACAGTTATAGATTATTTTATTACATATTATTTTTCGCTTCCTTACATTATGTCATGTAACAGGGCAGCCATGTAACATGGCAACTAAAGCCAGATCCAGCTAAAAAAGTCTAGCTACAAGTTTTACATCATCTACTTGGATATACTACACAAGAATGGCACAATCTAACTGGTTCACTAACTGAAGGATGATGCACATTATCCTGAGTGGATAATGCTTGAATCAAAATGGCTGACAAACGTTCACTGATTATCAAATTCTAAAAATGTAAAAAAATGCTTAATCCCAAAATAATTACGAAATCTAGATAATATGGATCTAAGGTTTTAAAGGTAAAAAAGTACTTTAAATGAGTTTCAAAAAATGCTGTTATAAAGTCATTTCATGAGGTTTGTGATGGGGTAGTTGATCATTTTCATGCATTAAATTGCTGGGGGGGGGGGGTCACAGAAATCTCTTTTAATTTGCATTTTTATGTTTTCATGTAGTATACACTAAAACTTTAAATAAGTTGCCCTACTCCAGGAACTCACCTGACCTGCCTTGATTTACTTTACTTTTTATGTCCATGTGTAGTATATACTAAAAACAAATATTCGCCTCAGGCTCAGTGGGTGCCACTGTATGAAATCTTCAAATCAGCAACAACTTCATTCAACAATTATTAATTATACCCCAAATAGCAAACCAATCAGATCACACCAATTTCATATAGTACATAAAATGTCTATTATTAAGGGCCAATCAGATCATACCATTCTGATGCAGTATACAATAAAGAGTAAAAGTTGTTATGGTGGATTTTTTTTTAACGAAACCAAGATCAACAATTTGTCAGAACAACAGTGTCATACCCTGATGCAATTTTTGTATTTCTTCATTTAGTTGGTTATGGTGGATATGGTGGAATTCTTCCTGGAACAGGAGTTGGAGGACTAAAGCCTGCAAAATCAGGTTAATAACCAGTGCTAGATTTTTATATTTAAATCATGACTGATGTCTTTCTTGTATTCTATTTCAATCAGCCAGATATTTTACTGTACTGTATAATTTTAATATCAATTTTAATATCAATTTAATATCATTATGTATATATATATATATACATAAATCCCCTGATGAATGGGCAACCACGAAACAGGCTTCTTGGGATGAAATTGTAGTACTATTATTTTTTCCCACATACAATATATTTAGCTCTACTTAGACGTATCGAGCACTGTTCTACGGAAAATTGACTCAAGATTTTATATATATATATACATGTTGTGGTCGGCATAGTGTTTAGCAAGTCCCAGCCTTGGGTGTTTTTGTGTGGAGATTGCATGTTGTCCCCGTGCTTGCATGGGTTTCCTCCCACAGTACAAAGACATGCACATTAGGATAGCTGGTTGTTCCAAATTGCCCCTAGATGTGAGTGTGGATGTGAATGGTTGTGTGTGTGTGTGTGTGTTTTCCCTGCAATGGTCTGGTGAGCTGTTCTAGGTGTGCCCTGTCTTTGCCCAATGTTGGCTGAGATAGGAGCCAGTCTCCATATTACCCTAGTAGGATAAAGCTGTTCGGCAGACGAGTGAGTGAGGTAGTAATATGTTGTCCACTGAGACAACAAACTTATTTCAGCTGCTATAGGCCTTAAACCTGGAAAAGGAGGTACAGAATTACCTTTGTCTTGACTTGAGCGGAATGATTCCTTTTCTCCTTGACACATCAGTGAAGGTGGTTTATCAAAAATAAGGAAAAAAAAGGTCAAGGAAACAAGGACCAGTTTTTACATGATTTCCTGAAAAATATGAGTCATTTATATGATATATGAGTAGTGAGCACAGAAAAGTTTCAGTCAGGACATCATTTCAGTGAGGCTGGCAGTACCGGAGGTCTATAAAAACAGAATGAGACAGTGTTTCGGCAGTGTTCCTCCAATAATGGTCGCCTTTTCATGGTATTCCAGTTGGCCTTGGTCTCGATTACCAGCCAACAGATCTTAAGCCAAATTAACCAGTATGTATTCTGTGGGGAATTATGCTGGTGGTTTCTGCCTAAACCTGGTGCTTTACTTCATATTATAAGAGCAGCGTGACGTGTCTGTTCTTCAGCATCAGATAGGAGAAGGTTAGGCAAACAGATGAAAACTTTGAAGCATCTAGTGCCAGGTCCCCAAACCAGAACTGCCAGCTCATTTCCTCATACTGGAACAGAGGGGAAAGGTGAAGCCAGACACCCGATTACTTAATAAAAACAGAACTTAATGTCGGAATTCTTGATATGCATCCTAATAAACATTGTTCATTGTGCGTGTTTTGCTGTAGGGCCAGGCACTGGAGGGACGGTATTAGGTCCTGGTGGTGGGGGCACTGTACCTGCTGGAGGTAAGATATACAACCTCACAGACTGTAAATTAAAAGGACATTAGCTTGTAATCAATTCAGTCCCATTTATTTCCCCTTAACTCAACTCTTCATTTCAGCATGCAAAGCGAAATGTGAATATTATGAAGGGGGTGACTGTTGTCTATACTCAGTGTATCTGGACCTGATTATCCAGAAGTGGGTGGGCCAAAAAAAAAATTGTCCAATTACTTTTGAGTGTCCAGAGTTCATTTGTTAGGCCAGCCGTTGAAACTCACTGGACAAAGGCGCAGTCACCCTGAACAGACAATCGCAAGGCCAACAGACCCATACAAACACACACACAAAACCACTCATACTCAAACCTAAAATCTAGGGGCAATTGGGGACAGCCACTTAGCCAAATGTGCATGTCTTTGGACTGTTGGAAGAAACCGAAGTACTTGGAGAAAACCCACGCAAGCACAGGGAGAACATGCAAATTCCACACAGAGCCTGGGACTTGAACCCTGGGAAAGGGAAGGTGCAACTCACTCCTGCCGCCACCACACATTTTTCCTGCTGGTTCATGAATCGAACCAGCGACATTTTGGTCTCAATGCTCCTTCTCTAACCATTAGGCTATGGCTGTCCCCAGAAAGGAAGGTGCATATGCAACCTAACAGTACAGTACCTTATGTTTAATCCTATTGGGGTCATTGGGAGGTGAAGACAGGGTACACCTTGAACAGCTCACCAGCCTATTGCAGTGCCTACACACACACACAATCATTTACACTCACACCTAGGGGCAATTTGGAACAGCCAGTTAGCCTAATTTGCATGGCTTTGGACTGTTAGAGGAAACTGGAGTACCCGGATGAAACCCACATAAGCACAAGAAGAACATGCAAACTCCACACAGAACCGCTTCTTGTTAAACCGCATTTGCTAAACACTACGCCACCTTGCCGCCCTTACAATTACAATATAGTACTGTCTGGATGTAGTTGCAACTAATACAACCAAACCACGGGCTCCCGAGTGGCGCATCGACAAGGTGCGCGACTATCAACCCGGAGATCGCAGGTTCGAATCCAGGTTGATGCCACAGCCATCTGTGACCGGGAGTCTATGGGAGCTAATTGGCCGAGCTCACTTCCCAATCACTCACAGCGATCACCAGCTGTGAGCTCATTCGTACGAGGGGGCGGATAGCGCTTTCCCCCCGAATGTGTCAGGCCGCCCCCATATACGCATGCGCAGCAGTTCGAAAAGAGGCGGGCGGTAGCATTGCATGTCACGGAGGGGGCGTGTGCTTGCTGGTTGGTGGTGGTCGTGTGATAGGGAAGGCAAAAAGTTGATGGGTGGGAATTAGAAATGACTATATTAGGGAGAAAATGGGGGAGGGTCCCAAAAATAATAAAAAAAAAAAATACAACCAAACCAGGTTTGTTGCTTGTAGGGGAACCAGAGAACCAGCTCATTTATAATTTGTAATGATTATATTAATAATAATATAAATAATTTATAAAAATATAATATATACTTTGTGCTGTAGGGAAAACTTTTCATATGCAAGAAAAAACATTATAAAATGATAATAAAATTACACTTGGACTGCTATGTATACATTTTAGACATATGGCTGCATGCTGGCTGCATTTACGGCTGTGTTTTAATAAATTGTGCCTTATGAAACATTACCTGGACAGGCAGACAAAATGTTTAATTATTAAATTTTAAAAAGTAAAAAACATTTCCACATTGTTTTGTTAAAATATGTGTCGTCACGTATTTTCTGTAAGAGTCACTTTTCCATTTTTGGTGATTTTCTTTTGCTTTTGCTAGGCTAATTAAAATATGTTTTTAAAATGTGTTATAAACAGTTTTATTACCAATCTGAGCAAAAGATTTTTTGGCATTGAGAGAAGAATTAAGTTTACTGTGACATGCTTCTTTTGATTTGCAAAATGTCTTCCTAGTGCTGCCTAGTATAAACATTGTCTACTCTATGCAGTAATAACTCCCTTTTCCTCTCTATGTGTTTTGGTAAATAATAAATTTTTTTCTTTATTTTCTTTTTATTTAAACATACATTACCCATTTTGGGTGGCATGGTGGGGTACAGGTTAGCACGTCCGCCTTACAGCAATAAGGTCCTGGGTTTTGTATGTAAGTTTGCACGTTCGCTTCTGCTGTTTTTCCTCTGGGTACTCCAGTTTCTTCCCACGGTCCAAAGACATACACATTAGGTTAATTGGCTGTACCAGATTGCCCCTTAATATGTGTTAGACTGTGAATGGCTGTGTGTGTGTTGGCCCTGTGATGGTCTGGCAAGTTGTTCAGCTTGTACCCTGCCTTTTCTCAGTGTCTGCTGAGATAGGCTCCAGCCTTCCAACAACTCCTGTAGGATTAAGGGGTTTGGCAAATGAGTGAGTGACTGAGTGACTAAGCATTTTAATCAGCTTTCCATGGTAGATAAATGACCATATGAGCATGTAAATATTTACCATCATTATCTTTGTTAGCTCCAGTCATTCCTCAGACTGGTCTCCCAGGTGTGGGTCCCGGTGGGAAAGCTGCAAAACCAGGAAAGGCACCGGTGCCAGGTAAATAGTTATGTGTCCACTGCAATATTGACCCCTAATGAAAGAATGCATTTTCTTAAAGTATTTTTTAAATCTATGTCTTACATGATTTGCAGGAGTAGGAGTGCCTGGAGCCATTCAGGATGGAATTCTCCCTGGACAAGGTGCAAGTCTAAGAGATGTTTGTGACAATTGTCATTTACAGGGTGAAATGTTCACAAATGCTCTAAAAAAATAATAATCAAATTTCTACAGGGTTTAGTGGACTTGGTGTGGTTCCAGGTGTGCCAACTGGAACTGGAATTAGCCCAAAGACAGGTAAGATCTACAGTACATTATTGCCAAGCTGATCGCATAGTCGGATGCAGATGTAGGTTTAAATATCCAAAACATAAAATATTAGGTCAATAATGGACACAGGTTAGGTAATCAGGGCAAACCAGAAGAGCTAAGTAACAACAGAATAAAAATTCTAATACGAAATAAAAGTCCAGTGTACTTAAACATGTGACTGAATCATGTGACATGGCTTGTGGTTTGTTGTATGAAAAGAAAATAGGACTTGGAATTGGTCATTTTGTGCTGAAGAGGCAAATACTAGAAGTTGGAATTCAAGGCCACCTTGACTATGTAAGAAGATTAGCTTTGACACTTACATGTGACATGGTGGATGTATTGGTGAATGGTGAACATGTCAACAAACTTGTAGGACGATTTCCTACACTCTTGTCTTATCCTGAGATATTTCATGGAAAGCCACACCCTGTCCTCTGGTTCAGTGTCCTGGTGTCACTTAGTGTCCATGGGGACAATTTGCAAAATCCTTATTTTGTTGTGCTGCTTCTTTTTGACAATGTGGGTTTTTCCAGATATGTTCACTTAATAAAAAACACTCATCAGCTATGGCTAAATTAGTAGAGTATAAATTTCTTCAAATACAAGGTGATCCTAGTACACAATGGAATGGGCTGCTGAGTGGTTGAGGTATCCCATAACCAATGATGCATGTGCCCAGAAGATTTAATTTTTTACTTTCAGAGATGAGATAGGACAGACCTACAGGGGGCCTCATGAGCTACATTGATCAGCCATAACATTAAAACCACCTGACTTGTCTGCAACTAAGCAGCCCCATATGCCGCAAGTAGCAGTGCTGTGTTCTGACACCTTTCTACCATAGGCAGCATCAACTGTTTCACCTGGACACCCATTACACTCTTGCTAGTATACTGTTTGTCCTTCCTTGGACCACCTTTGGTAGATACTTACCACTGCATACCAAGAACATTCAACAAGACCTACCATTTTAGAGATGAATAGACCCAGTCATTTAGCCATCACAATGTTGCCCTTATCAAAGTCACTTTAATCCTTTAAATTTCTCATTTTTCCTGCTTCTAACACACCAACTTTGAGAACTGACTGCTCACTTTCTGCCTAATACATCCCAGTCCTTGACAGGTGCCTTTGTATAGAGATAATCATTGTTATTCACTTCATTTGTCAGGGCTCATAATACTTTTAATGTTATAGATGAAGGCTGTATGTCCCAGGAACAGCTGCAGACAAAACAGGATTCCTGACAATGAGTTTAGTTCCCTCCTTTTTCGGAGCAGAAGAGTACATTGTGGAAAGAGAGGCAGCCTTAGTGTTTGTTTAAACAGGATGAGATATAAGGAGAAGTATAAAGCTCATCAAGATTGTTATCGGTGTAGATAACAAATGGAGCAAGACAATGGATAACAATGCCCTGTAACATGTAATGCCACCTGTCCAGCACCAGTTTTACCATTAAAGTTATCTTTTCCACCGTGAATATTTGAGAAGGATTGGGGTGTTTCATAATAAGGGATCTTTATCAATGTCTCCTTCACATGTGAAAAAGCTTGGATAGTGTAATCATTACTCTTGGTAAGTGTAAACCTTTGTAAAGCCTAGAAATCTCTGGAACTCTGTAATTGTGCTGGGGCTGAATTGCCCTTTGCTTGATCCATTATTAGTCTCTACTTGTTTATTAAATATATATCCTGTGAGTGAGAACTGAGGCATATGAGTTTCTCATTTTTCCCCTTTCACATGGCCAGCACCTGCTTGACATGATTCACATGGTTTTCTGGGGAAGGAGAGTAGATGAGAAAACTTTCCCTGTATGTAGCACAATTAATACTCGAAAGACAGAGGGTATATTGGAGACCTCATTAAGCATTATTCAATACACTATCTAAGTAGAGGTCGTGTTAAAATACTTCCTTCATCACCCTTAAAGTGAAATGAAAGGTAAGCCCTCTAAACTCTCCTGTTTCTCACACACATATGTATATTTTCATCGACAGGTGGTTTTTGCTTACATTTTCAAAGCTGCACTCATAAAATCAATTTTATAGTTTGCATTAGCTAGTTTGAAAAAATTTAGTATATAGATAGTAAACTATCAGTAGTAAAAAAAAAGAAAAAAGTCAGATATATACTAATTAACTTCTGAAAAAAATAAAAATAGGTACATCTACAAATCATAGGTGCATCCATTTACATACATTTAAAAAAGAGTCCAGTCATACATTTGAAAGAAAGTATACCGCACCATATATTCATATGTAAAATAGTTCCGTATTGCTCATGAAAACACTGGGTGGACACATGACTTTTTGCCACTTGTCACATTACACTGATGCTCCCCTGTGTGCAGAGTTATTGCTTTTTTTATTTATTAGAAACAGACATAAACTATGCATGTAAGTTTTTATTAAGGTTCAGTTTAACTACCTTTTGAAGGTTCTAATTTACTAATGAATAACCTATGTTAATTTCCATTATCAGTTCATTTTTGTTGGAAATAAAGGCTTCCTGGTGAAAGCATTTAGCTCACGGGCTTAGTATCTCATACTCAGCTGTTTTACATCTTGTTTTGGTTCTGTATTTGTTTACAGTAACAATAACAAGACCGCGTGTCCAGAGGAATGATCTTGTGCATACACAATAAATTGGCAGCTCAACACTGATTCATAGAAAGTGGAAAAGACTGAGATCAAGTGAAGAGGGCATATGATTTCAAGAGAAATAAAAAGGGGCAGCATGGTGGCATCATGGTTGGCATGTCCGCCTCACAGCAAGAAGGTCCTGGGTTCGAGTCCTGGGCTGGGGTGTTTCTGTGTAAAGTGTGCATGTCCTCTTCATGTTTGTGTGGGTTTCCTCCAGGTACTTCAGTTTCTTCCACCAGTCCAAAGACATACACATTAGGCTAATTGCCTGTTCCAAATTGCCCCTAGGTGTGGATGTAAGTGGGAATGGCTATGTCTGTTGGCCCTGCGATGGTCTGGTGAGTTGTTCAGGGTGTTCCATGCCTTTGCCCAATGACGGTTGAGATATGTTCCAGCTTCCCTGCGACCCTAGTAGGATTAAGCAGCTTGGTAAATAAGTGAGCGTGAGATGAGAAATAAAAAGGATGGCAGTGTTTACTAATATCTCAGTTGCCCCATGTCATTGACACTCACATACAGGAGTAAGCAAATTGTTATAGAAAGATGTTGAGTCCAATTTTAATTTTATTTCCAAGAGATAACACTATAATTTATGTTTATTTAATATGCCTGGTATGTGAATGGGCCCCTTTACAAATATGGATCAAGCCTCTCGGAGATCAGGTCTGCTTGCTTCCATCAGTTACTCAAGAGCTTCTGGGATTAGAGGCAAGGGAGACTGATATTTTACAGTTTTACTTGGTTTAATCCTTAATAATTTATAATCAATGGTTTTGGCTAGTGAGCTATGTGAGGTCTAATACGATGGGATACCTGGCTGAGAACATTACTAGAAAATGATAGATCTATAAGATACGCCATGTTGCGACCTGCTCCAAATTGTCATCCATTTGCTTGCTGCTATAGCAGCTTATGTAGTAGCTTTGGTTGTTCGATTTTTTAAGGTGCTGTTCGACAAGGTTGTAGTTCATACTCCATGACTCACATAAAGCTGTTGCAGTAGAAGTGTATTAAAAGTTCCTCCATGGTGAGTCAGCCATGGCTATTTGCATTGTTTCTTAATCATTTTTGACTTGGGTTGTGACTTTCTCTGCCAATCCTTCTCAGTGGGTCTGGAGCAGATTATCAAGGTCAGTATAGGAATCCATGGATGTCTGGTCATCCCGGCATGTTCCCTCTGTGATTACATCGTGTAGTGAAGTAAAGCAGACTTAAGCGCAGGCTTGTTCCATCTCCTGCCAGCGAGCGTTCTAGAGTTTCGAATTTAAGAGAACAATTATTTAGCTGCATCTCTCGTTGAACACAGCAAGAAGTTCTTCATGTTCCCAGACAGCAATTTAAAACACAAATCCCAGAAACGCAAGGAATGTCAAAGAATAGGTACAGGCCAGGTGAAGAGCAAACCTAATTTACTGTTTAATGAGGAAGAAAAAAAAGTAACAACAGAGATCAAAACCTGAATAACAACACAGAATTAAAAGGCGTGAAATCATCAAGTGTAAAGCTGAATACCTGTCTGGGTTATTTATAGGTTGACTTGTGAACAGGTGTGCATAGTTAGAGGTTTGGTGAACTTGAACATGCAATTGAATCGTGTAACCTGGTTTGTAATCTGTGGTGTGTGTGGGAGTACACTGGCCATATCATGACAATCACTGATGCCTAGCAAAGACTTGAACAGATAAAAGGGCAGTATCCCTAATTTATGTGCTTAATATTGTTCATATTTTTATGAGATTTTATTAAAAACACAAACTGAAAGTACATCATTTTTGTTACATAATACTTCTGATTTGCTCTATAGGAACTGGTGGTGGGCCAGGCCTGATGCAACCAGGTGTTTTTCATGGATACCCTCTGAAATCTCCAAAAACCTCCGGTATAATGCTTACTTAAACCTAATTATATTTATTTTATTATATGATTTATAATCATATACCAGTATAAGGCAGCATGGTGGCACAGTGGTTAGCATGTCCACCTCACAGCAAGAAGGGCTGGTTTTGATTCCCAGTCATGGGGTTTTTCTGTGTGGAGTTTGCATGTTCTCCTCTTGCTTGCTTTGGTTTCCTCTGGGTACTCCGGTTTCCTCCCACAGTACAAAAACATTCACATTAGGCTAATTGGCTGTTCCAAATCGGCCCTAGGTGTGCATGTGAATCGTTGTGTGAGAGCCCACAAAATATTCACTTGCTCATCCCCACATGAGCCTTTTTTTTGTATATTCAGTCAGAATCTCCAGTTTCTGGTAACCCGTGTCCACTATGCACTGGGTGTTAGTAAACATGTTGACTGGTGTTTACCATGGGACAAGGGGACATCGAGGTGTTCCCTCTCTATTCTAGTATATTTTTTTCAGTGTTCACAAAGTTTCAGACTCATTATGGACACCACATGCGCTGCTATGGCTACTAGGTTATTTTTACTGCGTTGATCTGTAGCACTTGTAACTATAATGTTCTATACAGTTCTACTCCTGCAAATAAACTCTATTATATTGTTGTATTAGAGGTAATACACTATATGTATTTGAACTCTCCATGATTTACTGTATGTAGTTAATCAGCAGAGCAACACGGTGGCATAGCAGTTAACATGACCACCTCACAGCAAGAAGGTCTTGGGTTGAACTTCCAGCCTCAGGAGTTTCTGCGTGGAGTCTGCATGTTTTCCCCATGCATGTGTGGAATCCTCCGGGTATTCCGGTTTCCTTCCACAGTCCAAAGAGATGCACATTAGGCTAATGAGCTGTAACAAATTGCCCCTAGGTGTGAGTGTAAGTGTGAATGGTGTGTGTGTTTTGGCCCTGCGATGGTTTGGCGAGCTGCTCAGAGTGTACCCCACCTTCACCCAGTGTCTCAGCAACCCTAGTTAGATTAAGTGGTTCGGCAAATGAGTGAGTGAATGAGTGAGTTAGTCAATAAGAAAATAACTATTGTGTTTGCCATTCATTACAAAAAAACAATCTTTGCATCTCCAGCTTCATTTTGGGACATCATCATCATCATCATAATTATTATTATTATAATTTTTATTATTTATGTACCAAGACCATTGTTGATTTTTCTGTGAACAACTGTTTTTTTTATTCCAAACCACAATTTGCGCAAGATCAAAAGAAACTATAATGGAAGGCGAAAGGTAATGTTTGGAGATGGAAATATCCAATTTTTTAGAGGAACACCAGCTTGAATTATTTAATGTTTCCCAGGTTTTGGGAACATTAGATCATGCTTTAATTGGACTCAGCTGCATTTGCTCTACTCGGTTTTACACAGATCCAGGGTTTCTTTCAAGATTTCATACTTAAAGAATGACCTTTAGGTGTAGAGTAGGTTCTTAAACCAAACCTGTAGAATCATGAAAAATCTAATACATACCATGCACTTACTAACCCCAACACAAATGTAAATTGAGAGTACATTTGTTTATGGACAAATGTCTTATTACTAAAAACCTATAGTGCATATGCAACTGCGTACTATAGATGTATTGCTATTAAGTAACATAATAGTGTTGGCAATCCCTGTTTTCTAATGAGGTCCTCAGTTCTCTTACATCATCTGTTGTTCCAGTAGGTGGATCCCCTTATGCTGGAGGCAAACTTCCATATGGTATAGTGACCCTCCTTCAAGTACATGCATGCATAAGCTGTGTTATAATTTATTCATTTATTATCTGTTGGCATGTTGGCTCACTCTCACATGCTATGCTTCAGGTTATGGTGGCTTTGGTACCGGTGCAGGATTACCTGGTGGTAAAGGAGGACCTGGCACTATGCCAGGATACCCCACTGGCACTGGTGTGTGGCACTGGCACAAGTGAATGCATTTAGAACACCGCCGCATTTAGCACTGGCTGCAGATTATTTTTTTAACACACATTCAAGCAATACATGAAGCTAAAATGCATGGATACTGGCTGATTTGCCCTCTTTGTATCTAGGTGTGGGGAACTTAGGTGTCTCAGCTGCACAGGCCAAAGCTGCTAAGTACGGTAATGTCTCACCTTCATTTCAAAGCTTGATAGCACTGCATGGTTACATTTCCACATAATACAAAAAAACAAATCAGATGATAGGAAAATATGCCTGAAGCAATTTGAAGGCTTGAGCTGTTCATAATGGATAGCAGTGCATCCTTTGTATGAACCATGCGGTCTTACTATAATGTGGTCTCACTATAACTCACTGGCTAAATTCACTTAGTGTGTTCAAGTTTAATGTCATATTTTTGGTAGGCCCTGGAGCTGGCTTAGGTGGGGTTGGAGGTGTTCCTGGAGCCGGTGGACTTTACCCAGGTGTTGGAGGTGAAAAAATGAGCACACATCTTAAAACATTTAATAATACCTTACATTGCATGGCTCTAAAATAGTTATATTAGAGGCAGTATTGGTTAAGGGGTTCAAACCTGAACATTGTCACGCTGCCACTGATTGACCTTGAGTAAGGCACTTAACTTTGTCTTCTACAGGATAGAATTATTGAAAGAATTTCAATGTACTTTGATATATCTATGGAAAAAATAAAGCCTTTTTTTTCTATTTGATCAGGTGTAGGTGGTCTCACTCCTGCTCAAGCTAAGGCTGCTAAATATGGTAAGTCAAAAAGTTAATAATATTGTATGGCATGAAGGGTTAAAGATAATTGTACACTAATACATGGATTTATCAGGTGCTGGTGCTGGATTAGGTGGAGTTGGAACTGGTGCTGGTTTAGGTGGTCTAGGGGCCATAGGACCTGGAGCGGTTTATCCTGGAACAGGAGGTAAAAAGTTGAATCATCTAACTGTGCTCTCAGATACCACAATCCTACCTGCATTTTAACCACTTCTCAAGCAGTACTCTGACTCATTCCTGAGGCCATGACATTTTGCAAATTGTAATTCTTCAATTTGCAATACTTGATGCACACAATATTTTTAACATAATGAATGAAGTTGATTCTAATCAGCTCTTATGTGTTTAATTTTTAAATTGGGGAGGTGCAGGAGGACTCACCCCTGCTCAGGCTAAAGCTGCAAAATATGGTAACTTATAAAGTTAATAAAGTTGTATGGTACAAAATATTGGCAATAATTATACATCGCTAAGATACTTTATGGATTTGTTAGGTGCTGGTGCTGGATTAGGTGGAGCTGGAACTGGTGCTGGTTTAGGTGGTCTTGGTGGCATAGGAACTGGAGGACTTTATCCAGGAACAGGAGGTGAGAAGTTTATTCATTCATTCATTTTCTGAACTGCTTAATTCTAAGGGTGAGGTGAGAAGTGATATGTAATTCTGCTCTTATGTAGCAGTATCTTATCAATATTTTTAACCAGTTTTCAAGCAAAACATCATGCTGGCTCATTCTTATAGTCTGTAGATGTTGCAGATTGCAATGCTACAATTTGGGACACAGACGCGTAGTGGTTAGCACTCTCGCTTCGTAGCAAGAAGGTTGGGGTCTGGGTTAGGGGTCTTTGTGAAGTTTGCATGCTCTCCCCTTGCTTGCATTTGTTTTCCTCCAGGTGTTTCAGTTTTGTTGCACAGTTCCCACAAGTTGGTTATTCCAAATTGGCCTTAGGCTTGATGCAAAGTGCCCCCCCTTGATTTATACAGCCAAAAGTCTCTCTGGTGAACAGAAAAATGACTATAGTTCTTTTTATAACTTCAGCTCATGAATGAATTAATGCTAAAAAATTAGCAGTACTTCATGTCCATGACAGATTTACCATATTAAATATAGCTGATCCTAACCAGCTTTGTGTTTTAATCAGGTGCAGGAGGACTCACCCCTGCTCAGGCTAAAGCTGCTAAATATGGTAACTTATAAAGTAAATAATGTTGTATAGTACAAAGTATTAACAATAATGATACAATGATACTACATTTTATGGATTTATCAGGTGCCGGTGCTGGATTAGGTGGAGCTGGAACTGGTGCTGGTTTAGGTGGTCTTGGTGGCATAGGAACTGGTGGAGTTTATCCTGGAACAGGAGGTGAGAAGTATAATTGTCTAATTGTACTAATATATTTTTAACTACATTTCAAGCAATATAACATGCTGGCTCAGTCTGATGGTCAGGAGGTTTTGCAAATTGTAATGTTATGATTTGTGGCAGCATGGTGTTGAAGTGGTTAGCCCTCTTGCCTCATAATAATAAGGTCCTGGTTTCAATGAATGCATTTCTGTTTGGAGTTTGCATGTTTTCCCGGTGCTTGCTTGGGTTTCCTCTGGGTGCTCCGGTTTCTTACCAGTCCAAAGATACGGACAACGTTCATATCTATGCAGTAATAACATTTATGAAATGTATCAGCCAGAATGTAGGCCTCATTATAGCACAAAGACAGCACTTGATAACCTGGTAAATTGTTAACCTGGTAAATGAGCTACAGCTGTCCCCTTGCTTGTGTTACTTGACCCTAGTGCAGCTTATGACACTATTGATCATAAACTTCTCCTTGACAGTTTAGAAAATGTTGTTGGAGTTAACAGAATAGCCCTTTCCTGGTTTAGATCCTATTTAACTGACTGTTATTAGTTTGTAAATGTAAATGGTGACTTCTCTGTCTATTCTTATGTTAACTTTGGTGTTCCACAAGGTTCTGTTTTAGGCCTGCTGCTTTTTTCTATACATGCTCCCTTTGAGGAATAATATTTATGAACATGGTATTAGCTTTTACTTTTATTTTCACTCTCACAGCTGTATACTTCACCAAAGCCAGATGAGAGATACCAGCTTAATAAAGTTGTGAAATGTATAAAGGACATTAGATGCTGGATGCTTACTTACTCTTATTAAATTCTGGTAAGACAGAAGTTGTTTTGCTTAAGCGGCGAGCAGATTGAAATAAAGTTTCTGATTATGTAGTAACTTCAAATGGTGCTTCAGCTTCAATATGTGCAGCAGTAAAGGACCATGGTTTGATATCTGACCCCAGCCTTTCATTTGATGCCCCTGTGGATAATATTACTCAGATAGCCAGGCTTCTTACTGATACCTCGAATAATGAAGGCTACTTCAGGGGGCAGAGCTTTCTCTTAAAAAGCCACACAGTTATGGAACAGCCTTCCATTTAATGTTCAGGACTCAGACACAGTCTCAGTGTTTAAAAATAGGGTTTCCCTTTTGAGTCTGGTGTTCTCTCAAAGTTTCTTTCTCATTTCGTCTGACAGAGTGTTTCGTGCCACCGTCGCCACAGGCTTGCTCATTAGGGATGTGTAGGGTTTACAGAAAAAAAATTTAAACAGTTTACCAAATTTGTTATATTCTGAAAAGTTGCTTTGAGATGAAGACAATTGTAAAAGCACTATACAAATAAAATGTAATTAAGTTGAATTGAATAGATAAATATGGTCCTAGTTTGGACTACAAGCTCATGAATGAATGAATGAATGCTAGACTGCTAGAATGCCACACTTGCCCATTCCAGTTTTATAATAATAAATATGAATGATTCTAATTGGCTATTTTGTTTCTATGCATCTTTTGGAAGGTGCAGGAGGACTCACCCCTGCTCAGGCTAAAGCTGCAAAATATGGTAAGTTATAAAATGAATAAGTCTGCATAGCACAAAGTATTGAAGATAATGATGCACTGATACTATGTCTTATGGATTTATCAGGTGCTGGTACTGGTGCTGGATTAGGTGGTTTTGGTGGTGTAGGCCCTGGAGGAGTTTATCCGGGTAAGAAGTGAAATCGTCTAAATCTGCTCACAGGCACCACTATCTTATTTATAACCATGTTTCAAGCAATACAACACACTGGAGGCAGTGGTAGCCTGGTGGTAGGGTGCTGGATTACTGATCTCAAGGTCAAGGGGTTCAAGCCCTACTATCAATGGGTTGTCACCCCCCAGTAGCTAACTGGGTTACCAAAGGCCAGCCTTTGGTATGTAAAAGAACCATTGCTAATTTCCGTCAAGAGTAGGCTGTATAGCTGTCAGCATGTTTCTGTCCTGCAATGGCCTGGCGAACTGTCCAGGGTGTACTCTGCCCTCGCCCAGATTCAGCTGAGATGGGCGCCAGCCTCGCTGCGACCCTACACACTGGCTCAGTCTTATGATGATAAGGTTTTGTAAATTGTAATGGTATGATTTGTGGGGTGATGTGGTTAGCACTCTTGCCTCACAGCAAGAAGGTCCTAAGTTTGAGCTAGTGGTCAGCAAGGGCATTTTTGTGTGGAGTAAGCATGTTCTCCCAATGCTTGGGTGGATTTCCTCTGGAAGCTCCGGTTTCCTTCCACAGTCCAAAGACAGGCACATTAGGCTTATTGGCTATTCCAAATTGCCAAATCTCTAGGTTATCTCAAGTTATATTACAAGCAGTCTCTCTGATGAAGTGACACATGTCTGTGGTCCTAGTTAGGACTGAGGCTCATGTATGAATGAATAATCCATGCACATGACAGTTTTTATCATATCAATAAAGTTTATCATATTAAATATAATTGACCCCAATCACCTCTTTTGTGTTTAATATTTTCATTTGGTAGGTACAGGAGGACTCACCCCTGCTCAGGCTAAAGCTGCAAAATATGGTAAGTTATAGAGTTAATAAAGTTATATAGTACAAAGTACTGAAGATAATGATACAACATCTTATCGATTTATCAGGTGCTGGTGCTGGATTAGGTGGAGCCGGCACTGGTGCTGGTTTAGGTGGTCTTGGTGGTGTAGGCCCTGGAGGAGTTTATCCTGGAACAGGAGGTGAGAAGTGGAATTGTTTAATTCTGCTCTGTGGCATAGTCTAACATAATTCAACAATATAACCGTAAGTCATGCTAGAGAACTTCCATTAAACCCTCAGACCTTTCCTATTGCATTAACTATGGATGTGAAACGTACTCGAACTCCCTATTTACATCAGTGCTAATCAGCTTCAAGTCAGCGATAGAATTGGCATGGATGGATGGAGTCATACTTCATGCCTATGGGTCTCCACTCAGGAGTTCTGCTGCAATGTGCAAAATGTCATGCCCATGACAGTTTTATTACAATAAACATAATTGATTCTAATCAGCTTTTTTGTGTTTAATGTTTTAATTTGGTAGGTGCAGGAGGACTCACCCCTGCTCAGGCTAAAGCTGCAAAATATGGTAAGTTAATAAAGTTGTATGGCAAAAATATTGAGGATACTGACACATCACTAGTACACCTTATGGATTTATTAGGTGCTGGGGCTGGATTAGGTGGAGCTGGAACTGGTGCTGGTTTAGGTGGTCTTGGTGGTGTAGGAACTGGAGGAGTTTATCCAGGAACAGGAGGTAAAATCGTTTAAATCTACTCACAAGTACCACTATCCTACTTATATTTTTAATCAGGTTTCAAGCAATACAACACTTTGGCTCAGTATTATGGTTAGGAATTTTTGCAAATTGTTGTGCTATAATTTTAGTGGTATGGTGGTGTACTGGTGTAAGGACTCTCACGTCACAGCAGAAGATCCTGAGTTTGAGCATTTCTGTGTGGAGTTTGCATGTCATCTCCATGCATGTATGGGTTTTTTATGGGTGATCCGTTTTCCTTCTACAACCGCCAGACATGCACGTTAGGCTAATTGGCTGTTCTAAATTGTTCCTAGACTCAATTCAGTGTGGCACCCTTTAGATAAACAGCCTATAGTCTTGCCAGCGAAGAGAGATGTCTATGGTACTAGCTAGGATTGTGGCTCATAAAAGAACGAATGCTTGTAATTTTTGCAAAGCTTCATGCCCATGCAGTTTAATCATAATGAATATAATTGATTCTAACCAGCTATTTTCTGTTTGATGTTTTAATTGGGTAGGTGCTGGAGGTCTCACTCCGGCTCAGGCTAAAGGTAACTTCATTCATTCATTCATCTTCTGAACCGCTTATTCCTACTTAGGGTCGCGGGGAGGCTGGCGCCCATCTCAGC
>JAOUQZ010000022.1:10716189-10727230 GCA_028564935.1 Neosilurus hyrtlii
AGGAAACCGGAGTACCCGGAGGAAACCCACGCAAGCACAGGGAGAACATGCAAACTCCACACAGAAATGCCCCGAGCTGGGAATCGAACCCAGGACCTTCTTGCTGTGAGGCGGACGTGCTAACCACTGCGCCACCGTGCCGCCTAAAGGTAACTTATAAAGTTAAAAAAGCCACATGGCACAAAGTACTAAAGATAATGATACACCATTGATACATTTTATTGGTTTATCAAGTACTGGTGCTGGGTTAGGTGGAGTTGGTCCTGGTGCTGGTTTAGATGGTCTTGGTGGTGTCGGAACTGGAGTTGACAAGTGGAATTGTTTTATTCTGCTTTCAGGAAACACCATCTTACCTGCAGTATATTTTTACCCCTTTTCAAGTATGGTCATGGGTTGGCAAACTGTAATTCTATAATTTGCAATACTGTATGCCCATGGCAGTTTTGTGTGTGTGTGTGTGTGTGTGTGTGTGTGTGTGTGTGTGTGTGTGTGTGTGTGTGTGCTGTATTATTTGGTAGGTACAGGAGGACTCACCCCTGCTCAGGCTAAAGCTGCAAAATATGGTAATCATTACTTTTCCTGTTACATCTTTGTAACTTCACTCTTCCGCAGTCTTCTTCAACTGCACTCTTCCCCAATGCATGGACACATCTCACAGCTGTAAATGCACAGTAGCCTACCTAAATGGCAGTGTAACTGAGAAGCATACCTAAATACCGCTCATACCAATTGTACAGTGACATACTGTTTAGGGCATAACCTATAGAAATGGTGCCTGAATGAGCTAGCCACCTAACAATATGTAGCTATCTAAAATATACACTGATCAGCCATAACAGTAAAATCATCAAGACCACTGACACCTGACATGAATAACATTGTTTAGATTGGTACAGTGGCACCTGCCAAAGAGTAGACACAGTTAATGTATTAGAAGCAGGAAAAATGGATGAAGGGAACAGGGCTGCTCTGCTCGCTTGATGTATACGTACAGAACAGATATAGTTTCACCAGAGCCTCATAACTGTGTGTATGTATGACACTCAATGACATTCCAATCATTTTATATTGTGTTCTCACTGCTGTTCAGAGAAAACAGTCCTCTTCTTCAAATGATTGTGCCAATCTCTAAATTAGCATATATTTCTGATCATACTGTATGTGTGTTAGTGCTGTGGTCGTAATCTGAATCTGTCTATCCTCTGTCACACAGCAAGTTCTGAAACAAAGTAAATCAAGATTGCTGGTGCCCTTAAAAATAAGTTTAAATTCAATACAATTCAAAAACAATGTTTTGTTATAAAATCTGTTTTCACTCTCTCGGAATTCTTGATATGAACTGTAATGTTTACCATGCTAGCTAATCCCAACCCAATAGGTTAAAAATACACATTTGGCACTGAGAACAACATTTTTCCCAAAAACAAGCTGAAATATGGGCTCATCTGTCTATAGAACATGGTTCCACTGTATTTTACTCTATTTAAGTAATTTACAGCCCATGTGGTTATATTTGTCACAGTAGCATGACAGCTTCTCGGGCAGTGCTGCCCAAGGGCCAGAATTTCGCATATGTTCAACAGTGGTATTTAACATCGCCCTTATGCAATTATATGTTTAAATTCCTTGAATATTTTAGGAATATTATGTGCTGAGATTTTGAAAGACCTAAATTCTCTGTGGTCTTGCACTGAGAAATATTCCTGTTGAACTGAATGACAATTTTTTCACAAACTTTGGCACAAAGGGGTGACCCACTGCCCATCCTTGCTTGCAAAGACTAATCCTTTGATGGATGCTGTTTTTATATTCAATAATAACAATCAGTGTGCCTATTGTGGAATGTTCCAGAATGGTGTTACTTTAATATTCTGTAAACTTTTTCAACATATTTTAACTGTCCCACCTTTTGTTGAGTGCGTTTCAGGCATCAGTCAAATTAAGTTGGACATTTGAAAATATTGACCATCATTTCTCTGCACTTTTATCAGATAAATAAAGGTTCACATTAACAAATCACAGATTTTAGTTTTTTTATTGCATTAGAAAGATATCCCAATTTTTTAAATGGGGTTTGTACATACTATTGGTTTTAACAACCATAAAACTATATTACAAAGGTATCACACCTGCTCCTTCTACAAACTGTTACTAGATCTGACTTATTCTTTTGGCACTTCTCCAAGGTGCTGGAACTGGTTTATTTTCGGGAGGTACAGGTGGAGTTCCAAGAGCAGGAGTTTACCCTGGTGTAGGAGGTAAGCCAAAATCATTCTTCCTACAATAATGTAATAAGTAATATTGTCTCAGTTACCAGTTATTTATTCATCAATATTCACATTGCTTTTGACAAATAAGTTTTAGATACATACAGTACACCTAATATTTGTTAGCTGGGTTTGCCTTGGTGCTTTTGGTAGCCATACTTCATGCTTCTGGCAGAATTCTAATGATCACCATAACATATAAATATTCACCACTCTTATAGACAAATTGCACTTGACTTTGTTGATTTCCTGGCATTGACTTGAATTTCAATAATATCCAGATCTAGACTTTGAGAAGGAATTCCTAAAGCTTAAAGTGAACCTGCATTATCCTTTTCACAATACCTCTGGCCTCACAAGCTAAAATTGGCCCCTTTAGCAGAAATTAATTAATGTAGTAGTTATATAATTAATAATTGTCCACTAGTCATGACATTGGCTTGCTGATGCTTATGACCACTCTTTCTTCAGCTCTAAGACTTTTAAGGGTTTTCTTACATGTACCGCCCTTTAATATCCCCACAATATTTCATCGGGGTTCAAATCTGGGCTTTTACTCCGCAATTCAACAACACTGTTTTATATTTCCTTTTTGCGCCATTCCTTGGTGGATTTGCTAGAGTGCTCAGGATCATTATGGTGTTGAAAGGTCCACCTTTGTTTCAATCTCAGCTTTCAGACAGATGGCCTCACGTTATATTCAAGCAATTTGCAGGTGCTGAATTAACTGCAAGCTGCATTGACCCTGAGGCAAGAAAACAACCCCAAACAATAACATTTTCACCATCATGCTTCACATGCTTCGTTTCTGTGTGGCATTTGCATCTTCTCCCTGAACTTGTATGGGTTTCCTCTGGGTACTCCAGTTTCCTCCCACAGTCCAAAGACATGCACATCAGGCTAATTGGATATTCTCGAAGGCCCTTGGTGTAATTTGTGAGTGTACATGGTTGTGTTGGCCCTGCAATGGTCAGCAAGCTGGTAACCCAATAAAGATGACACCACACACTTCAACAGCAAATCCTGCAGGAAATTCTAATCAATGCCACCTAACTGTAATTTTATTGACTTGATAGTGTGATAAATATAAGCGTGTATGTACTTATACCATGTGACTGATATTTTAATGGGCCGCACGATAGTGTAGTGGTTAGCACGTCTGCCTCACAGTAAGAAGATCCAGGGATCAAGGTTCTGTGAGGAGTTTGCATTTTCTCCCCACTCTTGTGTGAGTTTCCTCTGGATACTCCAGTTTTCTCCCACAAATGAAAGACATGCACATTCGGCTAATTGGCTGTTTGAAATTGACCCTAGGTGTGAGTGTGAAAGGTTGTGTGTGTGTCGCCCTGCGATAGTCTGGTCAGCTGTTCATGGCATGCTTTCACCCAGTGTCGGCTGAGACAGGCTTCAGCCTTTCCACGACCCTATTAGTAGGATTAAGCAGTTCGGCAGATGAGGTTGTGAGTAAGTATTTTAGATTATCTTATGAAACTGGCAACAAAATGTCAACTTTATGTTGTTTTTGAAAGAATATCACCTGTATCTGTAGGTTTTATATCAAAGAGCCTAGACTTTGTCTTAATATAATCACTATGTACTTTTATATTTTTACATGACATACTTTGCTTATCTGCAGGTATAGGAGGAGGCTATGTACCAGGAGCTGCAGGAGCAGGTGAGAGCGAGAGAGAGAGAGAGAGAGAGAGAGAGAGAGAGAGAGATAGAGAGAGAGAGAGAGAGAGAGAGAGTATGTGTGTGGGTGTGGGGGGTTAGTCCCACATTAGGTAAAGGTATGTTTGATTTATGACTTCTCGATACAGGTGGCTCCATAATGTAAGCCTGGAGAGTTGCTTTGTGTGGACACTGTGTGCCCTCTAGTGGCCACCAAACAGATTGAGTGAGTGATGGGGGGAAAAACAAATAGGAAAAAAAAGAATTAGGGAAGGAAGAGAGAAAAAAAACTAAGTTAGGTGAATTGGGTTCCACTTTTGAGATGTTAATTTTTTTTATCCATGTTACATGGATTTGTTGCTGTCACACTGTTTACTAAATTTAAACTTTTATTTTTTAAGATTGCATCAATTAGCAGCACACAACCAAGCCTCTGAATAAAGTACATTATAATAGGGAAAAATAATGCGTGTAGTGCTTTGGGGAAAAAAACACTGTTGTGGAAGCATGGTGTATCACTGCTGATTTCATATCAGCCAATACCCAACACCCTACACTGATAATAATGTCTCTATCCCACTGAAGACATCATAGTGTATTATTGTTCCTTTTTTTATTTGCAGGAGGTCTTACACCTGCCCAGGCCAAAGCAGCTAAATATGGTAATCCGTCTATCTTTGAGGGGGGAGAAAGAGGGAAAAAAAACTGTAAAGGTTACCTGAATCAAAAAATATACTTGTAGACTAAAAGCCAGATGGTGTCAAACCAGTAGCCTGGAGAGGAGACATGGTTTCATTCCAACTAAGCTGGAGTCACACCTGATTTCACTTGTTCGTCTGTTTACCTTAGTCTGACTATCAAGTTCGCTATTTCAGTGTAATGAAAGCCCATATCAGTCCCTTGCAGATGAGATTTTTAGATGTTAATAGTATATTGTAATTGAAGCAAGAAAACTACAGCATGTTTAGACCACAAAAGGATTCGAACACCTGTCATAAATGAAAGAAATAGAAATATTTTTAAAAAGTTACAATTCACATTTTGTTTATGTTTGTTAGTTGAAAAAAAGAACACTCACTTGCCAAGCTACTTAATCTTACTAGGGTCACAGGAAGGCTAAAGCCTATCTCCACCTGCTCTGGGCAATGGCATTGTACTGTACACCCAGACCATCACAGGGCCACCACACACACAACCACTCATACTCCCACTTACACCTAGGGTCAATTTGCAACAGTCAATTAGCCTAATGTGCATGTCTTTGGACTGTCGGAGGAAACCGGAGTACCCAGAGAAAACCCACGCAAGCACAGGGAAAACATGCAAACTCCACACAGAAATGCCCAAGCCCGGTACGTCACTATGCTGCCACAAAAATAAAGAAATAAATAAAACATTGAACAAACAACTTATTATAAAAAGCGAAATTGTACAGAATTTTTTTTTTGAGTGAAGCCATTCTTGTTGGTATTGCTTTTACATATTTCCCCACAGTTTCTGTGTTCCAAATTGTTTCCAAACTGTCTTTGAAGAAAACCTTTTACAAACAATTTGTAAATCAATTAAATCCCATATTTATTCAAGTGGAATCAAATCTGGACTCTCACTTGGCAAGTTCATCATTCCTAGTGTTCCAGATTGCTGTTTCTTATTTACATAATCTCTAAACTATTTAGATGAATGTTTGGGATAGTCGTCCTCCTGATATATGAATCCACAGCCAAAACAACTTCTTTCATTTATGACAGATGATCCAATCAGTATGGCAAGCACTGTACATAGAAGTGCATTTATATTGTATGGAATAAGTAATGAGTCCAGAACTGGACATTTAAAAAAATTCCTTAAACATATTTCTAAATGAATCCTTTCAAAAACTATTGCTGGTTTAGGTGGAGATGGTACTGGAGGTTTCTTGGGTAGGACCCTGCCTGGAGGACTTTTCCCCGGAGCAGGTGAGAAAAATGGTTGAAGAAAGACACAGACTGCTACAAATGTATTGTTAGAATGCAGTGGCAAAATATGGATTTAAAGTTTTTATTGGAAAAAAATTCTTCAAATAAGGAGAAATCTAATGTTAGGTTTTAATTTGTAATTGCTAAATAAAGAGGAAGATAATTACATGCTGACAAACACAGCAACCATGCAAGTCCCCTTTCCTAAAACACACTTGTAAGAACAATCAGATGTAATAAATCACCTTCATCATTAATTTCAAGTTAATTCCTTCAACTTGTGATTAACTGTAATAATTCTTATTAACTTAGCATAAAAAACAGCTATTTCTAGAGTGTTTGGTTCTAGGAAGTGTAACTAAAATCAAACAATCAACTATGGGTGGCAAGGCACTCTCAAAAGATCTCAAGGATAAAGCTATGGACAGGTACCAGTTAGGATATGGCAATTCACAAAAAGAGATCACACCTCAGATCATTCTTTTACAAAAGTTCAACAACTTGTGTAGATTTGCTTGAACTAATAAGTACTATATGTATTTACAAAGAAAGCAAATATCATTTCGAAACATTTTTTAATGAACATTGACACTGGCATACCAGATGAATTACATGAGTAAACAATTTTTATTTCATAGCTGTTTTACACTGTGTAAAAAATTTATTTTTAACATGTTAAATATCTGATGTCTGTAGTTAGAGTTAGATGTCCCTGTACCACAATTTATATTGTAAGGTATTCACTGTGTTACAAAAAATGCACCCTCTTATTCTACAGGTATCTCACCTCAAGCTCAAGCAAAAATAGCCGCTAAGTATGGTAATGTCGATCAAATATTCTTTTTTTATTCTTTTTTGAAACTTTTTTTAAAAACTTTTTTTTTTTTACACTGATTAGTCAATACATAAGTGTTGTTTTGATCTCAGGTGCTGGAAGTGGTACCGTGGGTGGTTTCGGTGGAGTACCAGGATTAGGAGGCCAAGGTGGAAAGTAACATATACTATATAATAAGAAAAAGAAATGTGTAGTCTGTGTCTATATAAGTTAATATTTATTCTTTTCTCATTGTTATTAGCAGGGTACGCTGCTGCTAAAGCTGCAAAATATGGTAATTACCATATTATACCATTAAAAACCTACACAGGAACAGTGTATTCTGATAAGCTCGCTATTTCAGCGATATTAAGCATTGTCCCGAATGAATTTAAATTTAAATTCAAATTCAATATAACGCTTGGATAATGAGGATAATGCTTGAATTATTACTTAAATAATGCTTGGAAAATAAGGATAACGCTTGTTTTAAAACTGTTAAATTTTGGTCAGTTGGAGCAAGTGGTGTCTTCATTGTCACACTTTCAAGTGGAAAATTGTATTGTTTTAGTTTGCTTTTATTATGAAATGTAAAGAAAATATTAATAATAAATAAATAATCTAATTTTAGTGTACTTTAATTTCCTTTGTAGTATATAGTAAATAAATTGTTAGAACAGACTATTAATTGTGACATCCACCTTGCCTTCAGCACTTAATTGTTTATTATTGTCAAGTATTAGACAAACATCTAACTGTTAAACTAGATTGGTTTGGCAAATGTATAGATACAAATCAGCCCGAACTGAGTTTATAACAGGGATGTCTAATCTTAACCTCAAAGGGCCGATGTGGGTGCAGGTTTTCACTTCAACCAAGCAGTATCCACACCTTCCACTTGTTTCAATTACTAAACTACTCCTAATACTAAACAAAGAAAAGTAGAATGCACATTAGTGTTTCATTTTTGAAGCCAAGTGGCAGCCATCTTGGAGAGACCAACGTGATTTAAGATCTCTAAATGGGGCTGTTGAAAGCCAACACAGCTTGAAAACCCTACAAATTTTACTGCTGACGGTCAGAATACCTTACATAACTTATGCAATAATTTCACTGATATTTGTAATTAATTGGAAAAATAAATAAATAAATAAGCTCTGCATAGCTGAAATTTTAAAATGGAAAGTACACCTTGTATGCATTTATTTCCATTTTCCCCATCTTTTTTGTACTGTTATATTTAAGTATAACATTCAAAAGTAAAGTGGTCTCACCAAGATGGAACCAGTCTGACTTTAGGTTTTTGCCACACGCAAACAGTAGGATACACGATCCAATCATTTTTACAATCACCAGACCTTTGCAGATAAGTTTGGACATCCCTGGTTTATAAGCTGGGGGTGTAGCACAATGCCAGTATTTGTATTTGTTAAGTTTTATTATATATAGTATTTATATAGTATTTATATAATATTATATATAGTATTTTTATTAAATATAGTATTTTTTGGATTTAACCAGAAAGTGTTTCGTCGTGTGCCTCCTACTCCTACCTGCACCTGTTAAGAACCTATTAATAATTAATTAATTCAGAAATGTGAATAATTGTATCCAAGGCACCACAATTTTGTTATACCAAAGCTTGTGTCAAAGCATCTTGTGGCAAAGCTTATTAGGTCATAAGTTAAAACATTATTTTTTGTTGACAGGTGTGCCAGGAGGTGTGCCAGGTGGTGTGCCAGGAGGCGTGCCCGGTGGTGTTCCAGGTGGTGTGCCAGGAGGTATTCTATATATTATGTCTATATGTCTATTTATCCTATTAAAAATTTACAAATCATTTTATAGTTGATTATAATAAATAATAAATGGAAATGAATTAAACACAGTAATACTTTAATAAAAGGAAGCCGTCTTGCAATAGATGTAGCGAGTTCATAATAGCAATACAAATGCTTTGTTTTACTTTGTGCATTTTAGGATATCCTGCTGGCACAAAAGCACAAAAATATGGTATGTATATTTGTGTCTAAGTAATATATAACTATAAACCTTTACATTTTAAGATGTGTTATATGTTTGCATCAAAACCTATTGCAACCCTTTTTTTATTTACAGGTGTGCCAGGTGGTGTGCCAGGAGGTGTTCCAGGTGGTGTACCAGGTGGTGTGCCAGGTGGTGTTCCAGGTGGTGTTCCAGGTGGTGTTCCAGGTGGTGTTCCAGGCGGCGTTCCAGGAGGTGTGCCAGGAGGTGCGTATTACTTTATAGTTTGCTTCAATAAACAAAACGCAGTTGTACATTAATGAAAAGAAGATATATCACAGTAGCTTTAATAAACTCACCATCATAAAGCAAAGGATTTGTTTTGTGTTGTTTAGGATATCCTGCTGGTGCTAAGGCACTGAAATATGGTATGTATATTTACTGAGAGGTACCAATACTTCAAGCTACAGTATGTCAGTCTTTATGATGATCCATAAGTTAGGGCGAGGGTTAATGTATCTTGTATTGCTCAGGTCCTGGTTATGGAGTTCCTGGTGGAATAACAATACCTGGAGGTAAACCCAGTGATCTTTTTTTACATATAACATGTACTGTATGTTGATAATAATATGAAAATAAATTACTAGTTGGGGCGGCACGGTGGCGGAGTGGTTAGCACGTCCGCCTCACAGCAAGAAGGTCCTGGGTTCAATTCCCAGCTCAGGCGTTTCTGTGTGTAGTTTGCATGTTCTCCCTGTGCTTGCGTGGTTTCCTCCGGGTACTCTGGTTTCCTCCCACAGTCCAAAAACATGCACAGTAGGAATTGGATGTTCCAAATCACCCATAGGTGTGAGTGTGAATGGTTGTGTGACTGATGGCCCTGCAATGGCCTGGCGAGCTGTCCAGGGCAAACCCCGCCCTCACCCAGAGTCGGCTGAGATGGGTGCCAGCCTCCCCGCGACCCTAAGTAGGAATAAGCGGTTCAGAAGATGAATGAATTACTAGTTGAGTCCAAGTATACAATCAGTGATGTTAAATCTGGCACTCTGAAAACACTGTTCAGTTTGTCCTTAGGGTAGAACACATAACAGTTCTACCATATATGCAGAACCCTGAAACAAAACAGGTTAGGGGGTGTATATTTTTCAATCCGATTTTCTGCTAACACTATATGGGGGGCAGGTTGGCATAGTGGTTAGCACGTCTACCTCACAGCAAAAAAGTTCTGGCTTCAAGTCCTGTGCTTGGGCATTTCAGTGTGGAGTTTACATGTTCTCCCTGTTCTTGACTGTGAATGGTTGGGTATGTGCTGGCCCTTCAATGGTCTGGCAAAGCACTGAGGGTGTACCCTGCCAACAACTAGTGTCAGCTGAGATAGGCTCCAGCCTCCCAGTGACACTAGCGGTTTAGCAAATGAGTGAGTGCGTGAGTAAAACACTATATGACCAAAAGCTTCGGGGCACACAGCCATCACATTCAAGTGTCACTGTAGGGATTTGTGCTTATTTCTCCTCTAGAACATTAATCAGGCCCTGCGATGGCCTGGTGAGTTGGCTAGGGTGTATTCTGCCCTTGCTCAATGACGGCAAGTATACTTGGGCGGCGCAGTGGAGCAGTGGTTAGCACGTTCGCCTATTAGCAAGAAGGCTTGGGTTTGATTACCTGGCTCGGGCGTTTCTGTGTGGAGCTTGCATGTTCTCCCAGTGTTTGCGTGGGTTTCCTCTGGGTACTCCAGTTTCCTCCCTTAGTCCAAAAACATGCACAATAGGCTAACTGGCTGTTTCAAATCACCCCTAAATGTGACTGTGAGTGTGAATGATTGGTGAGTGTTGGCCCTACGATGGCCTGGCGAGCCAAAAATGAGCAAAACAAATGGTTGATTTAAAAGACTTAAAAGCCTTTTATTTGTTTACAGCATATCCTGGTGGAGTTAAGCCTCCTAAATATGGTAATAATTTGCAATATCCCAAATTTTACAAAATGTGATTACATTTCACTAAACTTTTAACTATGCTTTACTACTGTAAATAAAGTTTAAAAACAATGTTCTCTTGAAGGCACAGGAAACGTACTAGGAACAGGAGTCGCACCATTGCCTGGAACTGGAGGTAAGTGAAGATACTTTGATTTAAATTTTTTCTGCTAGCTAGTTTTAAATCTACATCCAAGCCACCTGTAGCCAGACATTACCTTTGAGAGTTGCTGCTCATGCTGTTACTGAGCACCTGATCCCACTGTTAACGGAGGAAAGCGTTCCTTATAAATGTAAATGTTACAGGGTTTTGCACTGTAGACTCCTTTAAATATATATATATATATATATATATATATATATATATATATATATATATAAA
>JAOUQZ010000022.1:10727240-10737834 GCA_028564935.1 Neosilurus hyrtlii
TGCTGCTATTATATATATTATATAGATAGATAAATAGATAGATAAATAGATAGATAGATAGATAGATAGATTGACAGATATAAAATAACAGCAAATTACTGTAATCCATGTAATACTACTTTTTTGGATTATGTAATACTGTATCCCTGTAAATTAGCTGTGTCTATAGAAAGAATGACATTAAAATTATAAAAATAAAAACATTAATAAGTGAATTAATATAAGGGTTTGCTTGAAGCCAGAAATTCTTTCAATTACAAGAAATTCACTAATATTTCCTGACCAATCACATTTGAGAATTGAACATACTGTGTATAGCACATCCGCCTGACAGCAAGAAGGTTCCGGGTTCAATTCCCGCGCTTTGGCATTTCTGTGTGGGCGTGTTTGCATGTTCTCCCCGTGCCTGCATGGGTTTCCTTCTGCTACTTTGGTTTCCTCCTACATTCCAAAAACATGCACAGTGGGCCAATTGGCTGTTCCAAATCACCCCTAGGTGTGAGAGTGGGTGTGAATGGTTGTGTGAGTATTGGCCCTGCGATGGCCAGGTGAGCTGTGCAGGGTGTACCCCGCCCTCACCCAGAAGACAGCTGAGATGGCCTCCAGCCTCTCCACGACCCTAATTAGGATGAAGCTTAGAAAATGAATGAAAGAATGAACATACTGTGTAGTAAGTGTCATTTTTCAAGTGTGTATCAGTGGTCAGAGCAAATGGCAGCACAGTGGTGTACTGGTATCACGTCTGCCTTACAGCAAAAAGGTCCTAGGTTCAAGTCCTGGGCTTGGCTTGGACATTTCTGTGTGGAGATTGCATGTTCTTCCTGTGTTTATTTGGGCTTCCTCCGGGTACTCCAGTTTCCTCCCACAGTCCAAAGTCACGCCCTTTAAGCTGATTGGCTGTTCTAAATTTCCCCTGTGTGTGAGTGCGACGGTGAATGGTTGTGTGGGTATTGATCCTGCAATGGTCTGGCGAGCTGTTCAGGGTGCATCCTGCCATTGCCCAGGGACGGCTGAGATGGGCACCAGCCTTACCACGACTCTAGTAGAATTAAGCGGTAGGGAAAATAGATGGATGGATGGATGGATGGATGAATAGGCATAAAGTGCAAGGAATGAACAATTGGGTCAGACACCACCACAGCTTTCATGTGAGTTGAGTTGACATGACATCATCATATTCCCGTTATGACCCATGTGCCAAATTTGTACATTTAATAAACATTCTTTCAGTTCCTACCAGTGCACAGTAGATCACTCATTTGCCAAACGGCTTAATCCTGCTACTGGGGTCACAGGTAGGCTGGAGCCCATCCCAGCCAACACCAGGTGAAGGCAGGATGACCCCGAACAGCGCGCCAGACCTAGCAGGGCAACACACACAACCATTCACACACACATTTACACCTAGGGGCAATTTGGAACAGCCAGTTAGCCTAGTGTGCATGTCTTTGGATTGTGGGAGGAAACCGGAGTACCAGAGTGTTATATTATTTAATTTTATATATTTTTCTTTTTATAAATTGACATTTGGCTCTTGGTAATGGAAGGGTAAAAGTTAAATTCAAAAGTAAAATGCATTTTACTTTTTGTAGGATATCCTGCTGGAGTTAAACCTCCTAAACCTGGTACGGCAACACACGTCCTCTGACACCCTGCATAGCTTGTGGACAAACACTATAGATTATAAGCTTCACCATGTCGTAGTCATTATTGTATAACCATATAGTGTTTATTTAAAGTGTAGTATCTTTTTATAGGTGTACCAAGCACTGGCATTACTGGAACAGGTATTCAGGCACCTGCACCTGCACCTGACGGATCTGATCTCGTTGCTCCTGAAGGCACCGGGTTACCTGTGAAACCAGGTACCTATAAAACATTTGTCTCACAATCAACAATCACCATCCAGCACTGCTGTCTAACATTTACCCCATCTGTTCTTTTTGTAAAGCAAAAGGCCCAACTCTGGCCCCTGGTGGAACAATTGGACCAGGTAAGGTCCTTCTTTGCATTTTGTTACAGTCCACAGATTTGTTTTTCTTCAAACCTGCTATAATGATTGATACTGACTGATATCCAAATAACTAAAATATTTGAATTCCTACCTATTGCATTAGATATCCTTGACAGTGTTGTATAGTAATCCAAAGCAGAGCTACATATCCCAGTTATATTTTGACCCATGTTCAGAAATATGACGTGTGACCAAAAAGTTCCAGGATGGCTTCTGTAACAAAAGAGTGGAGCACCAATCAGTCATGCATGTATCAGTGAGCAGGAACTCTTGCGAGTCATCATACTGCAAGACATTATATTGTGAAAATCAGAAGCTGTGTTATATATATTTTTGTGGCAACACGCACTTGTACATTTGCAATTTACACAGTGAGTGAGAGAGGGCAGGACCGTGCTGTAGTGGTTGGCACGTACACCTCATAGCAAGAAGATCCTGGGTTTGAGTCCTAAGCTTGGCGGGAGTGTTTCCATGTGGAGTTTGCATGTTCTCCGCATGCTTGTGTGGGTTTCCTTTGGGTACTTTGGTTTCCTCCCACAGTCCAAAGACATGCACATGAGTGTTGGCCCTGCGATGGACTGGCAAGATGCTCAGGATGTTCCCCATGTGACCGTAGTAGGATTAAGTGGTTCGACAAATTAATGTTCTGAATTACATTTGTGCATCATGATTGGTAGGATATCACTGGAGGATGATATTCTGCACCACTTGATGCATGCATACCACTAAAAACACTGTTACTGCATTGCCTTAGGCTTGCTGGAGCATGCCAAGGGTCTCTGTTGCCAATTTTTGCCAAGTTTGACACAGAACTTGTTCTCAAAGTCAGTGTCTTGGAATCATGAACAATAATCTCACTCACTCAATTATTTGAACCATTTAATCCTCCTGAGATCACGGGGAGGGTAGAGCTGAGACGACACTGGGCAAAGGCAGGGTACACCCTGAATAGCTTGTCAGAACATTGCGGGCCAACACACACCAATCACACTCACACCTATATCAAATCAATCATGATACTCTGGGCATGGGACCATGGTTTCTTGCATATGGATGTAACTTTGACATGTACAATCTACCTAAACACTATTGCATGTTAGCAGTATTCCCTACAGGCAGTGGCCTCTTTCAATGGGTAATGAACCCCGTTACACTGCAAAATCAGGAATGGTTTTTGGAACCGACAAAGTGCTTACGGTGTTGACTTGGCCTCCAAATCCCAAATGATCTGCTGGATATACTAGACAAATAAGCCTGCTCCACGGAGGCCACACAGTGCAACTCACAGGATTTAAAGGATCTGTTGCTACCATCTTGGTGCCAGATAAAATAGCAGACCTTCAGAAGTTTTATGGCGTCTGTGCCAAGATGGGTCAGATGTGGTTTGTGTACGTGGGTGTAAATGATATATTATTGATATATTCATCAGGAGGCTTGGTGGTGCACCGGTTAATACTGTTGTCTCACAGCAAGAGGGTTCTGGGTTCGAGTTTCAGGGCTGACTGAGGCCTTTCTCTTTGAAGCTTGCACATTGTCCCTGTGATGGTGTGGGTTTCCTCCAGATACCTAGGGGGAATGTGTGCGAATGGTTGTTCGCCTCTGTGTTAGCATTATAATAGACTGGCGACCTGTTCAGGACGTAACCCACTTCTCGTGTGAGTTCAACTGTGATTGGATCCAACTTCCCCTGTGACCCTGACCAATAAACAGTTTAGACAGTGGAACACTCCCACTTACTTTCACTCATTTGCCCAAGCACTTAATCCTATTAGGGTAGTCTGGAGGCTGGAGCCTAGCTCAGAAGACACTGGGTGAAGGCGGTGTACACCATGAACAGCTTGCCCGACCATCACAGGGCCAACACCCACACAACCATTCACACTCACAATCACACCTATGGACAATATGGGCCAGCCAGTCAGCCTTTGGACTGAGGGAGGAAACCGAAGTACCTGGAGTAAACCGATGCAACCCTGGATCCGTACTATCAGGAAAGAAAAAGTCCACTGATGTGGTCAGGTCATCAGCTAAATTTTTTTTTATTGCTAAATAGTGTTGCTGAGCCTAGACCTGACCAACTGTATGAATGAAAGTTTAAAAAAGATTGAATCTTATATAATTCTTGCTTGTAATTTCAGATCTAATGTAGATGCACAATTAGATGTAGAGCTACATTACCACAATAAAAGTTGTCTTGGTCAAACTTTGTACTTGAAATTTTATTTAATACATTCACTTTTCCATGTGAAAGATACATGAGGTACGAAGGTACAATGAGGTACCCTTACCCAGTTGTATGCATTGTACCCTGAATGGCGCTGTTTAGTACCTTTCATTCTGAGAATGCTCACCTTGTATTCTCTCAAGATCAGCTCTTTAGACGTGGAGAGTCTATAAACATCTGCATCAGCTGGAAGCACTGCTATCTGCAGTAGATTACTATGTACTGTTCCTGCACTGACCTCCTATCAGAGGTCTTTATATGCTAGCTTGCTAAACCTTTGCTATTTTACTATTTCGGCATAGCCACAACCAAAGCCTCATATGACCATTTGTAGCTAATTCACCCTGGAACGCTATACTATTTCATAGCAGTACCAGTGGTTGCTGGGAACGCTGATTTTTATCAAGAGTTACAAAGCCGGTCACCTCTGTGCTGCATTTCTTTAAACTGTAAAGGTTGAAGGTGGAACCTGTTGTTTCTTGGCAGGACCGACGGCTAGTGTTGAAACTGGCAAGGCCCCTAAGCCCAGTAAGATCACCTATGTGGCATGAAAGTTTGTGATAAATGTTTTGTTTTTCTCTAGAAAAATAACCCTTCCATCCACACATCTCTGTCTTTTATTTTCCACTAACCATGCAGACCATGCAGCTAACTCTGCTTGACGTGGACATGGCATGCTTTTCATTTATACTCTGGCAAACCTTTTTGCGTGACAGGACTGTGTGCAAACATTTTGGGGGAGTACTCAGTTTTTCAGTCTCATATAATAAGTGTCAGATTTACCAAAAAAAATATATATAAAAAAAAACTTTTTTTGTTTTCTACAGAACGTCTATAAGAGGGAAGTAAAGCACAGGATCATTAATTAATTAACATTCTTGTAACTTCTGGAATGTTCTTAAATGATGGAAAAATAATAATTTACATAAATTTTTCCCCCCTAAAAGTTCTCTTCTTTTTGGTCTATGTCTATACACATTTTAATCACTTATTTTCTGCTTGCAGGTGTAGGTGATATACCTCAAGGTATGCATTTCATTCTGAGTTCTTGTATTAAAGTTTACATTTTAAAAAATATCTGTTGTTGTAAAGAATAGCTAGCTTTATTATTTAGTATCATTAGATAGAAGATGAAAGGTCCACATTGAACTCCCTAGTGGTACATCAACATGATTGCAATTATCAACCTGGAGAACGCAGGTGTGAATCAATGGAGTCCATGGAAGCTATTTGGTCGAGCTCTCGCGATGTTACACTGTGCTCTCGAGATACTACTTAAAAGCTATCACCAGCCAATCATTCGCACAAAAGGGGGTGGATATCGATTTCTCTCTGAGCGCGTTAGGCTAGTTCAGCTTATAAAATTATAGATTATTAATAAAATTATGTTTTAATTTACTTCTTTTTTTCTTTTCTTTTTTACAGTTTTTAATGCTGTGTTATTCTGAAATGCCTTTAAATATTTTAAAATCCATTCCTCTCAGTTATTCACCAAAACCAAAATCCTTCCTCAGGTCCTCTTGTTAAACCTCCAAAGACTGGTGGTGCAGGCAAGTGTTTGCCTTTTCATAATACATTTTCCAAGCTTGAACATGGTACATTTATAACGGTGTTATTTTCCACAGGTCCAATCCCGTATGGTGGTGGCTACGGTGAGTGTACATTTAACACTATACTGTAGTTCAGGGTGCACCGGAACCCATGTGAGTAGGAAGCGGCTGAAAAATCGGATCCATATTGGATCATTCATGGGTTTCATAGTGGCTCCATGTCAACTGCCCCACATGTATGTAGGCTGGGTTATGCCTGGGCTTCATGGGCCCAAAACGGGTATCTTAACAGGGCCCCACTTGGGTCATTTAAGTGTGTCCCACTTTGGCAAGCCCACATGGGCCCCCTGTGTGGGTCCTAGCTGGGTTACCAAAAAATGAATTCATGTGGGCAGTTTAAATGGGGCCACTATGGAAAATCCCATATGAGACTTATATTTCATCCCACTTACTACCCACATGGGTCTCACATACAAGTGCAGGCAGGGATATAACTGAATGGATTTTTCCACTTACCCAGGCCATTGCTTTAGATTTTGTGGAAATATATTTGTAAAAGTGTAGTTAAGATATATTGAAGGAGTATTTGCAACACAGATTATATTCACAGAGGCACAGTGAAAATAAGGGAAGAAAAAATGTAATATATTTTTGTTCTCAAAGCCAGTCACTATTATTTTACTTGTCATTGTTTTGTAACAGTAGCTTCCAAATCTAAGACATTGATACAGGTCGTTTCTTCTCGCTCAGGTCCTTATCCAGGCATCTCTCCTGGAGGAACTGGAGTTCTCCCAGGAGCCAAGCCACTCATAGCACCAGGTATAATCAAGCAATATGCTCTTGTCTTTAATAATATATAACGGATAAAATATACATGGGTGGCATGGTGGCATAGTGGTTAGCACATTCGCCTTATAGCAAGGCCTGGGTTCGATTCCCTGGCTTGGACGTTTCTGTGTGGAGTTTCCATGTTCTCCCCATGCTTGCATGGGTTTCCTCCGGGTTCCCCCCACTATCCAAAAACATGCATAGTATGCTAATTGCGTGTTCCAAATTGCCCTAAGGTGAGAGTGTGAATGGTTGTATGTTTGTAGGCCCTGCAGTGGTCTGGTGAGCTGTTCAGGGTGTACCCCGCCTTTGCCAGAGTCAGCTGAGATAGGCGTCAGATTCCCCATGACCCTAATTAGGATTGAGCCATGTATAAATGAAATATACATATAAACATATATACAACATACATATATTATAAATATATAATTAGTGTACAAAGAAAAAGACAATAAAGTAATATTTAGGGTTTACAGTATGGTTTGTAAGTTTTCCACAAGGTGCTAATTAACAATGAAGCGTATGTGGTGCATATTGAGGCATAAATTAAGTCATCATTTGATGGTTTTGTTTCAGGTGTGAGCTATCCTAGTGGTGTTGGGCTTGGACCAGGAGGAACTGGTGTTAAACCACCCAAACCAGGTAGATTTATAGACTTCATTTACACATTTATGATTAGCATGACTATCAACCCAGAGATCACAAGGTTGATGCCACAGCCATTCGTGACCGGGAGTCCATGGGAGCTAATTGGCCGAGCTCTCACAGGAGGGAGGGATGGAATACGCTCACTCCCTTGTTACTCACAGCGATCACCAGCCAATCATGGCCGTCTGTGAGCTCATTTGTACGAGGGGGCAGATAGAGATTTCCCTCTAAGTGTGTTAGGCTGCCCCCAAATGTGCATGCAAAGAGGTGGGTGGCAGCATCACATGTCACAGAGGGGACAGGGGCATGCTTACGCCTCTCGCTGGTTGGTGCTGGTTGTGTGATAGGGAAGACAATACTTAATGGGTGGGAATTGTATACGACAAAAATTAGGGGGAAAAATGGGGGAGGAAGCCCATTCAGGAAGCAAAGATTCCCACTTGAGCTATGATATTGTATGCTGACTCAATGATGGTAACGTCAGTATGGTAAATCTGCACTAGATCTACTTGTAGACTGTAAGCCAGAAGTTAAAATGAGGAAGAGGAAATGTTTGACAATTCCCTGAGGAAGGGTTTTACTGTTTGAAGTTTCATTCCTAACAATCTTTGCTAAATTAAAGCGGCAATTTATGCACAGTCAGATCTTCCCTGGTGATGAAAGATCTTTGGTTAGGAAATGTGTGGAACCCTTACTGAAACACGTTTTAATCTGATCCAGTGTCTTAAAAGTCTTTTTTATATATTCTACAGGCTATGGATCATTGGGCACTGGATATCAGCCAGGTGAGAAAAAAAATCTATTTAGCTAACATTTCTCACTAGTGCACATCCTTCTTCACATAGGGCCATATATGGAGTTGGAGACTGAACTTCAGTATATTAAGTAAACATGTGGAAGGTAGTAAGACGGTACTTAAGTAGGTGTTATTTAAAAAAGTCTATTCACTGTTATTGAAATGACCCTCCTGCAGTTTACATCTACAAGGTTACTCGTTTACTCTTGTTTAAATTTGCCATATAGACCCCTTTTAAAGCATACACTTTAATCCCTTAAGCCCAAAGGAGTAAAAAGAATGTAGATAAAATTAACAACTTTCTGTATTAATACACCTATAGCAATATTTAAAAAGTTAGCATATCAGTGTGCGGCATGGTGGTGTAGTGGTTTGTATGTCTGCCTCACAGCAAGAAGGTCCTGGGTTTGATTCGCAGGCTCGGGTGAATTTGTGAGGAGTTTGCATGTTGTCACCATGTTTGAGTGGGTTTCTGCCAGGTACTCTGATTTTCTTCCACAATCCAAAAGCATATGCAGAAGGCTAATTGGCAGTTCCAAATTGCCCCTAGGTATGAATGTGTGTGTGAATGGTTGTGTGTGTGTTGGCCCTGCGATGGCAAGAGTCAGCTGAGATAGGCGCCAGCCTCTACGCGACCCTAATTCTGTTTAAACGGCTTAGAAAATGGTATCCATGGTATAGTTGCTCCAGTTGGACAGGTCGAGGCTCAGCAACATTATGTGGCAATAAAATGAAGTCAGCTGATGACCTGAATGTACTGAATAACCAGGTTATCCCATCAATCAGCTATGATATAATGCAAAAAAAATAATAATAAAAATATATATATATATAAATATATATATATATAAAATTTGGGCTTAAATAATGAAAGAGTGGTTCAGCCAGCATTTGGAATCAATTTCTTTCAGAAATTGGCCTTAAACCGACTGAAAGTCTTTGGGATGTGCTGGAGGGGAGTGTTATAATTTTTCTATCATCAATTCAAGATGTCAGTAAAAAAATGAACTTAATGCTGGGTGACATTAAATGTTGTGATGTTGCTTAAGTTTGGTGAAATTTATGCGCTATAATCAAGGCTGAAGGCGGTCCAATAAAATATTAGAGTGTGGGACTTTTTTTGGCCGGGCAGTTTCATTCATTCCTTTTCTGAACCGCTTAATCAAAATTAGTGTCGCAGGGAGGCTGAGGGCAGAGTACACCCTGGACAGCTCGCTAGGCCATCGCAGGGCAGAACACGCTGATGGCTATGCAGCCTACTCTTGAAGAAAGTCAGCAATGGTTCTTTTACATGCTTCTCACCATAGACAGTGAGAGACATGGCCAGCCTTCGATAACCCAGTCAGCCCATCTATCCATTCATCCATCCATCCATTTGCCAAACCTCTTAATCCTACTAGGGTCATGGGGAGCCTTTCTCAGCCATCTCTGGTTGAAGGTGGGGTACACCCAGAACAGATTTCCAAACCATCGCTATTCACATTTACATTCACTCCTAGGGGCAATTTGCAACAGCCAATTAACCTAATGTGCATGTCTTTGGACTGTGGGAGGAGACTGGAGTTGCCGGAAAGAAACCCACACAAGCACAGGGCGTATCACAGGACCTTCTTGCTGTGAGGTGGATGTGCTAACCACCATGCTACCACGCTGCCAGATGACTGTTTACAGCCGTTATATTGCAAATTATAGGAAGAATTTATTTCTGGACGTTCCACAACCTTAAATGTAACTATAAATGGATAATTAACTCATTTCTCTTTTTCACAATGAGTATATCCAGCACAACACTACCGTGATCCCAATCCTCATTTCATTTCTCTTCATATAAGTATGTTATACATTGTAATATACTGAAAGTAAGTGTATGCTACTTACATTTAAAATATACTCCATATTATGTCATCATCTTTGGCATAGTGCTCTGGAATATGCGTACACAGTGCTGCAGAACATTGCTAAATAAAGCTTTCCTATAAACAGGTGTCGTTCCAGGAACTTATGGAGGCTATCCACAGGTGTTTCCAGGTAAGAATATCAGCAGTATTTTGTTTACTCTTTAGACATGTGATTCTAAAGATTTTATATTACTCAGTACGGTGCAGTACAGTGATTAATTATTATTCGAAATGATATCTCAGGACTGTTGATTAATCTGATTGGTTAAAGGGAATGGATTTATTATAACCAGCAGCTCATGATAATAGCTCTATCTACAAGGTACATAGGTTTATACAGTGTTAATGTACTCGTTTTATATATATTACTATTCATGTAGTAATGACTAGGTCTTGCAGGGTCTTGTATGGGATTTCCCTTAATTTAAGTCGAATACTTACTCACTCACTCACTCACTGATTTGCTGAACCGCTTAATCCTATCAGGGTCATATTAGCAGACACTGTTCGAAGGCAGGGTACACCCTGAACGGCTAAGCAGACCATCAGGGGGAAACACACACACAACCATTCACACACACACACACACACACACACACACACACACACACACACACACACACACACACACACACA
>JAOUQZ010000022.1:10738785-10748785 GCA_028564935.1 Neosilurus hyrtlii
GAACTTGGTGGAATCGTGATGATCTTGAGGGAACTTGGTGGAATCGTGATGATCTTGAGGGAACTTGGTGGATTCGTTTTAATCTTGAGGGAACTACAACAAAACACTTAAGTATCTTAAATGTGACTTGAAATCAAAGTTTATATGATATTGCAAATTAAATATGGAGCCTATAGGATTAAGCTTCTATAAATATTTACATGGGTTCAGGCCAGGTGTCATGAAGGCCTTAAGTATGTCTTATGTAGCCTCATGCAGATGATGAAGTGGATGCTGTGCACAGCCAAGTAATTCTGCATGCATCCTGTTTATACACCAAGGATGTGTTATACAGTAGTGTGCAGTGAAGAATCTACACTGCACTCTACTCTATATACAGTATATTCATGAATCTTTACTAAGAGCAATTTTTTTATGTTATCATATAACATGGTAGGCAGATATTTTTAGATCTATGTTAAAATGTTCTTACTCACCAATTTGGTATACATTTAAGTCTAAGTGTATTTACCCTTGTTCTGGAGTAGGACTGGGACTGTGGCAGTATTGCAAGATGACAGGTAATGACAGAAAGCCTGACATTGGCTCATTTTGTCATCCCACAGAAAGAGAAAGAAACCGAGTGCAAGCTAGACCCTGGTATCAACTATAAGTTGATATATGAGCCTCATTCAAGATTACGAGATTTCATATATGAGCCTCCTTCCGCAGCAAGTGCACTAGTCATGCTACCATACAATATATGTTACTGTAGGATTTTTGTAATACAAATATTTAGGCACTGCCTAAAATTGGAACTCTGAAAATGTTTGCATGCACAAAGCTCAGGGCTTTGTGACATTTGCATTTGCTCCGCAGAGCTCCACTAATTTAATCCGTTATCATTTAATAAAGTTGCTCTCCCTCACTCATTTGTCGAACTGCTGATTCCTACAAGGCCAGTGGGGAGGCTTAAGCCTATCTCAGCCAACACTGGGGGAAGGCAGAGTACACTTTGAACAGCTCATCAGACCATCGAAGGCCTTGCCAACCATTTACAGTCATATCCACACTTTGGAACAGCCGATTAGCCTAATGTGCATGTCTCTGGTCTGTGGGAGGAATCCGGGGTACCCGGAGGAAACCCACGGAAGCATGGGAAGAACAAGCAGACTCCATTCAGATACATCCTCGCTTAGGCGAACATACTAATCTCTACGCCACTGTGCCGCCATAACATTGTAAAGCATTTATATATTAAAAAAAAATTTAGCTGGACCTTTAAAAAAAATGTTTTTAATGAATGTAAATTTAGTTGAACTCTGCTGCTGCAAAGGACTGTGTGTAAGAACTGGAGAACAGAATCATAATTTCCATGCTTAGAGATAGGAATAGCGATAGCCACTCGATTTGTTTCTCTTTCTGTCCACAATGTCGGGCTTTTATTTTTTAGGAGAACACTGACATGCTAATAACTTACTAGCAAGCAACATCGCAATAAGAAAAAAGTGCTTAAACAAGTGTCTCTGCTCCAATTTAGAAGCAAAAATAAGTCCCATGTCCCATGAGTCCCCTGTCTTTCAAAATGTATTGGCTCAGCGTGTATCTGGCATACATGGTAATTATTACTATATACACCACAGCAAACCTATTTTAAAACTTACTCTTTGATCTTAAAGGTACAGTATGTAAGATGTAGAATCATCTAGGAGCACTTAGTGATGAGGTTCCAGACTCTAACCAAATGATATTTCATTCTCGACCCCTTCTGCTTGAAACCTGTGTGGTTCTGGGCTACTGTGGAAACATGGCTATGCAAGATGGCGGCCTCCGTGAGAGGGGGCCCACTCCCCGTGTAGACATAAACCGCTTATTTTAAGGTTCTAAAAACTCACCATTTTTTTTTTTGGATAATTATAATTTATATATAAAGAAAACATATTTATTGATAATAGAATTAATTTCTGCTGATAAATCCTCCAAAATATTACACACTGTACCTTTAACCTTTTTCATCCGTGGTTATATAGTGGATGCTGGGACATTATTTTTTCGGGAGATTTTTTTGTTTGTTTTTTATTCGCATATGTTTTCACATTTTCTATTACTTCACGTGCATGAAGATGCTTATGGTGGAACCATGCTTCACCCTGTTAAAAACTGAATTGTGTGAGCATATGATAGATGTTTGCTATTTGCTATGTAAAATCAGACCAGGTGCTGATGCAAATATCACGCAAAACGAATTTGGCACCATGACAGTCATCAGTGCAGAATATGAAACCTCACACTCGTCTGATATTATACAAGCAATTGTCTATTGTTATCATATGCATTTTGACTCAGAAATGAGCTTTTCATTCTTTAAATAAGCTTTTGCTCATTTCCATAAGCAGACACTGATCCCCCTCTACTTCCTAACTGTCTGCAGAGTCAATGTTGACTTTTATACTCACTCACTCACTCACTCACTCATTTGCCCAAACCGCTTACTGCTACAAGGGTTGCGCTGGTGGAGGCTGGTGTCTATCCCAACCACCACTGGGTGAATGTGGGGTACACCCTAAACATCGTAGGGCAACATATACAGTACAACCATCAACACTCACACATGCCTAGGGGCAATTTGCAACAGCCAGTTAGCCTAATGTGCATGCAATTGGACTGTCCAAGGAAACTGGAGTACCCACAGGAAACCCATGCAATCACGGAGAGGACATGGAAACCCCACACAGAAACGCCTGAGCTTGGGAATCCCTTCTGGTTGTGAGGCAGATGTCCTAACCACTATGTCACCATGCCACCCAATATTGATTTTAGTGTAGTGTTATACACTGCTTAGCACTAAAAACTCTCTGTCAGTTTATTTATACAAATACTTCCTTAGTTTTCTGTATTCGTATTATAAATACATTTGCTATTAACTGCAACAGTGGAGCAACACACCAGTGTTTATGCTTAGTGTTGTTAAAGGTCAGTTGCTGTGTAATTAGCTTATAGCCACTGCGGTGTTAAGCATGAGAGTTAGTATGGAGTTAAATAGGATGACAGTAGTGCTTTTATATGACACCACTTTCAAAATAATGCTATTCTAAAGCGCCAATCTCATTTGGGCGATAACATCCAATAATGCCGACGATTCAATACATTTTTTGGTTGGGAACGAGCATGAGGGGTCTGCGACCGATATCATCGACCATATCGCTGACTGACAGGAATCCACCCTTTGCGGACAATTTTCCCTTTTTTTGAAACCTGTTTCCAAATGTTGGACAATTACATACGACAATCTACTAATGGATGACCGTCGCCAACTATCCGCGTTGTGGTCGATCACAAATAGTTGGGGACCATCAGAGTTTTTCATCTGAGCATTATTTTATTTGAGTCATTTAGGACATCACATACACAGTTGTGGTTGGTCTGAGACAGTCGCACGCAAAAAAATCACGGGCCAAAGAATTAAGGTGCGTAGCCTTCTAAAACAGCGGGCTCTGGGATATAGAAATCAATTGAGGGATACCAAAACTACTTTTTAAACTGCTGCTAATGCTGCAACACAGGGCAGAATGACATGCCCAAGATTGGCTATTGTCTGACAGAGGCGAAAGGGTATGCCAAATCCTTAAAACCGAAAAGCATGGATAAGTCTTTGACTATGCTGGTCATTTGAATCTTAGCCACTTGGTTTGAATTAGGATTTTTAATGAGGTAGCCTCTCAAAATGAAGATGGAATTTGGAAGAAAAAATATAAGTCGATTTATTACACCTGATGTCGACATTGTCCTTCATTCAATCATTCATTCATCTGCCGAACCGTATAACCCTATTACTCAGTCAGGGAGGCTGGAGCCTATCACAGCCAACTCTAGGTGAAAGCAGGATACACCCTGAAAAGCTCCCTAGACCATTGAAAAGCCAACATACTCCCAACCACCCACACTCATACTTACAAAAGCCAATTGCATGTCTTTTGACTGTGTGAGGAAACCGGAATACCTGGAGGAAACCCTCAGAACATGCAAACTTCTCACAGAAATGCCCTTGTCAAGCCCAGGAATGGAACCTTCTTGCTAACCACTACACCAACCAGCATTGTTGTATATTAAGTATTATTTACTAGAGTAATGTAATGTTTTATTTCCTATGAACAATATATTAAATACTGTATTATTTTGTGTTTTAGGAGGATATGTGCCTGGGCAGACACCTCAACAAGGTATGTCATGTCTTACTTTGCTCGCATGTGTTTTGTGTGTGTGGCTTTACAGTCAGTGACAAGCATCTTACATTATAATACAAGCAAATTAGCAAACTCCAAATATAGATATACAGAATATGATTCATTTATTTCTTTGATATGATGGTTAGTGGTGGCCATCGCTGAAATAAACAACACACATAAAAACGCATGCTGTTTATTTCATGCAATTTTATTAACTTCCAAAAAAAATTAGGATTTTTTTTTTTAAGGAAATTGTTCGGGAAATTCAAAAAACTTAAGACTGATAAACTGAATGAAAATGAAACAAATACCTCAAGAATTTAGACTTGGGTGCCTTAGCCTGTCCATTTCAACAATGTTTTTAATTAAATAAATGAGTGTTTTCCTATAAGGCCAATTCGAATAACATGCTGCAGGATCCTTTACCATTTTTAGAAGGGGGCCTTACCTCTGTTACATGGTGCGTCATGTATGTGCAATGTGCGAGGACCTAGGGAAGTCCGCATAGGTGCTTTGCCGTATAAGTGCATCCTGCGGTCAAATAAGGCATGGTTTGATGTGTTCAGCGCTCGGGTTAGCAAGGTTTAGGCGTCCAATTTCCTTTATTACTTAAGTAAAGTTTAGCGAAAGCATGAAATTCATCGATATTTTAATTTTCCCCTTTTTTGTAATAATTCTTTTTTTTTTTTTAGCTAAAGCTGCCAAATATGGAACACTTCAAGGATTCCTGGGTGGAGGCTACAGAGGTATATCTCTCACCTTGTTACTATTTCTATTAACAACTAAAAATTATAGTATGTTCCAATAAAACAAATTTTCAGCATGGAAAGATGAAAACTAATTTTCTTTCGAATCATTTAAATAGACAGCAGGCAGTAAGAATCACCTGGATACTGCCTTGTGGGTATGCACACATATACTTACAGGCTTGAACACTCGTAAAAGCCCCCCCACCAAAAAGGCCCTAGATAGGCTTGCTCAGGTTTTGGGTTTACAAAGCCAGCAAGGCCTAAGGGACTGTTTAGATAGCACCTGTAGGTTCTCACAAGCTGAGGGTTACATCTGGATTACACAAACGCTAGGCAGGAAGTTATGCTTTCAGACCCCTGGCAGGCATCTGAGTACTACTTCCATCTCCTTAGTTGCTCCCCATACCACCAATCAGCCTTTTAGATCTTACCTTTAAAGGAAGTGGTTGTCAAAGTAATACTTTACAGCTGCAAAAACACCTTTTATTGGAGGACGCCTACATTAGATAAGTGGGTTTTGATGACAGTGTTGCAGGAACTATACAGATTAGATGGTGGCCTCCTCAGTCCAACAGTCAATGACAATCTGGCAATGTTATAATAATCAAATGGAGTGTCTCCTCTTCACCTCACATGGAAAAGCCTCAGCTAGGTCCCATTTACAGCTTCCCTGTACATTACTGATTATGAATCTCCTTGTCAGTGGTCAAGTGGTATCTACCTGGAACAGGATGTGCTAGACAACAACTTTCCCCATGATTTATTACATATTTAATACCTGGCAAGACCGTGGATTTCTCTAAAGTTTTTAACCGTGGTTGAAACCAGTGGCATGATTGAAGACATGGCAGCATGGTTAAAACATAGCAGATTACTCCACAAACTCCAATCGGATGCACTGATTTGGGTGTGTCTGTGGGTTTAGACCCTAGGACTGAATCTTCAACCATGGAATGCAACCTCCCACAAGCCAAAGACATGCAGATTAGGCAGATTGGCTGTTCCGTAGGTGTAGATGTGAGTGAGAATGGTTGTATGTGGGGGGCCTTGCGATGCTCTGGCAAGCTGTTTAGTGTGTACCCCGCCTTCGCCCAGTGCCAGCACCCGTGACCCTTATAGGATTAAGCGGTTCAGGAAATGTGTGAATGAGATGATGTTGATTCATGAGCAAAACAGTTCAGCAAAGAAAGAGAATTTCATTGGGTCTTTGAGTGTTCTTCTGAATCTGTGGTGAAGTATTCTCATTGTGGCGTTTTTTTCCCAGGTGGCGCAGGATGTCAAGGCAAATACTGCGGCCGGAGGAGAAAGTAAACATTCTCTTGGGACGTGAAATGACCTCAAGAAACAATGGTGCTACTGCATGATCTAGAATGTACATTTGATATGCAAAAACAATCCTATCATGTACAAAAAAAATTTTTTTTTGTTTGGTTGTTTGTTTGGTTTTTTTTTTTTGTCTGTTTGTTTTTTATTTGTTTGGTTTTTTTGTTGTTATTTTTTTTTTACAAACCTGAACTGTAGCGGAGGAAAAAAGACGAACATTCCAGTTGTTCATGTAACAAATTCCAACATATTGCTGATGTCTCTTTTGGTAGATAGGGACACCAAATCAAGAAACCAATAACCAGGTTCATTATTAGGCTTTGTAGACCTTGAAGCACTTATTTCTTTTTTCTTTTTTTTTTTTTCCTCAAGATTTTGAAAGACAGGAGCCATGATATATTCCATCTGATTGTTGTGGCAATAGCTGATAGACCTTGTGTAGCAGAATTGGTTTGAAATTTAGCATTGGGTATCTAATGCATTTTAGTCATGTTTGTTCATATTTATAGGTGATGGAACTTTTGAGCCTAAATAAAAAAATAAAATGGTTTACCAAGTACCTCTGTGGAGACCCCTGCACTCCAAACCAGTCAAAATGTCAGTAGTGGTATTTATGTACTCCTGGTAGGTCTTTCCATACTCTTTAAAAACTTGTATTGTATATTGGGCTCTACTGGCTTTAGGATTGTGAAGCTATTTTAATCATAATTCCATCCAGCAGTCATGAAGAATCTGAAAGATGGGGGCTCTGGGTACATCATATATCCTCATTCATAATCTATACTGTTTAAAGGTCAAAATTTTAAAGCTGGGGTAGGCAATTTATTCTAAAAGCATTTTCCTGAAATTCTCTTTATATTCTAAGAAAATAAAAGCAAAAATGAATCAAATTCTAATAATAAAAATAACAAAAATATGTCATCTTACAGGGCTGTACAAACATCTAATCATTTCATTTATTTGTAATTCAGTGATTGAATAGCCCACGTTAATATCTGCCTACATACTTCAACATACGCTGCCTGTGCACTCATCGAGCTAGTCAAATGCTATGACTATGAATACGAACAATAGCCACATTTATTGTTTACATTCAGTATGATAATACCGGGTGATTTCTTCCATATGAAAAAAACATAAGGCAGTAATCAGGCAGCGTGCCATTGGGGACTCCTTCGGCTAATTCCGGCGGCTTATGCTAGCCAAAAATAGCCTCGGGTGCATTGGGTGCCATTCTGGTGTGGAGCTATATTAGTTTTTTCAGGAATTTTTTTTGTATCCAACCAAACCAGGAAATAGTACCTTATAATAATATGGTAATTTGGCTTCCTGTGTACAAATGTAGACATTTCATGTAAAACAAAGTTTTTCAGGATAAAAAATAAATCGCGTTGTTTGAGGTAGCTTACTGGTAAGCTAATTTCTTCATTAATAAACAACACTGATCGAGAAGATGTCAGCCACTTGGGAAATCCTCTGCAAAACCATTTGAAATAGCCATTGGAGTCCCGAACGCCGTGCCTCTGATATATAAGTAATACCGGCTCCAATGTCCTCATGATGCAATGCCTAACATGGTGCCCGACCACCAGCGGAATACTCGCTTAGTCACTCAGTCAGCGATGACTCCTGTTAGGGTCGTGGGGAGGCTAGAGCCTGTCTCAACCTTCTCTGTGTGAAGGCAGAGTCCACCCAGAACAGTTCACACAACCAATTACACTCACATCTGGGGGCAACGTAAAACAGCAATTTAGCCTACTGTCAATGTCTTTGGACTGTGGGAGGAAACCGGAGTATGCAGAGGAAATCTACGCAAACATGCGCAGAACATACAAACTCCATGTAATAATGCCCTTGCCGAGCTCGGGAGTTGAATCCAGGACTTTCTTGAAATATTTCAATAAAAATCTCAAAGGGTTTCCCAAGTCCCGTTGTGCATTCGAACAATTTGTCTGGAAGAGTGGCTTTGGAGGGGTAGGATATTTTTTTTGGTTGGATACTTTTAAAATCGGGCCTACACTTCCTGGTTACTCTAATATTGCCTACCTTAGCTTTAAAAAAATCAAATGGGTACAGAAACATGAGCAGATGTGAATTATATGTGATATGATTGAGGCTGTACTGTTCATATTTTAGCTCATCTATGAAACAGTTCTGCAAACATCTTAGCAGCATCTGAAAATGTTAAGAAGGGCTGAAAAGTCTTTCATGGCATCCGATAAGATCCACTGTATTGCCTTCCAATATCCACGAAGAGCTGGCTTGCTGAGAATACATTGCTATGAAGCATCAGTAAAAATACATATGCAGTTTAATCAATTTACAAGAGAAATAAGAGTGCTGATTATTATATTAGACTAGTTTTGAACCTGCAACACATGATATTTCTAACATTCCTGAAACATGCAGACTTGGTGCTTCCATTACTTGTTCTACAGACGGTTAACCCCTTTATACTCGAAGAGTTAGCTATTATATATCGTATACGTACAGTATGACGGCTCATGTAACTACAGGTTTATTTTGCTTTAGTAGCTGATTCCTTTGCACCATGTGAACTTGACCTTGACCTTATTACCAAGTTTGTACACATAATATCAAAGTATTGCTGTTTGTTTTGCTTTCAGTAGCTTATGCATTTTAGTCACTGTGGAAATCTGTAATACTGTATAAGATTTTTTTTTTAAAGATGTGAGCTGTGTCTGAGAGTTAAAGGGCGCATGCGTGTTTGTGTGTGTGTGTGTGTGTGTGTGTGTGTGTGTGTATGCGTGTGTGTTTGTACGTATGTCTGTGAAAATCCCCAGTGTGTGATATGTCTATATTTTGTTAAATTGACTAAGCTTCTCTTAATAAGCGTCACTAGCCAGTGTATTACCCATCTAATATTAAATTAGTTCTTCTTAACGATTCATATTTCACATCATTGGTAACATTGTACTGATTCAAGTTCATCCGAAATGTGTTTTTCCTACCTGGTGCTGTATTTGACCTGTCTGTGGTCATATATATATCTAATGTGCAGTGGCATTTCCATCTAATTTAAATAAAGGGGTGGGGCTATTGCACTTTTTTTTCCCCCATGGCGCACATTTGACTTTGTTCCAGGAAACCTGGGCTTTTGTACTGCTTTAGTGAAAAATGAAATAAACCATTTTGAAACAAAATGAAAAGGCTGTGCATTATTTCACTGTGATGTTCGTATTTTATATTCGTAATAAATGTGCACAGCAATGGAACATGATAAATAGAGTACATAGAGACATTCCTGTATGCAAAATATACTTTCTATTGTAAATGGATGTTAAAAACTGTTCCAAAAACCATTTCCTTGGGGTCCCTTGCAACCTCACAATTCTCATTTTCACATGTTTATTTCACTCACTCTCTCGCTCACTCATTTGCTGAAACCCTTAATACTATTCGGGTCGCGAGGAGGCTGGAGAGTCTGAATGTCACATTCAACATGGGGTGAAGGCAAGGAAGACCCTGAACAGCTCACCGGCCCACAGCAGGTTCAACTTACACACACAACCATTTACACTCATGCCTAGGGGCAATTTGGAACAGCCAATTAACCCAATGTGCATGTGTTTGGGCTGTAGGAGGAAACCAGTGTGCCTGGAGGAAACCAATGTGACCAAGGGGGGAACATGCAAACTCCACACAAAAATGCCCTTGTTAAGCAAAGAATCGAACCCAGGACCTTCTTGCTTCTTTTACTCC